>CM032232.1:95230000-95605000 GCA_019009955.1 Riptortus pedestris
AATGGTTGGGTACTCCTCCTAACTTGACATTCGATGCCTTGGCACTTAACTGCAAGTTTATTCTAAATGGCTGGGTACTCCTCCTAACTTGACATTCGATGCCTTGGCACTTAACTGCAAGCTTATTCTAAATGGTTGGGTACTCCTCCTAACTTGACATTCGATGCCTTGGCACTTAACTGCAAGCTTTTTCTAAACGGTTGGGTACTCCTCCCACTTGATAGTCGTCCAAGTCGTAAAAGCCCATTTCTTCACATACACTCATATCCGAACAATCCACGCTTAGATACAGCATGCCCATTCATATCAAATACAGTCGAGACTGATTTTGGATCTACTATCCTCTTCTGAGCCATTATAGTCAGCCATCATTCTAATTCGCACAGCTCTAAAGAATGGAATTAACTTCCAGAGAAAAATATGGCTAATCCAATGTCACGTCGTAATTTCTATTTGTCTTTAGTTTTTAGCCTTATTTAAGATTAGAATTAGAAAACAACAACTTTTGTCCATTAATGTCTTAAGAGTCAGATATAGATTTATAATCGTATTTTCTAACAAATGAATTAAAATGATTTGTGCTAGAAGGCAGAGCAGTTCATAATACAGTGTTTTAAATCCCTTTATTATTTTGACTCCTACCAAGTGCTGCAATATCTTTTGGGCAATAGTTTGCCATGTGTGGCAAGTGATTTCCTTAGGTTAGCGATGAACCCCTTCGAATAGTGATCAAATATTTTATGAAATATTTCTCCCACCGTACAAACATACAATCGAGTTACTCATTTACAAAAAGTCGTCATTCTACCCAATCGCTGCTTGTAAAATTACTCTGCTGGAATACCTGAAAAAAGGTACATTTTATATAAATTTCCTATTCATCAAAAATACAATGGTATTTGCGATGTAGAGAGGTTTAGATAAAATGAAAAATAAAGGCAATCGACTCGTATCCCCGGCATTCATTCAATTTTCGATAAAAGACTTTCTGTGATCTATCAACAAGAAATGTCTTTGCTTGTTAGAGAAACTTTTAGCTTGCTGAGGAGGTTCACGAGCAAAGGTTAATGCCCATTTCTTACAAGGGAAGAGCTTCTTTATATACGTCACTTACTATTACGTAAAAAGATAAAACTCTTGCGCTTGAGGGGAAGGAAGCCTCACGGATGAGTGGAACATTAATTGTTTATAATGTTATACCATCCAACTAAATAAGAATTCTACTTGAACGCTGATTATGAATCAGTACAAAAGAATTATTTGGATGTTTACAGCTCATTATTCTAATTATGATAATTTGTTACAACCTGAAGACACGACAAAGGTAGATTTATATTTCCGGTAGAATGAACAAGAATATTACACTTCCCTCCTAGTTTAAAATAATTAATTAAATTTTAAATTCTTAAAAACGCTCTCTCTGACGCCTAATGCGTCTCAGAACCATCAATTTAATGGTTTTAAATTATACGACACAATACTACATTGAGTGGAGTGTCATTATTAATACTAATAATTATCTTTCAGTCAGGAAAAAAAACTAAAAAGGTCTTCCCACAGTGAAGTTTCATTTATTGCGTGAGGCTTTTCCATGGGGGGATGCTACCTCTTCGGCTACCTGAGGTCTACTTGAGAATGATACAGACCTGCAGAAACTCCTTTTTTTTCTTCATTCCTAAATTGGAAACTCCAACTTTTTAATACAGTTTTCCTCTATAATTAGGCTAATTCAATTTTCGTGAAAAGGAACAATGATCGTCTTACTCCATTCATCTGGAAATGTGTCTAACATCTGTTTAAGACATCTAATTGAGTGAATACCGAATATACACAAACCACTTAAGTCGACGCAGCCGTGGCTGAGAATTTGCTATTCATGTTTATTCTACATCAACACAAATTAAAACTCAAAATAATCAATTCACTCAAAACTTAAGATTTTATGCAGACTTATCTCGGTGGAAATTAATGTCTCAATGGTCTGAGGTTAAAAATGAAGAGATATGCCGATTTGTATGTTAAACGTTATTCAGCAAAGGTTCTTAATTAATCGATGTATATAGGGAGTAGACTCCCAAGGTTTTCCAATTTACGGGATGAGAAAAGCTTCTTGCCAAGAAAACAAAGCGTAACAAGAGAAAACCAAAGCCGCCAAGCAGAAGCTAAATGTTGTCAGCGGTCATGTTTTTCATTATTTGTTTCATTGACAGTTTTATTCCATTTTGAAAGAGATCTTCCATTGGAGTAAGCAGGACACTGGCTTGAAGCCAAGATAAATATGGGCAGACTCCAAGCCATCTCCTTTCACAATAATAGAAAAAAGCAAGGTCAAGATACGTCTCTACTATTAAAATTAAAATAAAAGCAGATTAGAATGGATCATTAATAGCAGTACAATGAATGAAGCAAATGCGTGAAAATTAATCTATTATTTTTAGATGATCAAATAGATGCCAATGCTACATACAGAACTAAAGTAAGTATGAAACAGGGATATATATAAATATCCGAGCATTTATAACTCTGTGCATAGTTGTATTTTTCCCAGTCACATTTCAGTGTCTATATTAGCAGATTTCCCTTAAGGGAAATCAGCTATTGAGGTTGTACTCATGAAAGAAATCATGAAATTTGTCTTCAAATGTCCATCGATCCTACGTAGTAGATGACGAAAATGAGTCCATTCAAAACTGTATATATATGTATATATATATATATATATATATATATATATATATATATTTGTCTGTTACCGTTCTAGCGGTCGCAATTGTTGTTTGATCGTTACCAAACACCATATTTAGTCGTTTTATGTAAAAAGAAAGATAAAGTTCGTTAATGGCTGAAATCGGACCAGTGGGAGGGGGGGGATTAAAGGAGAGGATTTTCTATAATTCCGACTATGCGTCGGATCAAAAAATTGCATAGAATCAATCTTATTGAAAATTAAATTTACTATAAATATTGTCATATACATTTATTCTCTATCTTGAATATTAACCGAAATATATGCATTTTTATGAAATCGGGGCGGATAACGGATGAGAGTGAGTTTCCCGCCAAAAGCTAGGTCGAACGTTTTCTTAATTCTTCGGCTCTCGTGAAATTTCTCTATTGTAAAACTTCACGTGGGAAATCTGCTTAATTTACGCAGCCCTGCGTGACGGACTTTTAACGTTTCAGATGTGACGGAAAATAAAGTACTTTAAAATTATCCGAAACGTGTAAAGAGTTATTATTGAACATAAAAAAAAAAAACGTTTTGGTAATATTTATATCATTAGTATATATGCTCACTGTTATTTGTTTGCTATAGGGTTTTTTTTTTTTATTAAGGACGTAATTTTTGTTATACTAAACCATTTTGTTCAAGTAAAAGTAAAAATCAAGTTCACAAATACATCCAATAACTTCAGAAGAAGTGGAGGATTACACAATGGGTAAAATCTTAGATATTCATTTCCGGAAAATCCTGTCGGAAGAAAAAGAATAATTGTGGAAAAGAAGGGAGCAAAAACTAAAATGAAATAAATTAGACAATGGCGATTTGTTCTGAGGACTGAAGATGAAAACGGGAGAAACATAGATTCACTTACTAACGAGGGTAAACTTCTACGGGAAATGAGGGGGAAAGAAAAAGAGTTAGAGGAAAAATGAATATTCCTACTCGGAAGTGTTCGATTCGTGTGACGACCTGGACAGAAGTTAAAATACGCGTAGGGAATGGAAGAGCTAAGGAAAAAAAGTAGCCAAAGAAGAATGGAAGGGAGGCACCGGTGTTAGGAGGGAATTCCAACTGTAAGAGGAAAGGGGAGACCAGCTGAAAATCTTAGTGCTTTATGTGACATAATACAAGTTTAAACATTATTTCTTAAGATAGTCGATCTCGAAAGAGCCGAGTTCGAAGTTTAAATTGTTAAGTAAAGGAGAAGAAGAGTTGGTAGGTCCAGGATGTTTTCCCCTGTGGAGGAATATAAATTACGTGGTGGGACTACTTGCAGAACTACAAAGGAAAATTATGAGGACAGATTCCAACCCCCTCCAAAGGAACAATTGAAATTTATAGAAAGGAAATTAAACGAATAAGGAGCTCTGAATACGGATGGGTTTTGTTATTTGAAAATGGAAAAAGTTACCCCCACAACCCAACTCTAAACTTTTTGATGGCTCCGCAACAAGACTTGACTAAGGTAAAAATTAAGATGGGATATCTTGCACGGGTAACCAATAGAGGTCATAGAAGAGAATCATAAAATGGGGGGGGGGCTGAGGGAATAACCTTAATTTGGGAAAAAAGGAAATTAATCGGATGCAATTTTGTGGACAATTATTACTCGTTCCACCGACAACTTTGATCTTGAGGTGAAGGTGAAAAAAAAAATTATTTTAAGTGAAAAATTATTTAATAATAGTAGGCAGCGTAGAGAAAAGTTTTAACTTCTTTGTCATGTTCGTCAGAAAATCAATAATGTAATTGCATACTATGAAGAGTTTTACAAACGACCGATATTCTAAAACTTGAGGACTAAAAGGCGCAAAAACTCATTCCTGAATGAAAAAGGATTGACTTGGTAAACTTGTGCTTATGTACCGAGTAACAAGTAAGACACTGATTAATGACCTTGCGGACAACAGCCTAGTATCTAAAAGGAGGGAACTCGAGAAGGGGCCTATCCAGGCAGTGATCACGAAATTGTGATTTTTGTGACGAAGAACAGGAATGTTTTCACAAAAAAAAGTACATATAAGAGTTAATTCTCAGATGAGTTGATTACACCTTCTTAAGAGGCTTTTAGATACACTGGACATTAAATTAATGGCGATCAAACGTGTTTCCAAATATAACTGAAAAAATAGCCGGAACCCACTCTAGTGCTTCTTTCCTAGACAAAGACGAAAACCCATCGGCTAAGGAAATGTACTCGAAGTACCTACTCATTTCAGTCTGTCCATTTATGTCAATTTTGACTTCTGTCCAACACTTCTTTTAATATCGTCTGTATTTTTTTATAAATGCATCACAAATGAAACCTTAACCATTAAATATATGGAAAGTCGTGTACTTGATATTTTCTTTTTTTGCGAGAATTAATTCGGTAATAAATTCATTATTGAAGTTTTTACTTTCTATATTTTGCATGATTGATTATTACAAACGTCAACAGTAAATTATAGTACTAAATAAACAAAAATATCTTTATCCCTATTTTTCTTTCAATTTGTGAAAAATAATAATTGTTATCATTGCTTCTACTAAATGCCTGTGAAATTTTAGAGTAAAATTATTTGGGTGGCCATGTTTTATTGTATATTTAAATTATTACTACAAAAACGAAATTCAGATAAATAATTGCTCAGTTATGAGGTGGTGTCTACTTAGGAGCAGACGGTAGCACTAGCTGTGGCTTTAAACCATCAATAACATTAGCAAAATCAGTAATTATTAAGTACTATCGTATATTCTAATCAAAAAACTTACCCACATATGAACCCTCTTAAGGATTTTAAAAACCCAATAATTTACTCGTTATTTAAATACAATTATTTTAGCTAATGAGTAAAAATGTTTCTCTCTTGATGGTAAACTGATACTAAATTGCAAACAATATTCAAACGAGGTTGGGTATTGTACAAATTAGATGGGTTCAATATTTAGAAGGTTCCCTACGTACCAGCCACTCTCCCCACCGTTAAATGGTTATACATTCCTAAAGAGGTTTTTTTTTTTTTTTTTTTCTTCTGGTTTAGGTTTGACACGTAAACAGTCATAATTTAAAATCTAAAACCCATAGAAGAAATGCAAGCTGCAAAAAATGAAAAGAGCTATTAATTGATAACAGAATACAGAATAAGCTTCACTTCTGGATGAACTAAAATTTCACGGAACACCTGTTCAGCGTCACTTAAAAACATGTTGACAAGAAAAAATAGAAACGTTTGTCTCTCTGAAGTGGACACGTAGTTCCAACCTTCCCTAAAGTAGGTCTCTCACATGAGATCTTAACATTAAGGTTGGTCCCTTTAATTCTTGGATCTTATTTCTTAACCACTGATCCTGTTCAACAGTCAGAAGATTTGAAAATATGAGCTATAAGGTATATTTGAGAACCAAAGGAGGACATCGTGGGAGTTTTGAGCTCCCCAGGAGTCCTTCGCCTATGTCCATTACATGGCCACATTTACCTGCAACATTAACACCGAGATTATTATCAAAGGGAAGAATCACATTGAAAGGAGGATCCAACTCCACTAACAACAAATTTTCAATGCATAGTATGCCTCCTGCGATCCTGAATACTACTCCGGAGTCTTGGCAAGGCTGAGTAGTGTTGGTTAAGATAACCATTCAATTATCCTGGGACTTTTGAGGACTCAGCAGCAACTGGCTACAATATGCGAAAATGGGAGAAACCGAGGAGATCCTCGATCGATAGATATAAGAAGTTTCCATTAATACATACACCAAGAGATTTAGAGCTTCCACTAACATCATGGAAGGGCTAGGTTTATAAGAGTTGAGTTAGGTGTTGTTGTTGGATATGGAATAGAAGTGGGCCCTAAAAGACTTTCAGACATGAATTATGAATATTAATTTTTTTTTTTATGATATTTACTTATTTATTATTTTATGATATATACCTATTCAATATTTTATGATATTTACATTAAATTACAGAGATTATTTAAGAAAATTACGTTCTTAAGTTCTTATTAAGCATACGATCTAATAAATACCATTTCTTGTTAATGAATGATGTTAAAGCGATTGTTTTTATCTAGTTCTATTTCTTAGACCAGTAAAAAAAACTGCAATAGATCGATTTTGTTTTTTAAATAGTTGCTGAAAATAGTATTACATATTCTCAAATTTTGATGATTATGATTCGTAAGAAAATGCTCTTGAAAGTTAGCAATGCAATAAACTATTATAAGTGAAGGTTGAACTATTCTTATTGAAAAAAAATAGTTAAATTATAAATCATTAAATGTGTCTCAAAAAAAGAAGAAGTTGTTTTCAGAAGGTTTCTTTGAAGTGGAGGAAGTAAATATTTATTTTCTTATTTATTTCACAGTTCTATTTAAGTTGGAGTCATAAGCTTATAACGTCTTTGATATATGCGATATTGACAATATTCCAGAATATCTCCCGTATTCTATTTCTCAGTCGAAAGTACGTTTTATAAGCTTTACTATGTAATATGCTGAATCAATTGTGAAAGAGAAAGTAGACGATTGACTAAATGCATCAAATATAATTGAAAGATAAATCAAATACAATTTACATTGACAAAAACTTTCTTTACTGATAGAAAATGCAAATCAATGATTGTAGTGTTTTGTGGTCAAGTATACAATATTTCATAGATTTGAAATGGTACCAAATCCATCGCTTATGAAACTCGAAAAGAGTATAGAGAAGAAATACAACATTAAATCAACTTCAGAAATAATACTCCTTGAATAGTCTAATTGTAGACAAGGCATATACAACTCGCGTTTAGCAGAGATAAACTCCCCCAGAGCCTTCAACCACTTAAAACCATTATACTACAATTATACGAGATGCGTCAGTTTTCCTAACCCTGATTTATGGAAATAAAGTCTTTATCCAAACAGAGCAATGATCACCATGTTCTTGTAAAAATACCAGTTCCTATTTCGCAACAATGTTTTAATTGTAAAAAAAAAATGTTATTAAAAGATAAAAAAAAACAGATATATAATAGAAAGGAGGCTATAGAAGTGATGGTCATGAATCAATGATCTGTTGGGCAGACTCTCACAGCAAACATTGGAGGGGCCCGAGGGAAGAATATCCACCCCTGCCTTTCTCAAAAGAGCATTCACTCTACCAATGCCTCACTAAATCTACAATTCTATAACTCAATAAAATGTAAACACTAGCGAATGTCCAACTCACTTTATTCATATTGTTGTTTGAAGCCTATTTTCAAAAATCATTTAAATAGAATGACCATTTATTTTTTCTTATCCCAAATAGACTCAATTTGGGGAATAATTGTATACAACTAATACAACAGTTATATAACAGTTATAATCACATACGATATACAAAAACACTTCACTCTTAACAAAGAAAAAGAAGATAGGAACTACCATAAGTTGGCTTTTATGAAATTTACAGTAAGATGAAAGTAAGTTTGGCTTAATTAGAATGTTAAGATATTTCTAGAATTTCAAAGGCGAGTATAGAGTCATTGATGTTATTAATGTCCTGGCGACCTTTCTTGGTTCGAGTTCAGAAACGCTATCTTTTTTTATAAAAATACTTGACGTTTCTATACTAAAATATATATGATGCACTTTTTTTTTTATTATATTAGCAACTACAATTGATTAATATTCAAATAATTTTCTTAAGAGATATTTGAGGACTTTAAAACTAAAGTATAAATGACTTGTGCACAGAGTCTCAACGAATAAATAAAATGATGAAACCAATATATATATATATATATATATATATATATATATATATATTCACAATTTGTCTATGACGATAAGTGAGAGATTTAAAACGAAAATTAATTTGGAAAAGTTGTAGGATATACCAGTGATTCATCAATCATTCAATCAAACCTGTCAAACATGCAAATCCAAAGGCTTACAACATTTTCACGTGTACGTTCAACCGCACAAGAGCTAAAACCTGTGACGGGCTTATAATCAGACTAGCTAAAATTTAGAACAATGTATTCCTATGAAAGAGCCTAGTGGAAATAAGGAATCTAGAGTATTTTGATAAGACCAAAGAAGACGTCAAAACGTTCATCTGATTCACCAATCCTAACTAGTATTTATTTAATTATTTGGAGCTACGCAGCTGTGGCAATGTTGATTCTTATATATTTTAATAAAATTTATTTTTTTGCTTACTTCCTTATTGTGCTACTAGGCTAATGGGGTCGGGTTTTCTCCAGCTTACCACCTTTTTCTAGGCAGGATGGGACTAAGGATTTAATTTAGTGTATCCGTCATTAAATAGATTCCTATTTCCCACGAGGAATCGAACCCCTGACTAAAGATTTTCCAAGTTTATTAAGACCAACCCAATAACTCCAATAAAAAAAAACTAACAATTCTAATCTAAGCGAATTAATCAATAACACAAAGCAATGAACACAAAGAACAAAATACAAAACTAGAGAAGATCCCAAACTAGAAATAAAAACTGAAAACACAATAAGTTAAAGGTGAACAACTGTGGAGCATAGAGAACTCCTATTTTAAATGTATTTAAATAGTTTTTAAAAGGAAGCATATATCACACATTTACATACAAATAGAATAGTAAATATTTACATAGAACACTCCCACTCTTACAACAATTGTTGTGAACGAGAAAGGCCTTATTTTCAGACTACCTGCATCTGATTATTCTACTTCCAATGCACCAAAATGTCATTTATTTTATTTTTTGTGTTGTTACCATTCCTCCAGTTAGTTAGTTATTACTGATTTTACTAAATCGTACGGTGTTAGTTCTTTCATGCCCACAAGGTTTTTATTCGCCAATTTTTTCTGTTCGTCAGATTGAGCACATACTCCAATATTTTGGTGTCACTGAAGCTACACCAGTAGATCCGCAGATATTTAAGTGACGTAAACGTATTTCATTCATTCATATGAAAGTTTTGAAAAATCGTTTTTTAAGTGCATCTTAAGTAGCTTATATATACGTGGTGGCCCATTTAAAACGGCCCATTGTTTATGTTCTCGAAAGCCTCTAAAGATAAAGAAAAGAAAAACTTTTTACTATCGTTCGCCTGGTTAATCTATTTTTTTTTAATTTCCAGTTTATATGTACAGTTTTTTTATTTCACAAAAGGATATTGGGGATAGATTATTTCCACAGGTTTCATAACGTTATTGAGAATATTATACAAATGGCGAAGAACTTTGCCTTCAGCTTTTCAATTCAAATATGAGAAACTCGGGACGGAACTTGCCATAAAGTTAACACAGACCAATTGACTATTTCTGATGCTCTTAAATACGTTGGATGAAGAGGGAAAGAGGGTGGCTACTAACCAACACAAAACTACGAAATATAAAGGAAAATGGCCATCGAGATGCCAGAGTTCAAGAAGGGAACGAGTAGTGACACTCTTAAAAGACACGGCCATTCTCGGAAAAGCCACAATTATCTCATGACTAGGATAGAACTACCGACTTGCACAACATGTAATACATCGTTGGCAGTCAAACATATACTTACAGACTGCAAAGGACGAACAGCAAACATAACTCACAACCCATAGAATTATTCCACAACAAATGCCCTCTCATAAGGAAGGTCTTTAAATATTCAGAAATAATTAACATATTTATTGAAATATAAATATTCCAACAAACACTAATTTTTAAATTCAACTTGAGAATAATCATTTGCAGAATTATTATTATTAATTAAAAAAGAGTACTTCCTTAAAAGTAATTTTCCTTTTTTACAATATATTTAAAGTACTGTTGGCTTCACCTAACCTTACACAAATCGAAGACTAGGACTTGTATGTAAATTACCAATGTTGTGACACCAACACACTAATTTAATAAACCCAGAGTGGCAAATTCGATTCCCGCCTGGGCAAGGGAATTTGTTTAGTGACGGAATTCATTAAATAAAATCCTTAGACCCACCCTGGCTAGTAAAGGGTGGTAACTTGTAGAGAGCCCACCCCAATTAGCCTTAGCAAAAAGTGGAAGTTAATAAATAATTTAATTTTTTTAATTTAATAAATATTAAAAAAAAAGTTTTTATTATTATTATTTATTAACGTCCACTTTTTGCAACTCAGGCTAATTGGGACGGGTTATCTACAGTTTACCACCCCTTTCTAGCCAGCGTGGGATTTTAGGATGTTATTTAATGAATTTCGTCACTAAATAATTTCCTTTGCCCGAATTTCCCGAGAATCGAACTCGCCACTCTAGTTATGTGAGATAAAGGTCAACGCTCGCATGGCTAACCTGAGCCCCAAAAAACGAGCCCCCTAGTTTATTTATTTTTAATTCATGAACATACCTGCACTTAAATTGTAATATTGTTTCAATATAACAGAAGTTTACTTTCAGCTATAATTGTCTGTCTAGTTGTAGTATTTAGTGCCCGCGTTCTCCATGTGAGTTAAGGCGTTGGAATTAATCCTACTTGGTAAACTTCTGAGTTGTGAGCTTGATTCTTAACTAGGCAATAGAAATTTATTTAGTTTCCAACTCATCAAGTAAAATACATATTCCCACCCTGGCTAGAAAAGGGAGTTAACAAAGTGGACTATAATAAATAACAATTAATTGTAGTAATTAAAATGATTTAGTACCTTTCACTGTTAAAGAACTCATAAAGGGGAAAAACTGAGTTTCTTACTGTTTATTGTTGAGAAAAAATATTCAAACTTTATCCTATTCATATTTACCGTATGTTTAATGGTTTCCGAGATATTTACTTTTGAAAATTGAAATATTGCTAATAAATAAATATTTACTTATTTATTTGCTGATCATTATGAGAGTAATTTTTTTGAGAGTTTTCCTGTAGTTTGTTCAAATCAAAAGTAATACATTATTGTATTTCACATTTTGTTTACATTAATTAAACATGGTGTCCATCGCGCGAAATTAACAACTTATAACTAATAACTCTGCACCCAGACCTATTAAAGCCACGGCGTATTATATATAAGCGTAAAGAAAAAAGGAAGTAAAATTATTCTATCTAACTCGGGTGTTCTATGTAGGGAGTGTTCCTTCATACGAAAGCTTGAAGAGTCTATTCTCTGTTTTAATATAGAATCCATGAACAGAATGGCTACTATTCAAGGAAGAATTTCTGTTAGTATTCTAGATATTCATTTTCAATCCATGTAATACAAATATAAGAAAAAATATATATTCTATAATATTGGTCTTTCCAAATTGTATTTCCTTTAATACTATAACTATAAATACGTTATATATAAATATATATATATATATATATATATATATATATATATATAAACCTAAAGGAATGTCAGATTTTCTATTTAAATTCAGGGGGGGGGGGGGTGTAAATATTTTTCTTGTTTCAGTTCATTCTGGAGAACAATGGCATCAATATTGAAAATCTTGTCTCTCTGTCTACCGTCAAGTAATTTTTACTCAATTACTCAATGTTCTATCTATAGATTTTTATATCCCAAGGTACAACATACGATCTATGAGAATTCGAATTTTCAACTAGGAGGGTGGGATTACGTCGACGTCAAACAACTCCTCCTTCAATATTGGTTTTATCGAGAAAAAAATGAAAGAGCAAATCGTGTTAAGAATCAGAATTTATTTATAGAAGAGGAGGGTTTACACCAAAACACATATTCGTAAATATTTTCGTTAAAATTGATTTTATCCTAAATATGTATAGAAAGAATTGGATTTTTAGAATACGATCCTAAAACATTATTTTACGTTCCTAAAACATTATTTAGAATTATGAATCTAGACTTCCTATTTTCGATTACTTACAGATTGTTAGTGTCCATGTGAGTGGCTGGTTATAATTCCAACACACACACACACACACACACACACACACACACACACACACACACACACACACACACACACACACACACACACACACACACACACACACACACATATATATATATATATCAGGAAGAACAATATTGTCAGGACAACAGGAACTATTTTATACTTTGCTACCACTAACAGAAGAGGGGGTTAAACTTGGATGCCAAAACTGATGCTTCTTAATATTAACTAATATCTTAGTTAATAATGTTTTTACCGGTAAAAAGTTAAGAAAAAATGGTGTTCAAAATTTATTTTTCAGTACTAAGGTGTCAGTTAAATTAATGAAATTCAAAAATCCCGTTTTCAACTTCAGGCCAAAAAATAGAATTTATTAGTACTCCCTGAGAATGCCTCAAATAGATTGTGAAATTTGATTTTTATTTATTTTGGCAATGACTTTTGACAATATCGCTATATTAAGCTATTCTACTTGTTATGGGAGAGTGGGTTCACTTGGAATAAACTTAATTAATGTCCAAAGGGAACCAGTTATATTTCAACTCTCAACGACGGTTAACACAGTTAACTAATTACTAACTTCCAACTTCATCTCATCCTGGATAATACCTGAACAGAATTTTGTCATATTTTTTTCTCTGAATGCTAGGATGACATTAACATAAACAGACGTTATGTTTTGACGGGAAGCAACAATAGCATCAATGAAATTTGGTGAACATAAAGCTATTGCTCAGCTAGCTTATTTAACCCAATTCTTATATTTTGATGGGAAAGTATTATTCTTCCAATTGCCGCTTTCTACTTCACAGTTATTAAAACTGAATGACTGTACAGTCATGTTATAGGTCATTTATGTTAGGTTATGGGAGTAACGAGATGATATGTGCATAGAGTAATGTATTCTTCATATTTCCACTGGAAGCCATTTCGTTTTCAACCACGGATATATATATATATATATATATATATATATATATATATATATATATATATATATATACTAGCTCAAATACCCGGCTTTGCTCGGGAATTCATTTGAGGCTGAACGGTGATGGTATACTTTTGGCAAGGATTTACTTTGCACAATATTTTGACATTTACCCATCCCAGTGTTTAGGGTTAACACCCGTCGTTTCTGTGGATTTGTTAATAATAAAATTATTTCTTTATGTAAGACTTCACTGTCCTGCATATTATCATATTTCCCGTTTCCTGTGCATTGATGCATAGATTTGAATTATTAATGAGAAAATATTGACATACATTTGAATCAATTTTTTCATTTGAGGTACCTAGTAGTTCATATTGAAAAGAACTGTTGAGCAAATTTCTCTAAATACAAAATAAGCAACTTTTGTTATGTGCATATTTGCTGAAACCCCAATAGGAAATCACTATTTTTAATTTCAGGCCTCCCTTATAACCCCCACTCCTGCCCGTCCCTAGAAATAGTATGGCTTATTATAAGGAAGACGTTAGTGCTAATACACCTACTGAGTGTTTTATTTAGTTCGGTTGAGTCTTTTGTGACAAAATTGTTGACTCCCGCTATAATTTTTAGCGTATAACGCCTTTATACTTCGGTATACGACGATAGTGTATATAAAAAAAGTTTCTCTAAATAACAAAATAAACAACTTTTGTTATGTGCATATTTGCCGAAAATGCTATAGGAAACGAAATATCACTATTATTAATTTCAGGCCTTCCTTATAACCCCCACTCCTGCCCGTCCCTAGAAATGTTAGTATGGCTTATTATAAGGAAGGCGTTAGTGCTAATTCACATACCGAGTTTGGTTTAGTTCGGTTGAGTCTTTTGTGCCAAATAAAATTATGGACTCCCGCTATAGTTTTTAGCGTATAACGATTTATACTTCAGTATACGGCAAAAGTGCATATAACAAAAGTTTCTCTAAATTACAAAATAAACAACTTTTGTTATGGACATATTTGCTGAAAAAGCAATAGGAAACGAAATATCGCTATTTTTAATTTCATGCCTCCCTTATAACCACCACTCCTGTTTGTCTTAGAGAATATTAAAATAGCCTAAAGTCTAAGTTGGGTTAGTAGTAATATACATACCAAGTTTCATAAAATTCGGTTCAGCCGTTTATGCGTGAAAAGGTAACAAACAAACAAACATGCATACACGAAAGAAACAAAATGCAGTTATGGTGTCTATGATATGTGAAACGAAAAGTTATCGTGAAGTTTCGCGAAAAAAATCAATGTACAGACAGAGGTTAGAATTTTATATATATATATATATATATATATATATATATATGATTAAAACCTTAAACTACATTATGAGCAAAGTGAACAATCTTCACATCCACATGAATAGTGTATATAACATTCACTTTTTTTCTAATTGAGTTTCGAGCTATCCATTCCTAAACAATGGCCAGTTTATCCCAACTACATACAATGCAATTTATATATAAAATTATGTATAATGTTTTATGTAAAATGTGACTATATTAAACAACAATTTCATAATTTGTGCTGTGTATTTAAAGTAGTACTCATTCTGGCCTACTTAAAATGAATATATAACATTCCATAACAATCAAGTATGCAAAAATCTCGCAGTTGCTGCGTAAACAAAAGACATTTCACAAGCGATGGACTGACACACTATCATCTCTATTTCTCACCTAGTAAGAAGGGTATAATAAGTCCTAAAGGTCCTTAAAAATGTAAGCTAGTCATAAGATGATTAGGGATACAAGTTACCTCAAGTGAAAATTATTTTAGTAGGATGGCGGTTAACAAAAATAATGCAAATAACTCGCTCAATGTTCAATTTGGAGGAATTGGAGCCATGTGAGTTAAAACGCTGCCTTTATCCCATATGAGTGGCGAGTTCGATTCTCTCCTGGGCAAAGAAAATTATGTAGTGACGAAATTCATTAAATAACATCCTAAATCCCACCCTGGCTAGAAAAGGGTGGTAACCTGTAGATAACCCGTCCCAATTAGCCTTGGTTACAAAAAGTGGGCGTTACTAAATAATAATAATAATTTGGAGGAAAATGTGCATAACATTACACAGTAAATAATTTGATTAAATAACAATTTTGGATTCGACGGGTTATAATGGACGTATACATGATTTTGTATTTTACTCTTTCTCTCTCACTGTCTATCTCTTTGGACTCTTACAACTCCTTGTTCGATTTCGACTATTAACGTAGGTTCCTGGTTCCTAGTTTTACATGTAGTTAAACGTGAAGATGATGAAATTAAAATAGTCTCTAGAAAACCGAACGTTCATTTATATAGCCACATATAGTGCGTGTATGTATGTATATATAATGAACAGTACTTATGGGCTGGTATTTGTTAGTATTACCATTTGGCTAGTTCCCACGTAGATAATCAGCTCTCAATGTTCTGGTCATGGCGCTTTTGTTTTGAAAAACGTTCTGAAAATATCCATAAATTTTACTAAGAGGAACATAACACGTAATTATTTGACGTATATATATATATATATATATATATATATATATATATATATATGTATATATAGAAGTATAAAAATCCTCCTTTTTAAATAATTTCGTTTCGTGTTCCATGACGAGAACATTGATAGTTGATTATCCACGTGGGAACTAGCCAAATGGTAATACTAACAAATATCAGCCCATAATTACTGTTCATTCACAATTACTGAACATCTCGATTCCTCTGAAATGAAATCATCTATTGACGTATTCGAAAAATTGAATATAAACAGTGTTATTTCCATTAGTACGTTTCGGCCTTAAGGTCGCACCGACTCCTGCGGGTGCGAAATTCACGCGAATCTGTTATTTTAAGCGTCTCGTATTAAGTTTAAATTTGTTTTGTTTCCATAGGTCTGTAATCTAAAGTAAGGTAGGGTATATAAGGAAGAATTATAGAATAGATATTAGAAATATTTTAGTCTTTGTTGTTCTCTCACTTGCTGTGTGTGCGTGGACGCGTGTGTGTTTTCATAATCTTATTTCTTTAAGTAGTGATATGAATAATATATTATTCCATAGAAAAATATTTTTTTTAACACTAACGTAAGAACTAAGAAGAAAAATCAGTAAAATCAGTTTATTTATTTTTAGAGCAATTGAACAAAAATTAATTCTTATCATTAATGCATTATACCAGAATACTTCTTCTACTACTCTTTCGGAAATAACGTATTCGACATTCAATTAAGAATTAACTAATTTTGAATAATGACATAAATTTGGCTTAGTAAACTTGTGTCACATAATACATTAAATGTTATTCTAATCAAAAACGAATAAGTGACATAACGGTAAGCAGTGTTTTTGCTCCGTATAAGTGTTTCAAGGCGACGATTTTTCCACAAAGCTTTAGAGTTATATAAACAGAAAAACAGGAATTAAAACATAGAAACATATGAATTCTTAATATCTTGCTATTTTCCTGCATTCCATAAAAGCTCAATTAGAATGTTGATTGTCAAGATACATATGTAGAAAATAGCATTCATAATTCCTTATTCTTCTTGTAGTTTTAGCAGATTTCCTTTAGGCGAAATCAGCTACTGAGGTTATAATCATAACGCGATTTTCGAAAAAGTAGATGACGATCCTACTTAGTAGATGACGAAAATGAGGTCCATTCAAAATTATATATATATATATATATATATATATATATATATATATATATATATATATATATTGTCTGTTACCAATCTAGCGGTCGCAATTTTGGTTTAATTGCTGCCAAATTCCATATTTATTCCTTTTATGTAAAAAGAAAGATCATGTTCTTTATTAGCTAAAATACGATCAGCGGGAGGAAGGGTTTAGATTGGAGAAATTTCGGAAATTCTTAATATCTCCATTATTTTGTAACAATTGTTTCCGATCGAACAATTGTATAGAACCAATCTTATTGCAAATGCAATGTTCTATAAATGTTGTTATGTACGTATCTTGATTATTAACCGAGATATTTGAAGTTTATAGTTTTCGGCCTTCAGTAACCCCCCTCCTCCTTCTACTTATGTCTTATACTCAGTGAACCCCACTCCTACTCCTGCTATATTAACAATAAGCTGTCATATTTAGAAGCACATTATTTAAAGCATAAATACCAAATATTGTTCTCATTGAACTTTTACGTTTTGAGATAAATGCAACTACGTGGCACACGTGGGAAATCTGCTTAGTTTACGCCACCTCTGCGTGATGGACTTTTCCTAATTGTAAATGGTGCCGAAAAATAAATTATATGCTTTTTTTTATTTGTTATTTCCCATAAAAATCATAAGAATCTTCTTTTTCCTCAAACAGAGTTAATTGATGATGTATTTTCAAGTGTGGCTCTATTACATTAAAAGTGAATAAAAAATATTATAGTCAAAACAACATGTTTGAATTTTCCACACTGCAGGTGCTAGCCAAGGTCATGCGACACCGGCATTGTTGTGGCCCACGAAATCAGCTGATTCCGCAGGGCTTCTAAGCCCGTTCTCTTAAGACTCACCGATTTTGGCGATACTCGAGCAGAAGATCCAGAGTCCTATCATGAAGGGTGTCTCTACCCTGGTGAATTCGACAGCCCAGACGTGATATCGCCTGTCCGACTGTCCTGGGCCCTTCGGCGGGGGCTGTGTGCTCGGCTCGGCAGCCGGTGCTTCCGGATAAGCGGGTTCTGGCTTCCATTCGGGCTGAGGGGACGGAGCAGACGAAGGGTCGGGTGTATCCTGGATTCCGGGATTGAGGAACTCGGGCCGGGCCGGAATGGCCAAGAGCCCGAGCAGGAGGGCGGATAGTAGGTGCCGCATCCCGACGGGCTAGGGGCCGACTGGTTCGATCTACCGCCCCCGCCTCCCCTCTCACCCCTCCAGCCCCCACCAGTCACTCCGCAAGTAAACCTTTTCTATAGGTACAATGAACTTTATTTAAACCTCATTCCTCCCTTAATTCTCAAACCCTAAATATCTACAATGACATCAATTGAGCCTCTTTGATTTTATAGTAATCCTATTATAACGGAAATAATCGAATTTAAACATCAAAGATAAAATAAAACATCTCTCAAGGAGAAATGGTTTGTATTTCTTTCTTTATTCTCGGCTCCTCTTTTGTGACCAATACTTTGTTTTTTTCAAAATAACTAATAAAACACTAAAAGAGTCCATCCGTCCTGCTGACATCACAAACATCAGCATTTATTTCCTTTATAATCCCCTCCT
The DNA here is from genome assembly GCA_019009955.1 of Riptortus pedestris. NCBI lineage: Eukaryota > Metazoa > Arthropoda > Insecta > Hemiptera > Alydidae > Riptortus > Riptortus pedestris. The sequence continues at coordinate 95,248,784 of CM032232.1, forward strand.
TTTTTCTTCTCCTTGGCATTTTCCCAGAAACTGTAGCCTGTTACTCTACTCAATTTTAATTGTTATTATCAATAAAAGTGCTTTTTAAAAAGGCTTTCAAGCATACTTTATACTTAACTGGCGCTCGAATATAGGGACTTAGCAGAAGTTTTCATTTTCAAGTGTCATCTATTTCCCACAATTTTGAAAACTTTGGATTTTAATACTTAACTTCTTATTGCCCTGAGTATAGAGAAACCTAGCACGTTTACTCGTGATCTATTTCCCGAGTCCCCCAATTATATTCAAGCTGAGTAACAGGCTTCAGTCTTCATTAAAGGAGAGAGGTCTCTTACTAATAGGATTTCCACGTTTAGCTCTTGAGACATTATACTGTACATCTGATATCCTAAATAACTTTCAAGCGTTGTATACATAGACATTTTATTACTTATAAAATTAAGAATAGACTAGCTCAGATACCCGGCTTCGCCCGGGAATTGATTTGAGGCTGAATGGTGATGGTATTTTTTTGGCAAGGCTTTAATTTGCACAATATTTTGACATTAACCCGTCCCAGTGTTTAGGGTTAATACCCGTTGTTGGCATTTGTTAAGAATAAAATTAATTTTTTATGTAAGTCTTCACTGTCCTCCAAATTGTCATATTTCCCGTCTCCTGTGCATTATGCATTGATTTCAGCTATTAAGGACAAAATATTAACATTGATTTGAATTAATTTTTCCAGCTGAGGTACCTGATAGTTCAAATAGGAATGAATTGTTGAGCATATCAATATTTCTACGCAAATTACTTGCTCCACACATTGTTCCTGGAGAAATATATATAAAAAAAAGTTAATCTAAAAACAAAGTAAACAACTTTTGTTATGTGCATGTTTGTCGAAAAACAAATAGACAATGAAATATCGCGAATTTTTATTTCAGGCCTCCCTTATAACCCCCACTCCCGTTCAAACCTAAACATTTTAATATAGCTTATAATCATGGAAGAATTAATGCTAATTGACATACCGAGTTTTTTTAAGTTCTGTTTAATCGTTAGCGCCCAATAAAATAGTTGACTCCCGCTGTAGTTTATAGTGTATATCTCGTTTATACATTGTTAAAAGACAAAAATGAATATTACAAAAGTTACTTTAAATAACAAAATAACACATCTTTTCTTATGTTCATATTTGCCGAAAAACGAATAGAAACAAAATACCGCTATTTTAAATTCAGGCCTCCCTTACAACCCCCATTCCTGCCCGTCCCTAGAAATGTTGTTATGACTTATTATAATAAAAGCGTTAGTGCTAATACACATACCGAGTTTTATTTATTTCGGTTGGGTCTTTTGTCCCAAATAAAATTGTTCACTTCCGCTATAGGTTTTAGCGTATATCTCGTTTATAATTCAGTATAAGAAAAAAGTGTATATAACAAATGTTACTCTAAATAACAAAATAAAGAACTTTTGTTATGTACATATTTGCCGAAAAACCAATAGGAAACGAAATATCGCTATTTTTAATTTCAGGCTTTCCTTATAACCCCCACTCCTGTTCGTCTCAGAGGATATTAATATAGCCTAAAGTCTAAGTTGGGTTAGTAGTAATATACATACCAAGTTTCATAAAATTCGGTTCAGCCGTTTATGCGTGAAAAGGTAACAAACAAACAAACAAACAAACAAACAAACATACACAAAAGAAACAAAATGCAGTTATGGTGTCTGTGACATGTGAAACGAAAAGTTATCGTGAAATTTAGCGAAAAAAATCATGTACAGACAGAGGTTACAATTTTATATATATACTAGCTCAGATACCCGGCTTCGCTCGGGAATTCATTTGAGGCAGAATGGTGATGGTATTTTTTTTGGCAAGCCTTTAGTTTGCACAATATTTTGACATTTACCCGTCCCAGTGTTTAGTTTAAATACCCGTCATTTCTGTGGATTTGTTAATAATAAAACTATTTTTTTATGTAAGACTTCACTGTTCTCCATATTGTCATATTTCCCGTTTCCTGTGCATTATGCATAGATTTGAATTATTAAGCACAGAATATTAACAAACATTTGAATTAATTTTTCCCGGTGAGTTACCTGGTAGTTCCAAAGAATTGTTGAGCAAATTTCTCTAAATAATAAAATAAACAACTTTCATATGTGCTTATTTGCCGAAACCCCAATAGGAAACTAAATATCACTATTTTTAATTTCAGGCCTCCCTTATAACCCCCACTCCTGCCCACGTCCTTAGAAATGTTAGTATGGCTTATTATAAGGAAGACGTTAGTGCTAAATCACATACCGAGTTTGGTTTAGTTCGGTTGAGTCTTTTGTGCCAAATATTGTAAAATTGTTGACTTCTGCTATCACTTTTTGGCGTATAACGCCTTTATAATTAGGTATACGACAAAAGTGTATATGACAAAAGTTTCTCTAAATAACAAAATAAACAACTTTTGTTATGTGCATATTTGCCAAAACCCCAATAGGAAACGAAATATCACTATTTTTAATTTCAGGCCTCCCTTATAACCCCCACTCCTGCCCGTCCCTAGAAATGTTAGTATGGCTTATTATAAGGAAGACGTTAGTGCTAATTCACATACCGAGTTTGGTTTAGTTCGAATGGGTCTTTTGTCCCAAATAAAATTGTTCACTTCCGCTATTGGTTTTAGCTTATATCTCGTTTATAATTCGGTATACGAAAAAGGGGTTTATCACAAAAGTTACTCTAAATAACAAAATAAACAACTTTTGTTATGTTCATATTTTCCGAAAATCCAATAGGAAACGAAATGTCACTATTTTTAATTTCAGGCCTCCCTTATAACCCCCACTCCTGCCCGTCCCTAGAAATGTTGATACGGCTTATTATAATGATGGCATTAGTGCTAATACACATACCGAGTTTTATTTAGTTTGGTTGAGTCTTTTGTGTCAAATTAAATTGTTCACTTCCGCTATAGGTTTTAGCGTATATCTCGTTTATAAATCGGTATATGAAAAAAATGTATATAACAAAAGTTACTCTAAATAACAAAATAAACAACGTTTGTTATATTCATATTTGCCGAAAAACCAATAGGAAACGAAATATCGCTATTTTTAATTTCAGGCCTCCCTTATAACCCCCACTCCTGTTCATCTCAGAGAATTTTAATATAGCCTAAAGTCTAAGTTGGGTTAGTAGTAATATACATACCAAGTTTCAAAAAATTCGGCTCAGCCGTTTATGCGTGAAAAGGTAACAAACAAACAAACAAACAAACAAACAAACAAACAAACAAACATACACGAAAGAAACAAAATGCAGTTATGGTGTCTATGACATGTGAAACGAAAAGTTATCGTGAAATTTCGTGAAAAAAATCAATGTACAGACAGAGGTTACAATTTTATATATATATAGATATATAGTGGGAAATGTGCTTAGTTTAAGCAGCCCTAGCTGGTGGTGCAGAGGATGCGTTGAATAACCAAGATTTTACTAAAGGAGGATGTGGGATTTGAGAGCAACGGTATTATTGGGTTCCAGTAATACTGTGGCAGCCATCGGTGAGATAAGGAGCACCTGCATTCCCTTTTGGCGTGTGTTTGTTCATGTGTTTGTTTCAGGTTTAGCTAATGAATGAATTATAGTGCGTTTGGAGCAACATGCAATGTAATGGAGTAATATGTTAACGCAAGTTCAACTTCAGTATTTTTCTCATTGGTTTCTTGATGAGTCATAATTTTAAATATAAAAGTCCGTCACGCAGGGGCTGCGTAAACTAAGCAGATTTCCCACATGAAGTTTTACAGTAGAGAAATCTGCCTAATTACAACTGTACTAGTAAGAAACCGCTTAACCTATTCACGATGAACGAATAGTTAAGGAAACGGCCGCCAGAGCTCTCGGCGGAAAGTGCGAACATAGCCGAATCCTGGCGACAACACACAGAATACAAATGCAAATATCTCGGTTAATATTCAAGAAACAGAATAAATGTATAGAACAATATTTATTTTAAATTTAATTTGCAATAAGATTGGTTCTATACAATTTTTCGATCCGATGCATAATAACTGATCCGATTTCAGCCGTTAACGAACTTGATCTTTCTTTTTACATAAAACGACTAAATACCGAGTTTGGTGACGATTAAACAAAAATTGCGACCGCTAGAGTGTTAACAGACAAATATATATATATATATATATATATATATATATATATATATATATAGTTTTGAACGGACCTCATTTTCGTCATCTCCTGGGTAGGATCGATGGACATTTGAAGACATTTTTCGAAAATCGCGTCATGAGTACGACCTCAATAGCTGATTTCCCTTAAGGGAAATCTGCTAAAAATGTTCAAGATAAAACAACTAGATGAGATTAATCCAAATATAACAGCTCAATATGAATAAGTGTAGTTGTATTTGTGCCCATTAAATTACATACAATATGATCAACGTTTGAAAATTCAAAGCTTAATATCGATTGGGGACACGGTGTTCCAGTGGCGATGCTCTATACTGTAGTACTATACTATACTATTGTTCGGTGCTATACAGTACTAGATTCGGTTTCGAACCTGATACGCCAAAAATCTTCATTTCTATTCTCGGAATGGTGACCTGTAGAAGAAGCGAACGTTAAACTTTATATCATCTTCTAAATAATAGGTGAAACCAACACAACAAATCTTAATATAAAAGTATATTACGCAAGTCCTTTGTCAACTAATCAAAGAATTCCCACCTGCTCCAGTACCACGCTGATGGCGACATTCCACATTTTGTACTCTATTTGTTGCGTATTAGATGTCTATGCAAACAGGAACTGTTCACAGAAAACGTTCGTTTGCGGCTTAATCGAATACGTGAATTGAGGGTTAACCTATGGTGAGGAAAAACATAATACAAATAACTCGGTATTATTCGAATCAGACAAAGATTGTTGAGAACAAGAATTGCAGAATATAGACAATATTATATAAGCATCGTTACGTAACATTTTTGATCCGTCTCATAATGACGGAGGCATTACCATTTTTAAGCCCAAACTCCACCTAGTTCGATTTCAATTACTAGTAAATGCAACCATTAGTTTTTAGGTAAAACGATTAAATATCGAGTGTGGCATCTATTAAATAAAAATGGACGCCCCTAAGTAATACTATACTTTGATGACGTCTCAACAGATTTATAAGAGTCACATCCCTTAACTGAACATGAAGATCTTTTGATAAGCAGTCCAAGAACTATGTCCACCTGCCTGGTCCTTCGTTGGTTTTGGTGTCATTACAGACCCAAGATAGCTATTTTATTATTCGAGTATTTACCCATTTGCCTCAAGATGTTTAGTGGCTTAACTGATACAAGTTCGAACCTCCAAGCCAAGATTGCTGATGTGGAGCCAGGCATGGTAAATGGGCCTTGTTTTAAATGGGCGTTTGGTGCAACAAGAGCGCAGATGGGCTGCGAGAGCTGGGAGTGAGTCAGGCTACACTGGAGTGAATCACCATCAGAGTCCTCAGTGGAACCTGCTTCGTGTGGGCCAAGTTCAGCACTTTTCCTGAAGGCTTCAGGGCGTTTGGCAGACCCAGAGAAGGCGTAGGATAGGCTCGGCTAGTATGATGGAAGGGACCCGAATCTATGGTGTGCTTATTTAGGACGAAGACTGTCAAGCGACGCATCTGCCTAAAAGTTATTTAGTTATATTTATTTAATTTCTTTGGGGCTCAGGTTAGCCATGCGAGTTAAAGCGTTGACCTTTATCTCACATGGCAAAACTAGAGTGGTGAGTTCGATTCTCGCCTGGGCAAAGGAAATTATTTAGTGACGAAATTCATTAAATAACACCCTAAAATCCCACCCTGGCTAGAAAAGGGTGGTAACCTGTAGATAACCCGTCCCAATTAGCCTGAGTTCCAAAAAAGTGGACGTTAATAAATAATAATAATAATAATTTATTTACTTAAGTATGTTTTTTTGTTTATTACTAAGAGGGGGATTTTCATGTTTTTTTTTAAATTATGTTTCTGTTTGTAGTTTTAGTTTTAAGTATGTTGTAACTCTAGGAGGATTGGCTTGTCATTTTTTATATATTTTTATGAGTATGGTTTTTATGGTTAAAATGTATTATTTTTAGTCAACAATGTATGAGACGTTTTTATTTTGTTTGTTGTTGTTCTCTTCTGTTTTTATTTATTTATTTGTTCTTTGAGTTTTGTTAGTGCTCCATGTTAGGTTAAGGCTAAGAACTCCTTTTGGGTGCTAGCACTTTTTTTTATAATGTCCTTTATGGACTTTCAACGGGTTAGGGACCCCCTTATTAATTGTGTATTTTACGTTTAATAGGTTAGAGTTGTTATAATTGTTATTAGTAATTTTTTTATTTGTATTTAAAACCCAAATAAACAAGTAATATAACTAGAAGTTCGACCCTCAAAGCGCAATCAAATAAAATTTAGAATCCCTGTACTCAAACTCGGCATCTGTAGAACGATAATAAAGTCCATTATCCACTCGACCACAACTGCACCACTTCCTTAGAACCAATTTTTAATTTTACCCTCATTTAACCTTGTGATATTTGAAGTGTCATCCTCGTACAATGTGCTAATTTCTACTTATAGATAGATATATCCATTTTACTATACCATACAATTTTCCCTGCCTGCTCCTAAGACAAGATTTCTTCCGTTTTGATTAGTGTTAGGAAAATCTTCATGAATTACACATTTTTCGGCCGGAAAAATAGGTGCTGCTTCAATTGCTGGAATCATGGCGAGTGAGTGTTCGTTCCTGGCCAAAAACCTGTATTCAGGTGCGACTGCAACATTTATTCGCCCCCCCCCCAAGGGCCTTATGCTTATCCTCTGTAAGCATATAGGTCGATAAATTCATGACCGCTGGTGCATATTAGGCTCAAATACTTCACTGCTTTGTCGTTGGCCTCGGTTTCCTGAACACTCCATCTATTGAATCTGTAAGACTGTTATCGAGAAGGTCCTGGTTAACCACATTTAGTGGACAGTTATATCTTCATATTCCTTCAACGTAAATGTCAACGTTTTCGAGCCCCAAAAACTATTCATAGCAACATTTCCTCTTTACATTTTTTTTCCATAAAACCAACAACAAAGAAGTTGATATATTCACGAATATCTGTATTTGACTTCGCAGTGGACCCAAAACTCAATAGAAATAAATTCTGTCCCGCTGGTGATCCTAAAGGATAACAAATGTAAAAAATTTAATTTGCAACACTGATATCTATTAACATATTCCGGTCTTAACCACAATAACTAAAATGTTGTGAATTTTTCATTTCCCCCTTCTCTAAACCCCCCACTTCTCTTATCCGGTGGAAATATTACGTCGTATTTAAGCATAAAATATGAGGCACTTATTGTTAGTGATATTTTGGCGTACTGGTCATTTCAACTGAATAGGAAAACTGTGAGATTACTGAAGAGAGAAAACTAGAAATTGCAAATATCTTCTACCCACCCTGGTTAATATTAGTTAGAGAAAAAATGTATGAAATAACGTTGGATATTAAATAAGCAATAAATAAGATTGTTTGTTAATAGTTTACTATCAAACTCAGAATAACATAATTTCGTCGTAGTTGAGTTTTGCTGAATGTGAAGAACAACAGTTTGTAAGATGTTATAATTAGACATCTAGTTCCTTACAAAATTTATATGGTGCCTAACGCATCAACGGCTAAAGGTCCTTAACAATATTAGTAACATACACAAAATTTAATTTACAGAACAAAATATGCATACAAATTGCGACTGTTGTACATAAATTAATATAACAAATAGTGAAAATAAAATAAGTATAGTCGGTATATTAATGTTAAAAAGAAATGGGAAAGAAAGAAAGAACACAGCCACAGAATAGAACAGCCAGTATGTAGGAACAGCTGATCTGTAGAAACAGGACTACCAGGGATAGAGGGTATCAGAGAGACCAGTACTTCAAACCTACAAACATATATTCTGTTTAAAGAGGAATTTTCACTCAATATATCTCTACTTTCATTTCCACTCCCTCTAATGCCTCTTTTCAGTATGAATAAGCGAATCTAAATGGTGACGCCCAAAGCTTTTTCCATGCATACAAAATTATACTCTTGGCGTATTCTGTGTTCTTTGCATCTATATTTTAATTTAAGCCCAATGTGTCCTACATATGGCCGAGCACTAATTCCGCAAACAAGCTTGTATACCCCCCAACCTTTCACGGACGTCGACTGGATCTTTTGAGAAGCTTCATGAATCTCCAAAGGTCTGCTTAAGATTTATAAAAGTGTTGACTACTTTTTTTTTAATTGTGCCTTTATCTCTGATGATGGCTGTAGACGTTGAAAGCGTTAAGCGCAAAATGCATTTTGTTAAGATCTAGATGTACTCGAGCATTTCATATAAAAATGAAGCTAAGGTTCATTAACGGATGAAATCAGGTCTGGATGATGGGGGTCGGGTTTGACGGGGGACTATAAAATTCGAAATATACCTATGATACGTTGTGCCCTCTTTATTACAGCGAAAAATGTTTATAGAACAAAATTTATAGAAATTCAAATTTGTAACAGGATAGGTTATATACAATATTTCAATTTTATATATACTAAGGAAAATTTGTTAAAAGGGTCGACAACTTCTCGGGACAAGATATAATTCGGCAGTTATTTAGAAAACCAATGTTCAGTCAGTGTTACAATCTAACCTGCGACATCTAGTCTCAGAAACAACTCCTTGATGGAGTTAGGGCGAATTTTTTGTACTAAGTACTAGTCTTATCATTATGAGACGAATCTGGGACCACCCATCTGGTGAAAAGGTGTCACAGGCTGACTACCAAATATATTTCGAAAACATATAATTCACCCGATGAATACACCTTCAGGCCTGTACATGTATTAAGCTTTTGGCGGTAGCCTATTCAGCCACACTCTCACTGGGTCATCGGATGGCAAACTACGTCAGAGGAACTAATTCCTCACTTAATAGTATTAGTAGCACCATGGATTCTAGATAACCCAATATGCTAGCACATAATTTAAACGAAAGGGATTATAAAAGGTCATATCTCGTAGAAGATTTTAGGCATTTTAGTGTACAGGTCTTTGAATAAATGCCCTCCAAGCGCTTATGAATATAACACATTGCCGCACCGTATTCCATATTCAGGTCAAAATAAGTCTTCCTTTAAAAATTCAGATTTCGCTAGTTAATATTTTATCAAACCAAATTTCTTGTTGGCCACTTTCGGGATGAGAAAGACAACTACAATACATATACGTAACATACCGACATTGAGGGTCAGTAGTTTTGATGATTGAAAAGAACATATTCTGTGATTGAAAAAATTACTCCTCATCAAATACCAAAATCATTTTTTTTTAATGTAAATTAGTTTTCAGTTCCCAAATGGCAATGTTCTGGCACCGCCTGGGATCAATATTTAACTATATTTTTTCACTTATAAAAAAAAATTAAAAATAAGGTTTTCTTCTGTTTTTCATTCTTTTGTAGCAGTTTCTTTGATAACATCTTTTTTTTTTTAAAAAAAAAAATACCAAAATCACACAAGACGTAATTGCGAATGTACAATTTGGAAGTTATGATTACCATTGTTCTTGACCTCCCCCGTCTTATCCTAAACAAAACATTTCTCATTTATAATAAATAAAAAATATTCATGTGTGATGATTTTAAATTTAATTTTGAAAGTTATTTGACCGCAATCAATCGGTCCCCAGCCAAACTATCAGGCGATCCTGCAAGGTGACATTGATATCTACTATTACATTTCATTTTAGTAAATAAGCCACACAGAATAACTTTTATCCTCAAGGGAAATCAGCTATTGAGGTTGTACTCATGGCGCGATATTCGAAATGTTTCCTCAATTGTCCATAGATCCTACCTAGAAGATGGCGAAAAGGTCCGTTCAAAATTATATATATGCACATATATATATTTGTCTGTTACCGCTCTAGCGGTTGCAATTATTTCTTTATGGTTACCAAAGAGTGTATAGAATTAATCTTATTTAAAATTTAATTGTCTATAAATTTTATTATGTAAATATTTTCTCTAAGATTAATATTAACCGAGATATTTGGAATTTTCAGTTTTCAGCCTTCAGTAAACCCCACTCTTACTCACGTCCTATAAGCTGTTATAACATGGACCTCTTTATTTTACATTTAAATAACAAATATTGTTTCCTTGGGACCTTTATTATGCGAGATACATGCAAATCGTTGTGCGATGACTCCATTAATTAACGTTTTAGATTTTTGTCTGGAAAATGTTCATTCGATATATACCATACTCTATATTTAACCGTTTTATTGAACATTAAAGATCATATTTGTGATTGGCAAAAATCTGACCAGGAATACGGGGTTTAGAGGGAGAAGGGATTTCGAAAAAACAAAATATCTCCGTTATTATTAGTTAGCTCATAAAATGTTATAGAATCAATCTTCTTAAACTATTGAAGCTCTACAATTTTTGTTCTGTGAATTTTTTGCAACTCAAGTACTAAGCGAATTATTAGTACTTAGTACTTTCTTGTTCTCAGCCTTCATTGACCCCCCTCTCCTTCTACTCGTCGTTTTTGTTTTTAAAGAAATAGAGATTATGTGGTGAGATGAGATCACAAGTATGCTGTACCAGCACTTGGGAAATCTGCTTAGTTTACGCAGCCCCTGCGTATATTTTTGTTATTTTAGAAGCTGCTCTTTTCATATCACTAGAGGACTAGAGGGTTTTATTCTAGACCTCCCTCCGCACCTATATCCAATGGCCTTACCTTGAAATATATTTGGGATGAAATCATTGTGCCTTATAATATGCCCAAGAAATTTCACCTTCCCTTTCTCTGTGGCCTTGATAAGACGTTTACTTCCAATTACCCCATATAAAACTTCCATGTAGATTTCTAAGTCCAATTTTATTCAAATCTATTATATTAATTTTGTGACGAGTCCAACTGTTCGCTGCTGTAAAGCAGTTATTTTTTATTATTATTTTTTTATTTATTTTTTTTTTGTATCCATGCTTATTAGTTAAAATACTTATTTTGCTTCGAAGGCTTGATCAGCAAATGCGATTCTGCTATTGACTATAGTTCTTTTATCATTCTCTGCAGTAATGATGCTTCCAAGGTAACAAAACTCCTTCACTTTTTTCGACCAAAGATTCCTGAGAGAGGCATGCAATCTGACAGTGTATTTATTATTTACCTCAAAAATTAAGTCAAGGATTTACCAATCATTCTTGTTATAATCACATTCAGCACCATTTAATGTGCGTGAAACAAAATCTACTAGGCCTTTAGGTAAACCGAGCGGTATTTGTTTTGATAAGGCTTTACTATGCACAATATTTTTACATTTCCCCTCAGTGTTTACGATTTATATCTGAATATCTAGTAACTAAAGTGAAATTGTTAGTCTTGAAGAATAAAAAATAAATTCTCTGGAATATGCTGGATGGTAGAGGAACCAATTGATCCTCCTGATTTTTGAGAAAAAATAAATTATATCCTGATCAATCCCTTAGCGCTATTAAAATACCGTGGGCAATATTAATCATAATCATGAATAGCATTCATCATAATTACAGATAGTTTTGCTTAGGAAATATTTAGACTGAATAATAAATGTGAATTTTAATCATTGCAACTATAATATAAGTCCTTTCTATTTACATTTCCTGTTTGCGTATTTACTCTTATTAAAATTTAAAGCTTTCTGGGAACATGTATAATCGATATACTATAGCTGAGACTTTTAGACTAAGCCCTAAGCGGTCCCAATTCGTTGTACAAACCATAATGAATAAACTGACTTCCTAGTCAATCCCTCTTCATTATTCACGAATACATGTGGACAATGTAAATAATAATCATCAATAGTAAAGGTCATTAATATGCATCATCTTCTCCTATTAGCAGATTTCCCTTGAGGGGACTTAAGCTATTGAGGCCTTACTCATGACGCGATTTTCGAAATTTCTCTTCAAATGTATATCCATCGATCCCTACCTAGGATGATGAGGCCCGTTCAAAATTGAATATATATATATATATATATATATATATATATATATATATATATATATATATATATTTGTGTTGATGTTTTCGACCAGGTTATATTCATATGGTCGTTTTAGAATTTTGGCCAATGTTGGTGAAAAAATCTTAGTTTACGCCGATATTTCGAGAATATTTATTTTCTCTTCTTCGGGGCTGTAAAAATACACGTACTACTTTATAATACTGCACACTGTTATTAAACTAGAGTGTAACAGGAGGTGTTTATGCTATTTTTACTTACCAAGACTAAGGATACTTAAAAACTGCTGTACACAATGTATTGCACTTAGGAATACTGGTTACAATAACCTTCCTAAGATTTTTTTTCTAAGATAAAATAACTAAGATTTTTTCACAAAAATTGACCAAAACTCAAAAAAACAATAACAACACCATATATATATATATATTTTTCTGTTTCATGAATATTAATCGAGATATTTGAATTTTCACTGTTTAGTCTTCAGCAATCACTTATTCTCGTGTTACATAAACAATACTCTGTAATATAGTAAACCACATTATTCGAAGCTTAAATACCAAATATTGTTTTCAAGAGACCTTTATTATAGGAGATACGTGCAAGTATGCTCTGGTTGCTCCCCTCCTCTATTTTAAGTTCTTGGACTACTAAAATTTGATTGATTGAGATAAAAATTATTTTGATTCATTATAAAACACAGTAGTAGACATAGTAAATAGTTTTCAATAAAATTAATTAGTTGTATTCTGATACATTTCAGTAATTGTTTTACTTTCCGGTGAGGTTGGCTGACCTTTTTTTGTTTACATTTCAGGCGCTTCCCGTCAGGAAATTATTAAAATTTACTCAAAAGATTTCTTATCACCGTTTGTATATATTCACTTAATATTCACGGTGGTGTTATGTTACCAGTATGTAGATTTTGAACCATCGATGATTATCATTCATTGGTCTGGCCTAAAACTTGATAATATTACAACCCACATAATTTAGTTCATTTATTTAAACTTTCTTCACAACAAAAATGTTGACTTGTCATTTTAATTTTCTCTTTGACTTAATTCTGTTTTAGCAGATTTCCCCTAAGGGAAATCAGCTATTGAGGTTGTACTCATGACACGATTTTCAAAATTTTTCTTCAAATGTCCATCGATCCTACCCAGGAGATGACGAAAATGAGGTCCGTTCAAAACTGTATATATATATATATATATATATATATATATATATATATATATATATATATATATATATATATATTTGTCTGTTACCTCTCTAGCGGTCGCAATTATTGTTTAATCGTTACCAAACTCGATATATAGACGTTTTATCTAAAAAGAAAGATCAAGTTCGTTAACGGCTGAAATCGGTCCAGAGGGAGGGGGGGGGGCTTTAGAGGGGAGAATTTTCGAAAATTCAAAATATCTCCGTTACTATAGGTTGGATCGAAAAGTTGTATAGGACAAATCTTATTGTAAATTAAATTTGCTATAAATATTGTTATATACATTAATTCACTATCTTGAATATTAACCGAGATATTGGCATTTTTCAGTTTTCAGCCACCAGCAAACCGCCACTTCTACTCATGTTCCATAAACAATACTCTGCTACATAATACATCACATTATTCGAAGTTTAAATACCAAAAATTGTATTCAAGAGACCTTTATTATACGAGATACATGCAATAATGCCCTGGAGATCCCCCCCCCCCCGTCTTAAGGTTTTCGACTACTAAAATTTGATTGACAGGGATAACAATTATTCTGACTCATTGTTAATTACATTACTCGATATAGTAAATAGTTCTCAATAAAATTAATATGTAATATTCTGATATATTTCAGTAATAGTTTTTCTTTCCGGTGTGAAGCGGGCAGACCCGTTTTTTTTACATTTCTAACCTAACGCTTCCTGTCGGCAGGTTATTGAAATTGGATGAACCATTTCTTATTTCCGTTTGTATTTATTCACGGTGGTGTTGTGTTACCAGTATGTAGATTTATCTATTACTAAACTTCACGAGGGAAATCTGCTTAGTTTACGCAGCCCCTGCGTGACGGACCTTTTTTTTTTAAATAAATACGTAGGTTATGAAAGACTTTTTAATAATTTTTGGAAGTATTCCAGAATAAATAATTTTTGTGTATATAATAAACCAATCTTTGGCATTCAATAAATACTTAATAATATAGAAACATTTAAATGTTTTACCAAATATTACCTAGAGAAAAACTAATGTTACCATATTTATGAACGTAAACGGACGAAGGAATAAAAGTAATTCACCAGTTTTCCATATTCAACATCGATGGGCAATGTTCGATGTTTTAGCAGATTTCCCTTACGGGAAATCAGCTATTGAGTTCGTACTCATGACGCGATTTTCGAAAATTTTCTTCAAATGTCCATCGATCCTACCCAGGACGAAAATGAGGTCCGTTCAAAACTATATATATATATATATATATATATATATATATATATATATATATATATATATATATAATTGTAACCTCTGTCTGTACATTGATTTTTTTGGCGAAATTTCACGATAACTTTTCGTTTCACATGTCATAGACACCATAACTGCATTTTGTTTCTTTCGTGTCTGTTTGTTTGTTACCTTTTCACGCATAAACGGCTGAACCGAACTTTATGAAACTTGGTATGTATATTACTACTAACCAAACTTAGAATTTAGGCTATATTAATATTCTTTGTGACGAACAGGAGTGGGGGTTGTAAGGGAGGTCTGAAATTAAAAATAGCGATATTTCGTTTCCTATTGGTTTTTCGGCAAATATGCACATAACAAATGTTGTTTATTTTGTTATTTGGAGTAACTTTTATTATATACACATTTGTCGTATACCGAATTATAAACAAGATATACGCTAAAACATATAGCGGAAGTGAACAATTTTATTTGGCACAAAAGACTTAACTGAACTAAATAAAACTCGGTATATGTATTAGTACTAACGCCTTCCTTATAATAAGCCATACTAACATTTCTAGGGACGGGCAGGAGTGGGGGTTATAAGGGAGGTCTGAAATTAAAAATAGTGATATTTCGTTTCCTATTGGGGTTTCGGCAAATATGCACATAACAAAAGTTGTTTATTTTGTTATTTAGAGAAACTTTTGTTATATACACTATCCTCGTATACCGACGTATGAAAGCGTTATACGTTAAAAACTACTGCGGAAGTCAACAATTTTATTTGGCACAAAAAACTCAACCAAACTGAACCAAACTCGGTATGTGAATTAGCACTAACGCCTTCCTTCTAATGGGGTTTCGGCAAATATGCACTGAACAAAAGTTGTTTATTTTGTTATTTAGAGAAACTTCTGTTATATACAATTACTTTTATTATTGTTATATACACAATTAATTTTATTATTATCAAATGCCAACAACGGGTATAAGCCCTAAACACTGGGAAGGGTAAATGTCAAAATAGTGTGCAAAGTAAAGCCTTGCCAAAAAAATACCATCAGCATTCAGCCTCAAATCAATGAGCTACTATATATATATATATATATATATATATATATATATATATATATATATATACATATATGTCTGTTAACGCTCTAGCGGTTGCAATTTTTGTTTGATCGTTACCAAACTCGATATTTAAACGTTTTATGTAAAAAGACAGATCAAGTTCGTTAACGGCTGAAATCGGACCAGAGGGAGGGGGGTTAGAGGGGGGATTTTCGAAAATTCAAAATATCTCCGTTACCATACGGCGGATCAAAAAATTGTATAGAACCAATCTTATTGTAAATTAAATTTACTATAAATATTGTTCTATGCATTTATTCTCTATCTTGAATATTAACCGAGATATTTGCATTTTTATTAAATCTGGGCGGATAACGGATGAGAGTGAGTTTCCCGCAAAAAGCTAGGTCGGCTGGTTCCTTAACTGTTCGGTCTCGTGAAATTTCTCTATTGTATAACTTCAAGTGGGAAATCTGCTTAGTTTACGCAGCCCCTGCGTGACGGACTTTTTTTTTTAAAACATCGATGTTCATTCCTCCCCCTTTCCTGCCAAATGCCGACTCAGTCAGACGATGTACTCAAGAGCTAGAGCCTAGAGAAAAATTACATATTTTTAATTTATTCAATTATCAATGAAAAATGTATAACTCAGATAATTGTTACGAAACCATGACTGCATTTATATTAAGTGAAATGGCAAGAGTTTCATTATCTCCTCACGAACCCCAATCGTACTTGGAACTACCATATAAGTTTAAAACGTTACGTCATTTTTATAATATCCAAAAATTAAATTAAATTTAATATTTATAAAGTTAAAATAAAAAACATATCATGATCATTGGAGTTTTAATAAAAACTTATGTAACAAAAGTGACTCTAAATAATTTTTATTTTATTTATTTAGTTTATTTAGGTGTGTCGCAATTTAAGCGATTCACACATTTTCTTGTTATGATTCTAAAATAGTAGAGGTAAAGCCACCTTATAAAAACCAATAAAAAAGGTTAAAAAATCTACAGAGGTAGGTAAAAATACGGTAGTTTATTTTTTCTCCAGTGGATATTATTGCAGTCTATTTATTATTATTAAATTATTTAATGTTATATCTGGTTGTAAATGTGTGTGTCTTTGAGGTGTTTCATGACTTTTGTAATGTATGGGCTGTCGTCGTGTAGTAGTTCAGATAGGTTGGTGGGTAAGTTCTTGTCAGTTATTAGTCTGCAGTCTGTAAGTAAGTGTTTGATAGTCAGTTGTGTATTGCAGAGTGTACATAATGGTGGTTCAGTCCTAGTCATGAGGTGTCCGTGTGTTATCCGTGAATGGCCGTGCCTCAAACGAGCAAGGACTACTTCTTCTCTTCTAGTATCCTGATTACTGGACAGCCATTCACGAATAGTGTTTTTTATTTCTCGTAGTTTTGTGTCTGTCAGATGCCATTCCGCTTCCCATTTTAGGCTGACCTCTTTTTTGATGAGTTTAATGGCATCGTATCCTGTGATGTGATCAGTGTGTAACATGTCAAGTTGAGTTGCTAATTTTGCATGTTTGTCAACCAAAATATTTTCCGTGATGTCTGAATGTCCTGGTATCCAATGGATAGTTATTACTTTGCCCATCTGTGTTTGTAAGTTAGTTAGTAGTTCCTGAAGCTGTTTCGTGAGTGGGTGAGTTGAGTAAAGGTCAAGTATTGATTGTATAGAACTGTAGGAGTCAGTAAACACATGAATGTTGTCTTGTTGTACGTTTGTAAGGTGTTGCAGTCCAAGAAGTAAGCCTTGTAATTCAGCAGTGAAGTTGCTTGATACGTCCGGTAGTCTACACGTCAGTACTTGGTTCCCTACTATGACTCTAAATAAGAAAACAAAGATTTTGTAGGAGGATTTATGGTGAAAAACCAATAGGAAACAAAATATCGTAATGCTTTATTTTAGGCATCTCTTATAAAGACCACTCCTGTTTGTTTCTAAAAATTGTAATAAAGCTTATAATCATGGAGGAATTGTTGCTAATTCACATACCGAATATTGTTAAGTTCGGATCCGTAAATATAAATATTTTGCTTCGGTAAGTCTAAGGCCAAAATCTTGAAGTTTATAAAATTTAATTAATGTTAAAGGTCTGGAAAATATTTTCTAAAGACAATCTATTCTTTGCAAGTTTGGTATAAAACGAATATTTGTTTCAATATCAAATAAAGCCTAACTACAGTCAGTGATGTACAATTATAATATAGGACTAGTTGACGATATTCATTCTCTTTGAACAATTTTGACAGGAAATAGTGTTCCCGATTGTCACTACAAAGAAATCTTAAATTGTCTCCTGAAGGAAGCATTTAATAAAAAGCAATTCGAGATGAATGTTAAATTGCATTAAATATTCTTCAAAATAAGACCCCACGGCAACCACCGGCCCGCGGTAAGGTTTGATCTGGCCTGCGAGACATTTTAATAAAACTAATTAATTAATTATTTATTAACGTCCATTTTTTGGACGGGTTATCTACAGGTTACACCCTTTTCTAGCCTGGATGGGACTAAGGACTTTATTTAATAAATTCCTTTGCCCAGCCGGGAATCAAACTCGCTACTCTAGGATTGCCATGTGAGATTGAAGGCAACGCTTTAACTCACATTGCTAACCCGAGCCCCCTGAAAACCCCAATTAAACAAACATATTACACTACTTACACCAAATGAGGAAGTTGAGGAGAGATTTGTGCGTTTGGCAGTACTTACAAATGCCAACAGTTCTTTTCAATGATGAAAGTTAATAAATCAAAACATAATACAAGGCTGATTGACAATAATTGGGAAAATTCTTTTCGTCTTTATATCAGTGGAATTAAGCCAAACATCGATGGATTTGTTCCCCAAATTCAAGCTCAAGTGTCTCATTGATTTCGGTGACGCTATTTATCTTTCGTTGTTTGTAATAATTCCAAATTTTACGATTTAAATGTAATGTTGTACATATTTGTTTTTCATTTAATTTTGGTATTTTAATAAATCGTATTATAATCAAATTTTGGTTTATTAATATGACCATAATTGACATATTGCTGAAAAGGTTAAGAATGTATATTCCTATTCTTTGTTTGTTGATGATTGCTTGTTATCATAGCACTTACACGAATTTAAATTCTAAACCGATTTTATTCATGGAACTATTTTTTGTTTACCGCGATTTTTATTTATGTGAAAAGAACCGCCTGGCCAAAAATGTTCCCGATATTTAAGTTATTCATTAACGTCATCTTTTTACAACTAAGGCTAATTGGGACAGGCTATCTACACGTTACCACTCTTTTCTAGCTAAGGTGGGACTAAGGATTTTATTTAATAAATTCCAGCACTAAATAAATTCCTCTGCCTAGGCGGGAATCGAACTCACCACTCTAGGCTTACCATGTGATGTTCCTGATATAAAATTGCTTTTGAAGTTTGATTTTCCACAACATCCTTTAAAAAAATTTAAAAAGCAACTACCATGTTAATTTAGAAATTTCAGACTAAGATGAGAAGGCTGGGAAAATGAAAATCCTCAAAATATATTCCACAAAATGTAAAACCTAGAGGATAGTCCATTACCAGTGTTTTTTAGCAGATTTCCCTTAAGGGAAATCAGCTATTGAGGTCGTACTCATGACACGAGTTTCGAAAAATTTCTTCAAATGTCCATCGATCCTACCCAAGAGATGACCGAAAATGAGGTCCGTTCAAAATTATATATATATATATATATATATATATATATATATATATATATATTTGTCTGTTAACGCTCTAGCGGTCGCAATTTTTGTTTGATCGTTACCAAACTCGGAATTTAATCGTTTTATGTAAAAAGGAAGATTAAGTTCGTTAATGGCTGAAATCGGACCAGTGAGAGGGGGGTTTAGAGGGGAAATTTTCGGAAAATTCGAAATATCTCCGTTATTATGCGTCGGATCGAAACATTGTATAGAATCAATCTTATTGCAAATTAAATTTACTATAAATATTGTTCTATACATTTATTCTATATCTTGAATATTAACCGAGATATTTGCATTTTTATGAAGTCTGTGGTCGGGTATAGTTCGGCCGTTTACGTACCTTACCTTACCTTCGGTACTTAGTGAGATTTATGCAAATACGTTCTGTTCATCCGCCCCCCCCCTTCTTTAGTTCTTTGACTACTAAAATTTGAGTTATTAAAATATAAATTATTCTTACAATTCAGAAGCCGTTTCAGTTGGGAATTTATTTTAATTAACTGAAAGATTTCTCATTACCTTTTTAGCAGATTTCCCTTAAGGGAAATCAGCTGTTGAGGTCGTACTCATGACGGAATTTTCGAAAAATTTCTTCAAATGTCCATCGATCCTACCCAGGAGATGACGAAAATGAGGTCCGTTCAAAACTATATATATATATATCTATATATATATATATATCTATATATATATATCTATATATTAAATATATATATATATATATATATATATATATATATATATTTGTCTGTTAACGCTCTAGCGGTCGCAATTTTTGTTTGATCGTTACCAAACTCGGAATTTAATCGTTTTATGTAAAAAGGAAGATTAAGTTCGTTAATGGCTGAAATCGGACCAGTGGGAGGGGGGTTTAGAGGGGAAATTTTCGGAAAATTCGAAATATCTCCGTTATTATGCGTCGGATCGAAACATTGTATAGAATCAATCTTATTGCAAATTAAATTTACTATAAATATTGTTCTATACATTTATTCTATATCTTGAATATTAACCGAGATATTTGCATTTTTATGAAGTCTGTGGTCGGGTATAGTTCGGCCGTTTACGTACCTTACCTTACCTTCGGTACTTAGTGAGATTTATGCAAATACGTTCTGTTCATCCGCCCCCCCCCTTCTTTAGTTCTTTGACTACTAAAATTTGAGTTATTAAAATATAAATTATTCTTACAATTCAGAAGCCGTTTCAGTTGGGAATTTATTTTAATTAACTGAAAGATTTCTCATTACCTTTTTTATTTAATCAGGGTGGTATTGTGTAAACAGCATGGAGATTTCTCTATTGTATAACATCACGTGGGAAATCTTCTTAGTTTACGCAGCCCCTGCCTCACGGACTTTTTTTAATCCTCTAGCACTCGTTATTTTTGTTTGATCGTTACCAAACACGTTATTTAAACGTCAAATGTAAAACTAATTGAGTTCGAATCTTGTTCAAATTGTAAGATTCTATTGTTGTTCTGTACATTTTTCTGGAAATTCCAAAAATGTATTAAATGTGTGTATGTACATTTCAAAAGACCTCATTTTTGTATGTGGTGAAGATCAATGGACATTTGAAGAAATGTTTCTAAAACGGGTTATGATTTCAACCTTCAAGGAAATCTGCTAAAATGCCAAGCTCTAATTTCTAAGTAGGGACTCCATCTGTTAGCGAAGAAACTAAGCTTGAACCTCTACAACTGTAAGTGAGCGCATTCTACAGGTCTATTCAATAACCATTTGACTCACTCTTAAGCTTGTATGTTTAAATACCTGTCACAGTTGGAAATCTAGAAATATTTAATACTCCTTGATTTACTATAGTTGTTTGTAGGTTTGAGTTCAATTATAATCATTTAATGACCGGTACTACTGATAAATTGTCGTAAAAAGACTGTGCAGCAATGTCAAAATCATTTTTAAACATTTCTTAATCTACACATGTTGAACTATTATCAAACTGATAAGTCCTTACTAGAAGTACGTATGTATGTATGTGTGTGTATATATATATATAAATGTAATGTAATTCTAGGGAAGTTTTATCCTATTCTTAAAATTTAACAAACCATTTCCTATGTCAAGTAAAGAATCCAAAACTAATCCATGAGGAGAAAAATAGAATAAAGGTCCACTGTCGGATAATCCAATTAATTAAAGAATATTAATTTATCCACAGCAGTGTTTGTTGGAAGTGAAGAAGTCTCTCCAAATTAATTTATCCCCTCTTCTATGAATGCCTGTTATGTCTCAAGTTATTTGGTTTCCAGGAAGCTGGGCTTCCCAAAATGAATTATTCATTTATTAAGAGAACAGACTATGCTGTTGTAAGGGCTATTATTCTCATTAAGGTGTCTTAAAGTCCATGATTCTTTCATTTGAAATAAATGCACAGGGCAATAAAGGCTGCAATAAAAACTGATGCTAAAAGCCTTGATCCTCCCATTAAATTTAAAAAGCAATAATATGCAAATTCTTAATGGCAGCAGCATTAAAAGTAAATTCCAATTATAGTCAGACAAAAATTTGCATTTCAAGCACTGCTGTAACAACAATCAAGACGTTTTGCTAATACAAAATTGGGTGGCAAAGAATAAATTATAGAAAGTTTTAATGACTATCCTCCTGGTTAGAGATATTTAGTACTACAAAATATAAGAAGCTTTTAATGAAGGAAACTGGCTGAGAATTCATGCATTAGGTGTAAATATTGATTAAAATAATATTCAATTACCGTATTCTAGGCAGTACATATATTTTTAAAAATATAGAAGTTTGTCATGCAGGTGCTGTATAAACTAAGCAGATTTCCCATGTACTCCAATAGCACGCTCAAAATCTCATCTCAAATACAATTCTTTTTTCTCCAATATTAACATTCCAGTTGTCGCATGTCATCTGAGATGTGACTTGGAGAGACTTTGAACTGCTGAGTACAGAACAGAACCTGCAAGCCCCTCACCCTAGCTAGTTACCTTCCTCCCTTCCACCAGTGCTGTTTCAACATCTGATTCTCCAGACCTTGAGGCATCTGTGAGACCCTGCATGACTACCTTTGTAAGTAATGCAGTTTCTTATGTAATGGAGGCCATGATGCTCCTCCAGACGCCTGTTTCTCCAAAGACTAGGGAGAGAGTTATTGGACGAACAGCTGCAGAAGAGGAAGAGTATTTTATCATTGCTCCAGCTATTTTAAAAAGATTGAATGAAATTGCACCCTCAACAAACCAAGAAGTTTGAGTTCTGCAGCCTGAAGGAGAAATAACTTCTCGAAAGAGGTGTTTTCCTAGTCATCAGACTAATAATAAAAGAACACAAAAGGCAAGGCAATACCTTTGTCTGAGTCATTGTAGAGTTGTTTGTTCGGATGGGTGCCAGGGTCAGCCAGCAACAGACTAATACTGCAAAATTTTAATGTTTATCTCATTTTATATACCTACCTAACTATTTTATTTTATAAACCTGACTATATAATGTGGATGTTTAATAAATGAATATATCGCTTTTATATTATGTAAGCCAAGGTAATGTGTGAAATATATTTTTTTCATATTATATAATCATAAATCATGTATATTCTCCATATAATGTATCAATTATAACTTTTATACTAATATTAGTACTGGCTTAATTAAAACTAACCTTCTTACTTTAATACTTAAGGAAAGGTGGTAAGTCACATGATGTAGTGACATGCGCCCACTCTACTAACGGGGGACTGGAGTGTTAAAAAACATATGTGTAATACTATTTCTTTAAGTGAATTCACATGTGACGGAGTAGGGATCAAGAAGATTAAAATAAAAAGTACAAATAACTACTTAATCCTCAAATAAGAAAAAAAAAGTGTAGAATAATTGAATTAAAAGATTAACAAGATTTATCATAAAAACAAGTAACAACCCTTCAAAAATTTCTAAATTGCTGAAGTTATATATTGATATACAATAAAATTATTTGAATTTGAATAAAAACTGAACATACTGCCATCTTCTGTTTGTTTTGTGAACTTGACAGGCAACTAAGTACAGCTCGTCTAGTTTTCTCTTCCAAAGCTTTTGTTGTCCATTTCTTGTTGACTGTCGGATTCAATTGGCAGCTCATAATCATGAATGGACCCTTCTTTAGCTGAGGCTAATAGCTTGTTGAAGCTTAAGTGTTTTTGCATTTTCTTCAAATAACCTTCTTCCATAATTTTACCTTTTCCTATGCATGAAGTAGTGCCTTTAGTTTAGCCCCAAAGTCACATCTGCCGCTAAACCAGAAATGTGGGCTAGCCAGTCATTAACTCTTTTATTTATTTATTTAAAACTATTGTAAAATTTATATGATAGCAAACTTGGATTTACTACACATAAAATATTGATCAAGACAATCAATAATAGCTTCTAACGGTGAGACTGGTATTAACAAATTCTTCACTAGCCTAAAAGCATCTTCTGAGAATGAATTTAAGAGGATAGCCTTTTTACACTCTTCGTCTACAGTGTTATTACACAAAAATACTGGTGTAATTGTATTTTAAAAATAGTCCAATCCCCCAATCAGTTTTTAATGGAAATTCTCTTACATGACCAATACAATTTTGTCTACTCACATTTTTCCTTTCCTCTACCCCAACAGTACCATTTGGGAGATTCTTTTTCTTCCAACCTCCCATTATTTTTTAATCCTCACCGCTAATCTAATATATTCAAATACACCACTTTATTTTCATAGCCATAGAATACAATAATCCATTCTTTACATAGTCATACAATACAATGATTCATTCATATGTGTCTTTTTATCATATGTTAAATACAATGTATCGATATACTGAAATTACCAACCACTATGCGACGGTAGGTGAGTCCAGTATCTGTGCCTTGTGAAAACTAGAAACTTATTCAACATTGACAATGAATTTAAAGTCATAGCTAATACTCAAAAACCTCAATTGTAATACTTAAAACAATAAATAAATATCAAAAGGATTGTCAGACATTGGTATAGTTCTCTGGAAATGTATATGAAAAGACATGACTTCAAATCTTGCTACCACGTGGTAATGTATTAGTTAAAACACAATGACCAGAAACTCTGAGAGTACAGTAGAAAGTTATCTACCAACGTATCCACATTTATTTGAATTTGAATAAAAACTTATTTAGAAATGTGATTTAATATTAATTTGATTTCTCCTGAGATGCTGGAAGGTAGAGGAACCAATAGATTAGGATCAATAAAAATGCCTTGTCCTCTACAAGTGCTTTAATATATGCAGAGTGCACTTTCAGAGACCAAGCCCCATCATCATTTCCTGCAAATTAGAGTAGTAGACTTTACCAAAGTAGCTAGGTGACTCCTACCTACTTTGGTATAGGCTACTCTTCTCTAATCAGCAGGTACTGTCTCTGCACCATATTCTAAAGCACTTGTAGTGGACAAGGCGTTTTTATTAATCCTGATCAATATTAAGAAAGTTCATCACACAGGGATTGTGTTAACTAAGCATATTTCCCACGTACCTCACATATTTGCATTTACGTAAAAGTCCAATGAGAACAATATTTGGTATTTATGCTTCAAATAATGTACATCATAATATAACAGCTTATTGTTATTATGACATGAGTAGGATTATACATACTCAAGCAAATGAAGAAATATTCTCTGCGAAAGAATACTTAATTGAAAAATATAAATAAACATATCAAACAATAAAAAGGTTACAATATAAAAAAGAAAGAATATCAGCAATTTTAAGAAAAAGCTAAGCAAAGAACAAAAATAGGGGAACAAATTTCCTCCTCTAGAGATTGATTAAGTAAGGGAACAAATAAATTCTAGTGATAAAGCATTAAAAAAATTAATTCTAAATTTGAAAAAATAATAAAAATATAATATGTATATGTGTATTTGTACACACGCACGCATGTCATTTGTTTGTAATGTTTTAAATTAAAACAAAAAAAAAATAGAAATGAGTCTTTCTTACTTTTATAATAAGAAATGTGGATCTCAATTAAAAGAAATAGTAATATGAGGGAGAAAAAGAAATGCTAACCAAATTGAAATTTTATAAATTAATAAAGTGGAAATACTTTGACATAATTGTTTAAATTAATTTCCTGTAATGAAGTAAATAAAAAATGAGAAATATTGTTTTATATAATCTAAACATTATTTGATCCTTAAAAAGAAAAGTTGCCAAAAATATATATTCTAAATCAACAATCTGGAGTTATAATTAGATACTGATAGTGGTGGAAAAGGAATATACAAAAAGTCCGTCACACAGGGGATGTGTAAACTAAGCAGATTCCCCTCATGAAGTTTAACAATTGATAAATCTACATACTGGTAGCACAACACCACTGTGAATATTAAGTAAATAAATACAAACGGTAATTAGAAATCTTTCAGTCAATTTTAATAACGCCCTGACGGGAAGTGTCTAAAATTAAACAAACAGGTCAGTCAATCTCTCATCGGAAAAAAAAAATACTGAAATATATCAGAATATAACATATTAATTTTATTGAAAACTAATAACTATAGGGTCATTCCATATCACTTCAACCACACCATGACACCCATCCTTTCAGATTTTGTTGAATTTTATTTTGGGTGTTCTATTCATTGATTTGAGAAACATACCAAATATTTTTGATATATCTTTAACGGTTTGATTTTATGGTCTCTTAAAGTTTTGTGATTTTCGTCTTGTTTATTGATAGGGAACAGTAAAATTAATTTGTTCTGAATTCAAAAATAATTTATAACTTTCTTATTTATGAACCAATTTTGATGAAATTTTTTGTGTGTATTCATAAATATATTTTTTTTTAAAAATAAAAAAAGAAACAAAGGTACCAAGTAAGTATTTGTGACCAGAAACAAATTACAAAGTGTCAATTTGAGTTTTTCTGAAAGCAAATACATAGTTTCACGTAAAATTGAATATCTCCAAAAGGGAAAAGGATAATCATGGAAATCTTTTTTACCACCTAAAGTAATAAAATGAATGGTTATTTGACAGCTTCAATGTTTATTCCAAGTTTAAAATAAATATTTATAAAAATTTACAAGTTTATATGAATTAAAAGAAAATGAGAAATAAAGGTAACTAAAAAGATAGTTACATTACAGAGGTTTATGCTAAATGAAATACCGTTTACGTTATAGGATTCATCAGTCTAAAATGTACTTTGATATGTACAATTCTTATCCATAAAGAGACCATAAATCCAAACCAAAGTTAAAGATATAACAAAAATATTTGGTATGGTTTCTCATAACAATTAATAGAATACCTAAAATAAGTTTCAACAAAATCTGAAATGATGGGTGTCAAAATTATTTTTTTTTGTGGTTGATTTGACATGTACTGTAATTTATAATGAATCAGAATAATTTTTATCTCAATCAATCAAATTTTAATAGTCCAAGAACTTAAGACAGAGGGGGGGGGGGGTCACCAAAACATATTTGCATGTATTTCTTTAATAAACGTCTCTTGAAACCAAGATTTGTTGATTAAGCTTCGAATAATGTGGTTAATTGGAAAAATGCAAACATCTCAGTTAATAGTCAAGATAGTGAAAAAACGTACATTTAAAGATTGGTTCTATACAATTTTTCAATTCAATGCATAATAATGGAGATATTAAGAATTTTCTAAATTCCTCCCCTTTAAACCCCGCCTTCCTACTAGTCCGATTTCAGCCATTAACGAACTTGATCTTTCTTTTAATATAAAACAATTAAATATCAAGTTTGGTAACGATTAAAACAAAATTCCGACCACTAGAGTGGTAACAGATGAATATATATATATATATATATATATATATATATATATATATATATATATATATATATAAAATCTTGAATGGACATAAGTTTTGTCATCTACTAGGTAGGATCGATGGACAATTGAAGAAATTTTTCAAAAATCACGTCATGAGTACAATAGCTAATTTTCCTTAATGTAAATCTGCTAAAATAATCGTTAAAGCATTTACATAAAAATAAATTAACAATTGATACACCACATATTTTTTTAATTAAAATTTTTAAAAACATTTTATTATATTAAAAAAATTAATTATATGCTTTAAAAATAATATTCAAAGCAATTTGAAAAAAGAGTAGTTTCTTTACTAAAATATCTAAGTAAAGTCCGTCACGCAGGGGCTGCGTAAACTAAGCAGATTTCCCACGCGAAGGTTTACAATAGATAAATATACATACAGGTAACACTACTGCGAACGCTCAGTAAATGTACAAAACTATATATATATATAGTTTTGAACGGACCTCGTTTTCGTCATCTCCTAGGTAGGATCGATGGACATTTGAAGAAAAAATTCGAAATTTCCGTCATAAGTACAACCTCAATAGCTGATTTCCCTCAAGGGAAATCTGCTAATAAGGTAGAAATTGATGAAGTTCTTGAAGAAAATCACATTAATTTCAAGAAATAAAAAAATTATTGAAAAATTTAAATATCTCCTTATTATGAGATAGATCGAAGAATGTTATAGAACCATTCTTGCTAAAACGTTGATGCTCTACAAATGTTGTTATAAACATTTTTTGTAATTCATATAAAATATTAAGCAAGTTATTCAATCTTTCTTCTGAAGCCTGAAGTAAACCCCCACATTTACTGATTTTTATTTAGAAAATCTAATAGAGGATATATGATGAGTTGAGGTCATTAGTGTGCCAAACCAGCACTCAACTTGTGACAAACATTTTTTGGTTACAGTATCATTACAAAAGGGGAAAAAATGAAATTGGAATAAAAATAGAATTTTGATTTTTGTCTGCCTGGTTTTTGAGTTCTGTAATATATTCAAATACACCACTTTATTTTCATAGTCATAAAATACAATAATTCATTCTTTACATAGTCATACAAAGCAACAATTCATTCTTTATATAGTCATACAGTACAATGATTCATTCTTTTGTTTAACACATGTGTCTTTTTGTCATATGTTAAATACAATGTATCAATATACCACAACTCTTCCCCTTTAAAGAAACTGGGAAAAACACTTCTTTAAAATGGAATCCAACTACAACAGTCTTCCTGGGAATGTTCAGCGTACTGAATGCCATCACTATCTTTTTCCTCTAATTCAATACTCCCAAATTTAATATCAAGCAATCTAACTCTACTGTTACAATCAAGAGGCATTACGACAGCCAATGTGGGCTTTTCAGAATGTTTCTCAAATAATAGAGTTGGCGAGGGACTTTTTGCACTTACAATTGGGCTTTTGTCCATTCAAGGGGGTTCTCTAATGATGCTTGCAGTTATTGGGGGAGCTCTGGTTTTGATAATTGGTTTAGAACTATTTTCATTATTTGATAAAGGTGATTTAACATCGACTTAGGGAGAATCAGCTCTTTCTTGAGAAGGCGACTGAGGAATACTTACAGGTATCTTCCTTTCAGGTTCACTTTTGGATTTAACATGTGTAACATTTGCAGAATTGTGATGTGAATTCTTTTCAAAACATGAGGATGTTATGACAAGACTTCATGCTAATTACCATGTATACTCTTCTTCTTCCTCATCATGATGACTTCCTCCTTCATTCAGTACACTTGTTACGCGCCTAGCTCTTACAAAATACCTTGTTTCAATGATGGGGGGAGTAGTATCATTATTCCCTTCACAGCAGAATATTTCCTCCTGTAGTTACTCTGTTCTTGCTGAACGTTACTACCACTCTGCCTGCCTTCCTTGAAAAACTTGGGTGTTGATCTTGGCTTCATTTTTAATGATATAGGCCCCTTATTAAAAAGTAACAATTTATCTCTAAAAACCATGGGAGATTTTTCTTTTAAGCCTTCCACCTTATTGATATGTTTGGTAAAACAACATTTATCCTGTATAACTATTTTAATGCCTAATAAATTCATTAAATCTATACCTAATAACGGTGGACCATTTTTAGTTACCATGTAAAAAATCATATCTTTATAATTTTTAGAACTATATTGTGCATCTAGTTTTAGCAGACCTAATACAGAGATCTTATTGGCACTATAACTCAACGATTTGTCATATTGAAACAATTGTTTATCTCTAAATAATTGGAAAAAGATTCAGACAGAGTACTAACCACAGCATCACTATCAATTAACAATTCAATATTATTTTCATTTAAACGTAATGAAAGTTTATAATACTAGCATAGTTACTTACATCATCATAAGTATTAGAGAGAGTTTTGTCAGTTAAATTCAGTACAGAATCTATACGATCGATCTGCGATTATTCATCTTCTTCTTGTAGTACAAATATGTTTCTATTGTTTGATCTTGTCTGTTGTCTTTATGAACATACTCAAGCCATCTGACCTTGTAATTTGCAAATATTATAGGAATAATTCAAATATAAGAATTATTTCTCATACATCTCAGTTTACTATGATCTATGTAGCCGCAAACTGAACATACTCCCCTCTTCTGTTTGTTTTGTGAACTTGACAGGCAACTAAGTACAGCTCGTCTAGTTTTCTCTTCCAAAGCTTTTGTTACCATTTCTTGTTGACTTTTGAATTCAATTGGCAACTCATAATCATGAATGGACGCTTCTTTAGCAGAGGCTAATTCTATAGAATGCTGAAGCTTAAAAGTTTTTGCATCTTCAAATAAGCTTCTTCCATAATTTTACCTTTTCCTAAGCCCATGATGATTCATGTAGTGCCTTTAGTTAAGCCCCAAAGTCACAATCAGCCGCTAAATCAGAAATGCAGGCTAATCAACCAGTCATTAACTCTTTCATTTATTTATTTAAAACTATTGTAAAATTGATATCTGTTAGCAAACATGGATTTCCAACAAATGAAATATTGATCAAGACAATCAATAATAGCTTCTAAAGGAGAGACTGGTATTAACAAATTCTTCACTTGCCTAAAAGCCCTTCTGTTAATGAATTTAAGAGGATAGCCTTTTTACACTCTTTGTCTACAGTGTAATTACATAAAAATACTGGTGTAATTGCTTTTTAAAAATAGTCCAATCCCCCAATTGAAAATTCTCTTACATGACCAATACAATTTTGGCTATTCACATTTTTCCTTTCCTCTACCCCAATAGTACCATTTGGAGGATTCTTTTTCTTCCATCCTCCCATTATTTTTTAATCCTCACCACCAATGTAATGCATTCAAATACACCACTTTATTTTCATAGCCATACAATACTATAATCCATTCTTTACATAGTCATAGAATACAATGACACATTCTTTTTTTTTTACACATGTGTCTTTTTATCATATGTTAAATACTATGTATCAATATACCGAAAGTTCCAACCACTATACAATGGTAGGTGAGCTCAGTAACTGTGGCTTGTGAAAACTAGAAGCTTATTCAACATTGACAATGAATTTAAAGCCATAGCTAATACTCAAATACCTCAATTGTAGTACTAAAAATAATAAATAGATATCAAAAGGCATGTCAGACATTGGTGTAGTTCTCTGTAAATGTATATGAGGGGTCTAAAGCACAAGGGATATAAGTGACATGAACTGCAAACTGTGATATAGGGGTTTAAAGTTAAGTGACAATAGAAAATTGTAAATAGGCTCTGCAATGTTTGTTTTGTGCTTACAGATTGAGTTATGGCCATATAAGGTAGCTTACAACTGTTTTAAATATATATATATATATATATATATATATATATATATATATATATATATATATATATATATATATTTTATGGTAATAAAAAGTTATGATGATGCACTTGTGTTCTCAACTATTTAGCAGATTAAATAAAAGTGCGCAGTAAATGACAAAAATTTATGAAACAGTTATGAAATTCTTTGGAAAACAGATTGGGAATATTGCATCAAGAATTTTAATCAGAATCAGATTCAAACAAACGGTCAGGGTCATCCAGTTCTAAGTTTTCCTCATTATTTTGCTCTGGCACATGCTCTTCTTCACAAGTTTCTCTACGTTGACCTGTTGGAATTTGGTACTGAAGAGAATTGTAGAAGTCATGGTACACTGGTGGCACAAATGGTAGAAGGTCCTGCAGGTTTTTGAACTTGAATGTACTTGATCTTTGGTTGTTCTTTATTGACCCCTTCCTTTTTCAGGAAATCTCATTACACCTCTTCCAGCCTGGCGTGTATTTAAGTTCATTACAGAAAACTCTGCAATGTCTCCTAAGTTTTCTATGTAGAAAAGGGTCCACAGTTCATTCTTTTCGAAGTGAAGCCATTGCATCTTACGTACACCAGGCACTGTATCTTTCACAAAGCGCTTAAGAGAATCTAGAGTGATGAAGTCTCCCTTAGTCATCCTTACCACCATGAACTTTTTATTAGGCTTGGCTACAATAGTTTCCCAATGTTCTGCAACAAACACCTCCCGGTCACTATTCTTCTTAGCAATCTCTATTAAGCCAAAATTCTGGTAACATTCCATGAATGAGTGACCAGAAACTAGGAATTTGTGTTCTACAGTTTGAATATTGGTGTTACGGATAACATACAACCAGAATTTGACAATGAAATGGCTCTTGTTTTGTCCCCCTGCATTGTCGCTAAATGCCATCAAATGAGTGACATCCCTTGGCAAGGACAAAATGAATTTGAGGAGGCACGATGCAATTTCTTTGCACCCTCTTGTTGCTTGACTCTCGTTCCACATAAACATAGTAGCATTTCCATCTTTAAGATTATGAACACAGAAATTATAAGTCCATAACTGCCGAGCATAATAAGCTCTAGAACAGCTGAAAACTGGCGTTGGTAGCATCTTTTCTAGGCCAAAACACACTGCAACATGACTGGAATCTTCTTTAGCAATCTCACCAGCAAGACGTTTGGCTGTCTGTGCTGCTTCTGATTTTCGAAGATGTGTTTCCTGTTCAACTTCACCTTTTGTCTTAGCTTTGTCATTACCGTGTTCAATAATAACCTGTAATTTATCACAGGCAATACAGGTATCCGTGAGTGGTCTATGGAAACTAAGGTTAAATGAAGTATTAAAAATTGATCAGTAAAAGCTTTCTTTTACAGATTCTACATTCTTTTCCTGGCAAAATTCTTTATAAAGGACATAAAGCTTCCTCAAATTTAGACCAGGGTTTAAATATTTTCTATTTGGTGCTTTCTCACGTGAATAGTGGTTTGTGTAACGGGGAAAGGTCTGAATGTGTTCTTTCACCAATTGTACAGATATTTCCGGAATTTTATTTCCTGGTGCTTTGTGTCCCCTTTTATCCTTGGGAGATATCCCACTTCCTGACATATTCTTCTTATCAATGACGTTCTGAAATCGTTTTGGTGTTTCAGCAACTGTTTTTAGAAAAAACTCCTTGCAAACTCTGTGACCTA
Organism: Riptortus pedestris; assembly: GCA_019009955.1. Classification (NCBI taxonomy): domain Eukaryota; kingdom Metazoa; phylum Arthropoda; class Insecta; order Hemiptera; family Alydidae; genus Riptortus; species Riptortus pedestris. The sequence goes on from CM032232.1 coordinate 95,281,537, forward strand.
CAAGTTCATAAGTGCAACTGACCAATTTTTTTCGAACTGGCAGCTCCGTTTTCTTTACTGAATTATTGAGTGAATTTATAAAAGAAGACTGCAAATTATGATCATCAAAACCCAAATAATCATCAAAAATTTCTCGACACTTTATCTAACTCACATTATTATTGCATTTAAAGCGACAGTTATGATTGTACACCTGCAACTTTTTCTCTTGATGCTTTTTTCCTCTTCTGTCAACATACTCCTTGCCCTCATTTGGAAGTCTCTGGCGTTGATTCCTTTTCCATTTCTCAACTTCCTTCAACCTCTTTCTCCCAGTCATCACTGTTGGCTTCTTCTGGTTCACTCATATTTCAGCAATAATGGTTTAAAAAAAATGAAAATATGAAGAGTCAATAACCTTCAATTAAAAGAATAATGGTATGATACTATAAAACACAGCATTTATACCCCAGTATTGAACACAACTTCTTGCAACAGTCAAGCAACAACTTTACAAAGTCTGGAGCACAATGGATATAACTGCAATATACCTGTTGTGCTCCAAACCAAACAGCAGGCTGGTGATGTAGATTTTCTTTACATGACTAGATTACAGTACCTACTGGAGTAACACCTTTATCCCTTCTGCTCTGAACAAAATGGAATTTTAGCTTCACTTTCCTATGCTCAACACGGATTTTTTAAATTTATTCTTATATCCCTTGTGCTTTAGACCCCTCATATGAAAAGACATGACTTCAAATATTGCTGTCTCATGGTAATGTATCAGTTAAATCACGATGAACAGAAACTCTGAGAGCACAGTAGAAAGTTATCTACCACCGTATCCACATTGTCCATCAAATAACCACTGATATAAGTGTGGAATAATTTGATCTGATGGTTTCCAACACAATGGTTATGATATCTACAGTAGAATAAAACTCTAAATCTGATCTCATATGCTCCTTAGCTCAGCAGGAATGTGCAATTTCCTCTCTGTTCTCCCTACATAGCTGGCTTGATACGTACCCTACTTATAATCTAAATCTTTAGTCTAATTCTGTTGCACCCTTTACTTTACAGATTAATTTATTTACTAGCTTCCCCACCAAGGAGTTTTTACAAATTTTGGACAAGCTTCTCGCAAAAGTGCAATACTAAATTGACCCATTGATGCATTTGAAAGAAGTTAGCCCCCTCTCACTGTGTTATAAACTGAAGAGGTAGGGCCTATTGGGTTTATTGTTTCAAAATTTATGAAGCTTGTCATGTATTATGTAAAGAGGAATGTCATCATCACCAGCATAATTTGACAATCCAATACATTTCTTGACATTCCCCAAATTTCATTTGAAAAAAATTGAGTATTTTTATTAACTATTTAAGAATTGGGTTGTTATGCAAAATATAAGATATTGCATAACTTCTATTGTTTTCTTGATGCACTTTTTTTTTCTTTCATTTGAAATGTACTCTTGGAATCTTGATAAAAAAGAATATAATCTACCAGAAACAATAAATCGAATGTGTTGGTAAGTTACTGCCCAACAAATAAATTAAAAATGGCTACTACTATTTGTAATTTGAAAACTCAATTATGGAACAAAACACTCAAAAATCATTACAAATAATATATTTTTTGAAATGTCAGGAACTTAAATGCTTTATGTGGTATAAAGCTTGAACCACATATCTCTATCTCGGATTAATGATTTTCATCTTTGCTAATCCAAACTCCTGTTCCTAAAAATCTCTTGAACTCCCCCTAATCGAATTTTAGGTAGGTCCACACTTTCAACCTCCATCGATTTTGTTAGGGTTATTTTTGCCAGTTTGGAGTTTAGCAATCATCAAGGCCATATACTAGTAGAGCCTTTTGCCACCAATGTTAGTCCAACTCCTCCCAATGGTTTTATTACATGTTCAACAACATCTCATTTCAGTTCTTCAAAAATATTTCATATCCATACTTTTGATCTAGAATATTAATATTATAGAAACAAATTTATCTCTAACATAATTACCTCTAAAACTAGTTTTCCTTAGAAAGAAACACTTAACTCTCACCCCACCAAAAAATACACTGGCTTTAGAGATGAAACTACAGACCTTACCACTAAGTCCTCTTTCTCTCTTTTCTGCCTTCAGTTTCACCCTAATTGGTCATCGTCAGTCCTTGATGAACAGCCTCGTTGGAAAAGCAAATAAACTAACATAATTTAAACCTACAAACAGTTAATACACAGCGTAATAGAAAACTACTAAACTATTAACTATCAGAGATGATTTCTACAACTTATATGGAAGATTTGATTAAGCAACAAAACAACTTGCAGTATTAATAAATTAAGGATGTAGATATATATATATATATATATATATATCTATATATATATATATATATATATATATATATACATATGTATTAAAACATCTATAATTAATTTACATGTTAAAATTCAATAAATAATTAAAATATTTTAGGAAGGACAAAAAGTGTAAGGATATATATACTGCTCAAAAATGAATAGGGATATTGGTTATTTTTTCTTATCCTATTAATTTTAATTAAATCGACCTTAATTAAATTACTTTTTTATGGGGGGAAAAGACAATAATTTCTAATAAATATTAATGATATTTATAATTTAAAAAAAAATGCTAGGCCCCATAAATACCACAAAACAGCCAATATCCCTATTCATTTTTGAGCAGTATACATTAGTATACCTATTCTTGAGGTACAAAAAACAATTTTTTTCTTGCGGGTACATATGTGACAAGGAAAAGAGGTTGCCAATGGGATGTTTCTTCTGTAGAAATACTTATAAATTATCTGGAAATATGAACAAAATGATGTTGCATAATACATTCATTGGAAATATCAAATTTTTTGCAAATTAAAAAGCGAAACCTACATTTATTTTTCTATGTCACTTTCTCTTGGTGTAGTATTAACAGAATTATTTGAGTTTTGCTTTTCCAGCCTTCAGTAGTACCCTACTTCTGTGTTACAATTTTCACATAAAGCTAATAAATCACTAATCAGATCATGTCCAGCTTAAATTGCATATCTTGTTTATGATTTCATATTAAAGATTCAGAATGAGAAATCTGCAAATCATTCCAGTACATGATAATGTACACCCCTACGTGATAGACTTTCTAGCAGATTACCCTTAAGGGAAAACAGCTATTCAAGTTTTTAGTTATAATTTAGATGGTATTTTAGTCAGCTGTTGATTCACAACTGATATTTGAGCAAGAAGTACTCAAATAAATGAGTGATTATGAAATCAAAATGGTGCAGTTAATTTCTGTGCTTATAGTTCCAGAGCAACAAAATTTCATGGAAAGAGCTGGGAGAACCTATCGCATTGCCAGATACACTGCCTGTGTCCTATATAATTTTCTGGCCCAGATGCCAGTTTAGTTTATTCATTGTAATTAGTTCCCTTCATAAATCATTTTGATCTGATGAAGTTGATAAGTCCTCCAATAAAAAATTGTATTCAAAAAAGGTCACTGGTTCTTTTACTAGCCAAACCCTATCTATCTCCCTACTTCCACTCAATTTTTAGTAACAAAAATGTGTAATCGCATTCTTGAAATGCCATTTTACCATTATCTCTTATGTCACATAAAAAAAAAAAAATAAAAAAAAAAAGTAAGAAGATTACTAAAATCTGTACCTTTGATTTTTAAGATGGAACCACATTCAGTAAATAATTACAAATGTAAGTAGTACAGGACTAATTATGCCCAAGGCGGGAAAAACTATTAGTCAAAAAGGATTTTGTAAGCAAATATGTAGTCACTTGCTATAAAAATGTTGAAAATGAGTTTCATGGCTACTGGCCCAAACGAACAGGTGACAGTTTTCAAAAAACAACTCTTTTTCAAAATTATATCATTTTATGTGCCAAGATTTTTTGTAATCACACTGTCGATAAAATATATTTGATTTAGCTATAGATAATTGCTTTCATTGAATAAAATTATCTGAGTAATTATAATAATTAGCCCAGTGAGTGTGGCACAGGTAAACTATTTTCATACCTGTTGGTAGATGCCATCATTACTGACTTACTGTTGAGTACACATGGCAAGCTGTTAAATCACCAAACTATGTATGGAATATAGTCCAGTACTCCGCCAATTGAGAGCTATAGGTACAACTCCCAGTTGGTGCAAACATTTTTTCTATGGAACAAAAAATAAATATTTTATTAATTATTTATTGAAAGTAGATTCCATCCTAAAAATCAATGATATGCAGTGGTTATTTCAGGAAGGCACTGTTAAGGCCTGTCTCTACCAACTAATCTAAAGATAATGTTGATGGCTAATACATTTTGTTTCTTCTCTAACTTAAAACACAATGGCTAAATGTTTTTTCAAGAAGAACCTTTAACCATCTATTTGTTACTAAGAATTCAATAGCAAATTGAATAGTAGAAAACCCCATGGATTGGAGAATATGTCAATATCACTTGGTATTCCTCAGCCCGAAATGTTGGAAGAGTTTAGACTACACACTACTATGAGTAAACCAAACTAGGAGCAGGGCCAGTGAATAACATTAATATAATATACTAGCTAAGGCACCCGAATTCGCCCGGAAAGTCATTTGAGGCTTAATGATGATGGTATTTTTTTGGGCTTCACTTTGTACAATATTTTTACATTTTCCCGTGCCAATGCTTAGAATTTACACCCGAGTGCTGGGGATATGTTAATAATAAGAGTGTTTGTTATGGACTTAATTCTACAAAATACATAATATTATTATATTACCAGTGCATGTATCTTTTTTTATATATAACATAATCATAGATTATCGTATTAACTATATTATTCATAATCATAGAAAGCATTCTGCATTCTGAACCATCTATGAATAACATTTCCTCAAAATTGGACCAAAGCACCTCTTCGGTGGCAGCAGTTTAATATACATAATAACCACTATTAAAAATACTCTTTTGTATGTTTGGAAAGTGAACAGTATATTCTTAATGATACATAAAGTTCAGTAAAGTATAACATATATTAATGGTGCAGTTAATAAATTCCAGAAATAACTGGGTCTACCTCTCCAGCGATCATACTTTTAAATGATACATTTATGAGACTTAAAAAAATTCACAAAAAAAAAAAATTCTGAGAAAAACTCTACATGTAAACATAAGCAAATTTGAGGTTGGCGCATTCCCGCCATAATACGTCTAGGTGCATAGTTTCTCCAGCCATAGTAGCATAAAGTGGACGTAAATAATAATAAACCAATAATAATAATAATTTCTCCTGTTAACTAAACTAATTTTTCCTCACTTCAAATCCTACCATTATTAAAATCCAAGAGTTTTATACATACACTTAGAATAATGAAGTAATCTTAACAATCAGGAAAAGCTAATAGCTTAAACAACTCACACTGAAATATAGGGCTAGCAGTGAGAGGACAGAAAGGAAGTCATACCACTTTTTTAAAAGAAGAAACATTCCACTTTTTTAAGATATCAGCTCTGTTCGTATTGAATTTTCTTCACAATACAAAAGTGTTTGTTGAATAAATTTTCGGTTTAGCCGTTCACGATTCTATAAATGATTTACAAACATTAATTTTTACACATTTAGATAACATTAATATTAACAATCATTATCTCAGTGGCAGGCTCAGATAATAAAATGTTTGTTTATAATAGTCGTTTACTAAAAATCTTTTACACTCCCATGTTCTATAGCTCTAGTTGTCACATCTTAAATTACCTATGTAAAACACTAAAATAAAAGTTAATACCTAATGAACTAGAAATAAAAATGTATTTAAACAAAATATTTTATTCTGAGTAACTACATTTTACAAAATTCTGGTTGAAAGTTCCAATTATTGTATAAGTAATAAGTGCGTATCCATTGAAGATGTTAGATAAAAAGAAGCTCTTCAAATTTCTAAGCAGAAATATATGTAAGTTATTTTGGTCAGGCCTTTCCATTATTTATTTAATTAATTCTGTATGACTCAGGACACAAGGTAATTAACCCTTCACAGACAAGGAATATGAAAATTACAGTGGGCTTACAGTGGTAAGGCAAGCTGGGTCACGGGTGACCCAGTCATATTTATAGCACATTTTTTTCATTTTAACAAAAATATTCCAGTTGTTGTTGTTGTTTTTTTATATAAAAAAAGAAAGTATAGTTTGAAAAATTTATTTTATTTAGCAATATACATAATATGATAAAAATACAAAAACTTACATTAGTAGGAACTATACTTAAATTAGTAGGAACGTAGAGTTCCAGACCTTTGGTACCTTTGGTATCCGTATAGGATAAAAGATAAAAATTAAACGAGTAAACTCCTAGAAGGGAAAAAATAAGAAATTTCCAGCTATAAAAGACGAGAAAATTTAATAAAATCTTAGTGATTAAATAATTTTCAGTAAGTTATCACTCTTCCATTTCATCCGGCAGTCCAGCAATAATTTTTCCTACTCTGAACAGTCAAAAACTTTCCAGATCAAAATAAATAGTTTAAACTCTTACAGAAAAAATATATATAAAAGAATACTCTACGGAAAAAAGAATAAGAAAATATGAGGGATAAAAAATCAAAAAAAGGGAATAAACTCTTAGTAATGAAAGTTCACTAATACTTCAAACTCAGAACAATCTAACAATCTTCTATTTCTTCATCTTCTTCAGGTGAGACTCTGGTAATGCATATAGAACAAATACTTAGCCTATGCTCAGCACATAGGCTGTGATTACAGTGAGCGCAGTTTGATGTACCCTTACGATCTCTTGATTTTTCACAAAAAGCACACCGACGTCTTGAAGTGCTGGGTCCAGGCTGATTCTCAATTTCTTTTTCATTAACTTTCAGCATCCTGTGAATGGATTCCCTCAAAGTTCTGGGTAAATGTGTATTTTGTGCGCGCACTTTCAGGTATGGTTCTACCAACTGAAAAGACAGTGTTTTCAGATATTGTATACGTATAAAACGTTTGTTCGTGCCTGCATTATTGTGCCTGTATATAAGGTATGCGTTCAGACTTGCTGCATCTAAAACACCATAAAAGTAACGCATTGGCCAACGGTTGGTTTTTCGGGCCGTGGTATATTGATGGCATAATTTGTCGAATACGTCGACTCCTCCTTTTGTACCATTGTAAAATTCTATCATGTCCGGCTTATTGGTCTCTTTATTTATTTCACTAGAGTGGTGCATTGTCGACAATAACAACACATTCTTATTTTTTTTTTCAGAGAATGATAATAAGGTCTCATCTGGAGTGAACAAAAATCTAGAGGTCATGGGTGGCAAATTTTTCACACATAACATATGTGGAGGGACTTCTCTTTTATTCTTCCTCAGAGTCCCTACTAATGTAAGTTTCTTCTCAAGAAGAATTTGACCCAGCTGGTAGGAAGTAAACCAGTTATCGGTGGTCACATTCCTGTTTGAACCAGCCATGCTTTCTGTCAATTTTAGGACATATTGTGTAGGTAAAAGGAGCTCGTTTCTTTCCCTTTCCTCTCTTCCAATATAAGGAATACCATCAAGGAAATAGAATGTCCTCGCATCACAAAGTGAGATGATTTTCATCCCATATTTATCCGGCTTGGACGGGAGGTACATCTTGAATGGACACTTTCCTCTAAAAGACAAAAGTCTCTCGTCTACTGTCACATATTCAGATGCAGAATAATTTTCTTTGCAGTTGGCAATAAATAAATTCCAAAGCTCTCGAAATGGCGCGAATTTGTCTGAGAATCTCCTTTGAATCCGAGTGCTTTTGGAGTCAAACCTCAAACAGAATAATAAAAATTTGAACCGGTTCAGGCTCATTACCGACCGGAATAACGGTGGGCCATCCACCACAGAAAATAAATCGTCCATAGTGAGGTTGTGTAATGTTCCTCCCCTCAAAAGCAAGCCAAGTAAGGCTATTATTTCTAATGAATTAGTTTCTCCAATGTACCACAGTTGGGAAGCAAATTTTTTGGCCCTGATAGCGATTTCCTCGTTCGTATAAATTACTATATTTTCTATCATTTCATGTGAAAATAATTTAAAAAAACATTCTAGCTCTTTTAGGACATTTTTTGCATTATTCTTCGAACATGGAAATATTTTCACTAAATTTCGGGAGGGTGTTCTCGAATAGGGAGATACTAGGGGTTCATATGTCCATATTGTCTCCAAGTCCTTGCCTAAGCAGAAATTTCGTTCGTCAGGATTGTGTAACAATTCCTCATCAAAATCGTCTTCTGGAGTTGTATGGAATACATCATTGACACAGTCATCATTCTCTATCTCTTCATTTTCATCTTCGCTAGCTGAATCTTCAAAGTCGTCAACAGGTTCTTCCCTCCGTTGTCGGTCCAGTTCTTCTAAAATTTCCTCAGCAGTCCTAAATAAAACATTTTGAGAAGCCATTCTGTGGGGGGGGGGAAATTAGTTAATATAAGTTACATAAAAAGCAAGGCGGGTCATAGGTGACCCAGGATTGAGACTTCTGGTTAGAGAATGAGGCAGGCAGATTAACATGGTCAAAGTCACTCACCTTTCTTCCTAGATGTCAGGAGCGATACTGAGGGGAGGGGTACCATGCACTCTCCCTCCCCTCCTTCCCTTATTTTACTCAGAATATTATTTTTACCAACCTCTGGGTCACCGGCGACCCAGCCTTGCCTGTGAAGGGTTAAAAACTAATTTTATAATATCGTACATTAAAAATAACACTCCCTGACAGAAAGTAATATACTCGATATTTAACGGTTTCTGTTAACACTAAAGATCGTAATTGATGATGGCTGAAATTTGGCCCGGGAGGGGGGGGGGGGTGGAGGAATAGAAATTCAAAATACATATCTCCTATATTACGAGCCGGATTGAAAAATGCTATAAAACCAATTTGGATAAATTATTGGTGCTCTGCAATTTTTGTTATATATATTTCTTTGTAACTCAAATATTATTATTATTATTTATTAACGTCCACGTTTTGCAACTTAGGCTAATTGGGACGGGTTACCACCCTTTTCTAGCCAGGGTGGAATTTTAGGATGTTATTTAATGAATTTCGTCACTAAATAATTTCCTTTGCCCAGGCAAGAATTGAACTCGTGTTATTAATATTTTCTTGTTCGCTGCATCCAGCAAGCCCTCCTTTCTACTCAGCATTTTTCTTTAGAAATAGAGAATATATGATGAGATCAGCAGTGTATCGTTCCAGCTCGGAAATCTGCTTAGTTTACGCAACTCGAGAGTAACAGACCTTTATCTATACTCTCCCCTGGACCTGTCAGGAAATGCAGTAGCTGCTTGAACTAAAAACTAACTGCTATAACTAAAAAGTCCCTCCGCTGGAGATGCGTAAACTAAGCAGATTTCCCACGTGCTGGTATGACAAACTAGTGATATCTCACCACATATTCTGACTGAAAATAAAAAAATACGAATTACTGAGTTACGAAACAAAATATATAGAACAGCAGTTGTGGGCCATCAATATTTTAATAAAATTGATTCTTTAATACTTTACGCTTCGACTCATAATAACGGAGATATTTGAATTTTTGAATTCCGACCATCTCTAAACCCCTCTTATTCCTGGTGCGATTTCTGCCAATAATAGATATGATCTTTAGTGTTGACTGAAACAGCTAAATTTCGAGTATGGTATAGATGAAATAAGCATTTTCGAGACAAGAAGGTAAAATCTTAATTGACGTAATCGTTCAACGAATTCTTATGTATCTCCCATAATAAATGTCCCATAAAAACAATATTTGGTACTTAAGCTAAGAATAAAGATGTTCATGTTATAACAGCTTATTGTTAATATGAGATTCATTGGAGTGGGGGCTTACTGAGGGCTGAAAACTAAACATTCCAGATTCAGTTAATACTCATATTAGAGAAAATATATGCATAACAACATTTATAGGCAATTGAATTTGCAATAAGATTGGTTCTATACAATTTTTCGAGTAACGGAGATATTTCGAATTTTCAAAAATCCTCCGCTCAAACCCCCCCTCTCCCTGGTCCGATTTCATCCTCTAACGAACTTGATCTTTCTTTTTACATAAAACATTTGACCGCTAGAGCGGTAACAGACTATATATATATATATATATATATATATATACGTACTTTGTATATATAAAATTATGAATGGACCTCATTTTCGTCATCTCCTTGTAGGATTGATGGACATTTGAAGAAAGTTTTGGAAAATTGCGCCATGAGTACATCCTCATTAGTTGACTTTTCTCAAGGGAAATCTGCTAAAACTAGGGGTCTCTGGACATGGCAATACAGTAGTAGTAGGATGTGAAGCTGACCCCAACAATGCTGCAATGTCTCCAGATTTAGCCCTACAAAGACTGTTAAGCTCAAGATTATCAGTTTACTACTGTTATAACTGGGAACTTGAACTGGAACTACGTACTGGCAAAAATATTATTGTTTAACTGATAAACTCACTAGCTTTGTTGAAGTAGGCTAAGAAATTGACAAATCATATTTTGTTTTAACATTTAAAGAGAAAGAATGCATTTCAAGCGGGACAAAATTAAAAAGTCCGTCACGCAGGGGCTGCGTAAACTAAGCAGATTTCTCACGTGAAGTTTTACAATAGAGAAATCTGCCTAATAACAACAGTAGTTGTAATGAATCTCTAAACCTATTCACGAGGGACGATTAGTGACGAAAACGGCCGCCCTAGCTCTCGGCGGAATGTCCCAAACATAGTCGACTCCTGCCGACCACATACACAATACAAATGCAAATATCTCGGTTAATATTGAAGATAGAGAATAAAGGTATAGAACAATATTTATAGTAAATATTGTAAATATTAATTTGCAATAAGATTGGTTCTATACAGTTTTTTGATCCGACGTATGGTAACGGAGATATTTCGAATTTTCAAAAAACCTCCCCTCTAAACCCCCCACCCACTGGTCCGATTTCAGCCGTTAACGAACTTGATCTTTCTTTTTACATAAAACGACTAAATATCGAGTTTGGTAACGATTAAATAATAATTGCGACCGCTAGAGCGGTAACAGACATATATATATACAGTTTTGAACGGACCTCATTTTCGTCATCTCCTCGGTAGGATCGATGGACATTTGAAGAAAAATTTAGAAAATCGCGTCATGAGTACAACCTCAATAGCTGATTTCCCTGAAGGGAAATCTGCTAAAATTACGAATGTTCAGAAATTAGCTTATTAAATATTCCAACAACAACTGATATTTAGCATCATTTCCGTATATTTAGTTATCATAATATTTGTTTTATTATGTAAAGACATATATAGGCGCCTCATTCTAATTTGTATTAATTGGGAGAGCTTAAATTATGCACTGAACTAATATTTCAGGTAGATTAAGCCGTCAGAGGTATAATTCTATAATTAAATATATTTCATTTTAAAATTGATAAACGATTAATCCATTGTGACAAGATAGGAGACTCACAATTATATGTAGCATTACCAGGAACTATGGTATTAGTATTACTAAGAATTATGGAAATTAAAGTTCAGCCCCTCAAATTCATTGCCCAATGAAGTAAAAAAAGAATATATTGATATAAATCAATGTTGATGGAATATTTGAAAGGATAGAATAAATTAACATTTAATTTAAAATTATCCATATTTCGATACAAAACGAAAATAAATCGTGAAAACTCCAAAACATCATAAGTAATTATTAATAGGTTTCCACAATGTTATTAAAAAATTAATGTAGTTTCTCCTTGGCCCCCTATAAGGAATTATCAGTATTAATAAAAGAAAGGACAAGCTTCTATTAGCCACAGACCAATTATCAGTACATAATCTTTTAATCAGAAGCTAATTCCATAATAAAACTTATACAAAGCTGGAATCATTTGTCTTCACAAGCAGTTATAAATATTGTCCTTAGTTTTAAGGATATTTTCTAAAGAAAATATACTGCACTCCAACTGATATTACAATAGTTTAAACTAAAAAAGTCCTTCACGCAGGGGCTGCGTAAACTAAGCAGATTTCCCACGTGAAGTTTTACAATAGAGAAATTTCACGAGAGCCGAGCCAATCAAGGAAACAGCCGAAATAGCTTTTGGCGGAAAGTAACTCTCGTACGTTAGGCTCCGAGATTAAATTAAAAACAATTCAATCTCAGAAAAACAAGAGCACAAAAGATGGACTTATCTTTAATGATAGCAGCGCTCTGAACACTTCTTACACAAACACAAAATAGTACCACAGAATATCTATTATTTGTAATTCTTAATACTGCTGTAAATCAGGGGGGTGCCATTCGGCAGGTGCGTAGATCGTGACTTTTTAGCAGATTTCCCTTGAGGGAAATCAGCTATTGAGGTTGTACTCATGACGGAATTTTCGATTTTTTTCTTCAAATGTCCATCGATCCTACCTAGGAGATGACGAAAATGAGGTCCGTTCAAAACTGTATATATATATATCTATATATATATATACATATATATCTATATATATACATATATATCTATCTATATATTTGTCTGTTACCGCTCTAGCGGTCGCAATTTTTGTGTAATCGTTACCAAACTCGATATTTAGTCGTTTTATGTAAAAAGAAAGATCAAGTTCGTTAACGGCTGAAATCGGACCAGGGGGAGGGGGGGTTTAGAAAGGGAGAATTTTGAAAATTCGAAATATCTCTGTTACTATAAGTCGGATCGAAAAAGTGTATAGAATCAATCTTATTGAAAATTAAATACACTATAAATGATGTTATATACATTTATTCTCTATCTTGAATATTAACCGAGATATTTTCAGTTTTCAGCCTCCAGTAAACCTCCACTTCTACTTGTGTTACATAAATAATTCTCTGTTATATAATAATAAAGTCCGTCACGCAGGGGCTGCGTAAACTAAGCAGATTTCCCTCGTGAAGTTTAGTAATAGATAAATCTACATACTGCTAACACAACACCGTGAATAAATACAAACGGAAATAAGAAATGTTTCATCCAATTTCAATAGCCTGCCGACAGGAAGCGTTAGGTTAGAAATGTAAACAAACGGGTCCCGCCTCACACCGGAAAGAAAAACAATTACTGAAATATATCAGAATATAACACATTAATTTTATTGAGAACTATTTACTATATCTAGTACTGTAATTAATAATGAGTCAGAATAATTGTTATCTCAATCAATAAAATTTTAGTAGTCCAAAACTTTAAGATGGGGGGGGGGGAGTCACCAGTGCATATTTGCATGTATCTCGTATAATAAAGGTCTCTTGAATACAATTTTTGGTATTTAAACTTCCAATAATGTGATTTATTATTTATCAGAGTATTGTTTACGTAACATGAGTAGAAGTGGCGGTTTCGTGAACACTGAAAAAGGCAAATATCTCGGTTAATATTCAAGATAGAGAATAAATGTATATAACAATATTTATAGTAAATTTAATTTGTAATAAGATTGATTCTGTATAATTTTTCGATCCGACGTATATTAACGGAGATATTACGAATTTTCAAAAATCCTCCCCTCTAAACCCCCCCTCCCACTGGTCCGATTTCAGCCGTTAACGAACTTGATCTTTCTTTTTACATAAAACGCTTAAATATGAAGTTTGGTAAGGATTAAACAAAAATTGCGACCGCTAGAGCGGTAACAGACAAATATATAGATATATATATATATATATATATATATATATATATATATATATATATAGATATATATACACAGTTTTGAACGGACCTCATTTTCGTCATCTACTAGGTCGGATCGATGGACATTTGAAGAAAAATGTCGAAAATTCCGTCATGAGTACAACCTCAATAGCTGATTTCCCTTAAGGGAAATCTGCTAAAAGATATTAATTGAAGCCTAAATACCAAATATTGTTTTCATTGAGCTTTTACTTTGTGAGATATATGCAAAAACGTTCTGTTGACCCCCCCCCCTTCTTTTGTTTTTGGATTACTAAAATTTGAGTGATTGAGATAAAACTGATTCTGATTCATTACAAATTACACCACTAGCTATAGTAAATTGTTTTCAATAAAATGAATATGATATTTTCAAATATATTCCATTAATTGTTTGTCTTTCCGGTCTATCTAAGCAGCACTACGAGGTTGGCTTGCCTGTTTGTTTACAATTCAGCCTTGTATTGTATAGTTGAGTTCATGAGACATGAGACAGTCCGCGCATGGGGGTGGGGATGGGTGGTAGGCTTGGTGGGGATGAGAGGACGTGTACTACCCAAGCTGAACATATTTGCCAGCATGCCGTACACTTGCTCCAGCCCTTTAAGTATGGATACTGAGTGCCTGCAGTCTAACCTTTCTCTAGTATATGTTCTACTTTTCCTAATTTATATAAAAATATAGTGCAGAAAATGAGAAGCAGCATTGATTAAACATTATTAAAAATCAAACATGAATAAAAAAATAAAATAATAATTTATTTAATGTACAAAAAACGTAATTTATTATTGATTAGTGTTAATAGAAAGTTAGTGGAATTGCATATACTTGCATAGTTTACATAAATAATATTTTGACATTATTATTTAAATTTTTAGCAGATTTCCCTTAAGGGAAATCAGCTATTGAGGTCGTACTCATGACGCGAGTTTTGAAAAATTTCCTCAAATGTCCATCGATCCTACCCAGGAGATGACGAAAATGAGGTCCGTTCAAAATTATATCTATATATATATATATATATATATATATATATATATATATATATATATATATATATATATTTGTCTGTTAACGCTCTAGCGGTCGTGAGTTTTGTTTGATCGTTACCAAACTCGACATTTAATCGTTTTATGCAAAAATAAAGGTCGTGTTCTTTAATGACTGAATAGAACAAGTAGGAGGGGAGGTTAGAAAGGGGGATTTTCGAAAATTGGAAATAACTCCGTTTACTATACCTCGGATTAAAAACATATACAGAACTAATCGTATTGCAAATGAAATTTACTATAAATATTGTTATATTCACGTATTCTCTATCTTGAATATTAGCTGAGATATTTGCATTTGTATTCTGCGTGTCAACGGAAGGCTATGTTCCGGAGTTTCCGACGAGAGCTCTGGTGGCAGTTTCTAGAACTATTCGTCCCTCGTGAATAGGTTAACGATCCCTTACTACTACAGTTGTTATTAGGCAGATTTCTCTATTGTAAAACTTCACGTGGGAAATCTGCTTAGTTTACACAGCCCCTGCGTGACGGACTTTTTTTTTTTGGTTTTTTTTTTTTTAGTGTTATAACTTATTTTTTTATTTTTATTTTTTTTTCAAAATGCCGAGTGATTGTCCTGTAGCAACATGTTCCAACAACCCTAGGAAATCAGGCAAGTCAGTATCTTTTCACCAGTTCCCGAAAAAACCAGATATTAAGAAACAGTGAGTAGTCCTGTGCAGACGAGAAGATTTGAACTTTAATTCTGATACTTCACGGGTTTGTTCAGAACAATTCAGTGACAGTGATTATGAAAGGAATTTACAAGCAGAATTGTTAGGCTATGTTCCTAATAGATTGAAATTAAAAGAAGAAGCTCTGCCCCGCCTGAATTTACCAGTGTCGCCCTTAAGTAAACAAACTTCTAATTCTGACTCAAAAAGTGAAACATCTAGACAATGTAGGAGTGAAAATATGTAAACGTGCCCTGTGCCACATTAATGAGATTTCTTCGAAAAAGAAGAAAAGTGATTTTTCAGCTAATACAGAAGAAGACGACAAGCCAACGACAGCTTTTAAAAAGGTAAGAAAAAGAATTATTTTCTTGTAGTGTATCTTATAGAGCACTATAGGAATTTATTTTCCATAGTCCATTAGTAATGATATAACATGTTTCATTCACAGTTATTTATTCTATGGGACAGTGCGGTTTAAATTCATACACCAAATATATCAGCAGCAACTGTTTTGGACAAGACAGACTACATGCCAATGCCAGCTTTTGAAATGGTAAGATTTTAAATGTAAGAAAAAGAATTATTTTCTTGTAGTGTATCCTATAGAGAACTATTGGAGTTATTTCCCATGGTCCATTAGTAATGTTATTACATGTTTCTTTCACAGTTATTTATTCTGTGGGATTTTAATGCATAGGCTCCTTATCAGTGCCATTCTCTTCACAAGGATTTAACTGGAACCCAGGCATCCCTGCGACTCGAAATATATGCATCTTTTTAGATCAACAAGTAATACATGCCAGTCTTTAAAAATCTTGTACCTGAGTGGACTAGTTGATGTTCAAAATAGTTTACTAAGTTATATTCTAGTAACTGGTATCTTACTTTATTGTTCGGTTAGTTCAGTGTTATTAACTTTAATTTCTTTGTATAATATTAGGCATTACTGTTTTCATGTTTTGAACATTTCATCTTATTATAGTAAAATTTTTCTTTGTATTGTGTTGATTATGTAGAAAAATTACGATTTTAAATATATCTCAATTTTAAGGAACTATTATGTATTTATTTTTAATGGAATCTAATTTCTACATGGTTTATTTAAAGTAAAATATATTCAGCTAAATTAATTTGTACCATTTATTGACCTATACCATTTTATAAATTTTGTATTCACCAAATTAATCAGAAAACAGCGTATATTGATCGTTTTTAAGCTGATTGGGGGCGGGGCTAGGATCCGAGTGACGTAGCAGGCTCGCTGCATTCTGATTGGCTATTCGTCAAATGGCACTACCTTATCTTATACGTACCTTGCTGTGAATATTAAGTAAACAAATAAAGGGCAAGTCAAATGGTAAGAACCTTCCTGATAGCAAACAGTCTGAGTTGTAAACAATCAGGCTAGCCAGCTTTTACCGGAAATAAAAGCAATTACGGAAATATATTTGAATATAAGTTATAAATTTTATTCATAACTATTTATTATATCTAGTACTGTAATTAATAATAAACCAGAATAATTTTAATCACAACCATTCCAAATTTAGGAATCCGGGAAGAAAATAGAAAGGGGGGGAGGCAAAATAAGATTCAGACGGTTATGAGATTTTCACATGATTAAGGAACAAGCAGGTTAGCCAGCGAAGGTTTACAATAGATAAATATACATACAGGTAACACTTCCGTGAATATTAGTGAATAATTACAAACGGCAATGAGAAATCTTTCAGTGAATTTACAATATAAGTTAATAGTCCCTACATCGTAATACGGCTGGATTGTAAACAAACAGGTTAGCCAACCTTGTAGCGCAGTATCGATAGATAGACCGGAAAAGAAAACAATTAAAGGAATATATCTGAATATAAAATATTAATTTTATTAGAAACTATTTACTATAGTTAGTGGAGTAATTTGAAATTAATCAAAATAATTTCTATCTTAATCACTCAGATTTTTGTAGTCCAAGAAAAAGGGAGGGGGGGGGGTCAACAGAACGTATTTGTTTGTACCTCGTAAAATAAAGCTTTGTTGAAAACAGTATTTTGTATTTAACCTAATAATGAGGTGGTTCATGAGATATCAGTTTATTATTAATATGTCCCTAGTAGGAGTGGGGGTTTACTGAAAGCGGAACTCATTACAAAAAATACAAATATCTCGGTTAATACTCATTACACGGAAAATATGTATAGAACAATATTTATAGTAAATGTAATGTGCAATAAGATTGATTCTATAGAATTTTTCGATCCGACGTATAGTAACGGAGATATTTTGAATTTTCGAAAATCCTCCACTCTAAACCCCCCCCCCTCCCACTGGTCCGATTTCAGCCGTTAACGAACTTGATCTTTCTTTTTACATAAAACGACTAAATTTCGAGTTTCGTAACGATCAAACAAAAATTGCGACCGCTAGAGCGGTAACAGACAAATATATATATATATATATATATATATATATATATATATATATATATATATATATATATACATACAGTTTTGAACGGACCTCATTTTCGTCATCTACTAAGTAGGATCGATGGACATTTGAAGAAAAATGTCGAAAATTCCGTCATGAGTACAACCTCAATAGCTGATTTCCCTTAAGGGAAATCTGCTAAAACATTGAATACGGACAAGATGCGGGAGCGGAAGTTGTGAGTAGATAACAAAGTCGGTTCCAGGCAGCCTGCTTTTGATCCGGCCGACCAGGTGGGTGCGCATTCGGCAGGTGCACAGATATTGCTCCCCCGTCCTTAGGTACCTGACCAAAAACTCCCTTGATATCCTCCAGCAATTCCAAAACGGAATAGTCCGGAAAATAGTCCGGCACACATCCCTACAAAGAGCAAACAACCGCACAATCCATGATACCCTCTCCCTTGAACCCATTTCCCACACCATCTCCCGCAGACACATTAAATTTTTTGACTCCCTCCATTACATTGATAACCCCCTATACCGCTCCATACCCCCTCCTCAGCAGCCGGTGAGATGGCGACAGGTTGGTCTCGATGAGCCCCTAGTCGATCTCACCCTCTGCTGACACCCTCCCTCATAGTGCCCGAGGTCCGGACAATAAATTACAAACAGGGCTAACCCCCATGTCACACATACCAGAATAGCCCTGTAGTATAGTTAGTTTAGTTTAGTTTAGGTTAGTAGATAGCTTGGGCGCCCCTTACCCCCTTTAACATCTCACAAACGGCTTCCTAGTTTTATTTTCTGGCTGTAGCAGCCGTCTTTCTTCTTTCTCTTCTTACCTCCTCTCCATGTATCCCTATCCTTTCTTATTTCGTTTTCCTCCTATCCATCACAACACACCCGGTATCACCAGCTACCGGGTAACCCACCCTCGTCTAGTTCCATTACACCCCATACATATTACCACCTCCCTTATAATGGAACCATGTTCAGTAGAAGGGGAACTATCTTTCTTACCACCGGTGGGTTACACCACCTTATTACCATCTGAACAGATTGCTGGGTCTCAGATAAAAAAAAATAAAAAAAAAGGTGCACAGATCGTAACTTTTTTGCGACTTTGGCGCATGACGTAATGAAATACCACTTTTAGCTTTGTTTACATCGTGAGCATCGCTGACTTTTTGTGAATTGTTTTATTTTTTAGTGTTATAACTTATTTTTTTTTTCAAAATGCCGAGTGATTGTCCTGTAGCAACATGTTCCAACAATCCTAGGAAATCAGGCAAGTCTGTATCTTTTCACTGGTTCCCGAAAAACACAGATTAAGAAACAGTGAGTAGTCCTGTGCAGACGAGGAGATTTGAACTTTAATCCTGATATTTCACGGGTTTGTTCAGAACAATTCAGTGACAGTGATTATGAAAGGAATTTACAAGCAGAATTGTTAGGCTATGTTCCTAACAGATTGAAATTTAAAGAAGAAGCTGTGCCCCATCGGAAGTTACCAGTGCCGTCCTTAAGTAATAAAACATCTACTTCTGACTCAAAAAGTAAACATCTAGACAATGTAGGAGTGAAAATATGTAAACGTGCCCTGTGCCACATTAATGAGATTTCTTCGAAAAAGAAGAAAAGTGATTTTTCAGCTAATACAGAAGAAGACTACAAGCCAACGACAGCTTTTAAAAAGGTAAGAAAAAGAATTATTTTCTTGTAGTGTATCTTATAGAGCACTATAGGAATTTATTTTCCATAGTCCATTAGTAATGATATAACATGTTTCATTCACAGTTATTTATTCTATGGGACAGTGGGGTTTAAATTCATACACCAAATATATCAGCAGCAACTGTTTTGGACAAGACAGACTACATGCCAATGACAGCTTTTAAAAAGGTAAGATTTAAAATGTAAGAAAAAGAATTATTTTCTTGTAGTGTATCCTATAGAGCACTATAGGAATTTATTTCCCATGGTCCATTAGTAATGATATTACATGTTTCTTTCACAGTTATTTATTCATGGGACTTCAATGCATAGGCTCCATCAGTGCCATTCTCTTCACAAGGATCTAACTGGAACCCAGGCATCCCTGCGACTCGAAATATATGCATCGTTTTAGATCAACAAGTAATACATGCCAGTCTTTAAAAATCTTGTACCTGAGTGGACTAGTTGATGTTCAAAATAGTTTACTAAGTTATATTCTAGTAACTGGTATCTTACTTTATTGTTCGGTTAGTTCAGTGTTATTAACTTTAATTTCTTTGTATAATATTAGGCATTACTGTTTTCATGTTTTGAACATTTCATCTTATTATAGTAAAGTTTTTCTTTGTATTGTGTTGATTATGTAGAAAAATTACGATTTTTAAATGTAAAGGAACATATCTCAATTTTAAGAAACTATTGTGTATTTATTTTTAATGGAATCTAATTTGTACATGGTTTATTTGAAGTAAAATATATTCAACTAAAGTAATTTGTATCATTTACTGGCCTATACCATTTTATTAATTTTGTATTCACGAAATTAATCAGAAACAGCTTATATTGATCGTATTTAACCTGGTAGGCCTCGGGTTTTGGATCTGAGTGACGTGGAAGCTTGCTGCATTCTGATTGGCTATTCGTCAAATGGCGCTACCTTATCTTATACGTACCTTGCGCCCGACTTGGGTCGTCCTATGGCAGGAAAAGGTAGACGATGCATAATAATTGAATGTAATGATGATGCTTTAAACCAGGGGTCTCCAAACTTTCCAGCCTTAGGGCCATACTGATTACTCCAGTAAGTTCCGAGGGCCAAAACCATATTATTATTGTTGCCGGAATTTTATAAGTCTTCCACTGACACAATTTGATAATTTGCATAAATTTGTTCGTGGGCTGTTTTCTGTTTTTGCTACTACTTATTTGTTGAGAAGACCTTCTCCAAAATGAAGTCCACAAAAAATGTTTTTCAGATCTAAATTAACTAATGAGCATCTTAAATCTCTTTTAATAATTAGTACAAGTAAAATTAGTCCACAACTACAAACTATTGTCAGTGGAAAATCTCAATTACATAAATCTCATTAGTATTTCATGTGTCATTATGCTTGTTATAAGTTATGTTTTTATTTAAAATGTATAAAATGTTAGTTGGATTCATTTCAATAATTTGTTAGTTATTATATACTGAAGTTAAATTTTCTGCATATTATACATGTCTTTACTCATTACAATTCTGTGTTTCCTTATCCAACTTATCACAAAAACAATATCAATAAGCCTACAACAATGTTATGAGTAGTAAGCCCATGACCATATCAATGTAGATGTCATATTAATAATTATTCAACATAAAATTAGAATACTTCAGTAAACGAAATATAATTTGCTATAAAAAATATGTTCTCTAAAAGGAGTTTTCAAGTATGCTAGCTCTCCGCGGGCCAGACAAAATCTGTCCGAGGGCCGGATGTGGCCCTCGGGCCGTAGTTTGGAGACCCCTGCTTTAAACTAAAGCTAAACATTAAATAGTGTGTTCATTCAAACAAATCAATGAGAAAAAGGGGGTTGAAAGTGCTAGGGAGGTGCACCCATATGCATGCTAATTATTAACATTGTTCCCATAATATGTTAAACATAATATGAGTATGATTAAGAACTACTCTGAATAAAAAGTTTCTTTTTCAGATATATATTACAGTATTTTAAATAATGGTAATTAAATACGTAAAATATATACAATCGTTTTGGTAGGAGGCGCTTTTGGGAAAATAAATTTGTATTCTTGCAAAGTTTATAATAAAAATGCTGTCCATATTTATGATTTATATTATAAACAGTATCTTGAACAATTGAAAGGGAGATTGATCAGGAACTAATTTTTTCTTAACTTTTTTGTTTTTATTTATTTTTGAGATTAAAAAATTCTATATGAATGCTATAGTTACTAGGACGTAAAGGCGTGTGATGAGAAGTGTAAAAATATTGTCCATTCTAAAGCCAAAAGAAATTAATCATTTTTCAGACTCCCTGAGCAACACAGTCATGATTTCCCGAGCGAAGCCTACCTCAGCTAGTATATATATATATATATATATATATATATATATATATATATATATATATATATATATATATATTGGATTTTCTTTTAGTATTTAGTATCGGATCGAAGGGCACTTGAAGATTTTATTATTATTATGTATTTAATATATATTTTTTAGTATTAGTTTTTCCCCAATTAATTGGGGGGTGGGGGTAATTAGAACGTGAGTAAAGCCCTTTTTAGCAGACTACCATTAAGAAAATTTTCACTTTAAATAACCCAGTCATTAAACATTGCACGTCCTGCTATATAGCCTTCTTACTACTGGAGAAATAGAAAATAGGTGGCGAGATGAGATGAGTAGTCGATTCCACGAAACCTACGCTGCTATAATAAATTTGAAGGTACTTTTCGGGGGTGGGGGGACGCCATGAGCGTACCTCTATAACCGTAAATTCCATGTTAGGCGACTTATTCCCGAAGCACACCCCGTTCCGGGCGTTTGTTTAATTTTAAAGGAAAGTGGGAGTCCAATATTAAATTCATTCGTTTTAGGATGGGGCAAATGAAGTTATTTTTCCTTGTGCCACACCCTAATCCGCTGGAAACGTCGATAAAGAAGTACAGAACTTTTTAAGTCACCCAATCGGATAGCGGGTCCTTATTGAACGCGACGCGAGTTATTTCCGTCATGCGCAAATGGTACACAATTTTCATTTCATGATGAAATATACTGCATAAGTCAATACTTTAGCTATGAACACTCGAACGGAACTTAAATGAACTAAAGATGTAGGGCATAGAGTTGCGCAATGCAAAATAATTTTCTTCAATAAATTCATTATCATATAATGAAAACGAATTATCTGAAACAAAAAGATACAGTATCCAACGATAAATTCTAAATAATTTTCAAAGTAGATAAACAAAATGTGTGTATTCGACAATGTTTTTCTGTCTAGTATGAGAATAAATTAGTTATTTAAGGGTCATGAAATCACAATTATATTTATTCTTTACCTAAGTGTGCCCACGCGCTTTTGTCCATTCCATTCGTTGCATTATTGAGTAATGAGAGAGATAACGGGGGGAAATCCTTGTTCTGCCCCAAACATTAGTTCACAAGGGAGTATTTCAAAAATAGATAACTAATGTGCATTTCATATACGGTACTTAATTGCCGTATATAAAACAGTTACTGAACTTTACGTCAAGAATACAACCGGAAGAGCCACACCTTTAGCTATGTAATGAATATATAATACAACACCACCCTGTTGAGAATTTTATCGATTTACTTCGGACTTGTTGATCCGGGGGTTTGTCTCTCCGATGTAAGAAACTGTATTTGTGCAAGAATACGAACACTTTCACATTGACGATTACATGCTCTCTCTATCTCCCGTATGAACACACGATGCACACTGACACGCGTCATAAGATTTTTGTTTTATATGTAAATAAATTGACCGTATGTAATTTTTTAATAATAAATGGTTGCCAACAAGTAATCAATAATTTGATAGATATTTCGGTTTTAAGCTGGGCCCATCTTTGTGGCATAAACATTTAACAACAGTATATGAGCTTCTTTGCTCAGCGTTGCACTCATAATTCGTTCAGAACCCTGATATAGAAGGGAGTGCTCGTGCCTTCGGAAAAGTATTTTCGTCATTGTATGCATTTTTATAATCATGTAGGACTTTATGAAAAATGTTGGACCTACATAGTAGCGTTGAAGTTGAACAAGAGTGGACATTGATATAAAAGGTTCGCTAACGAATATTTTACCACAATGACAGAGCTGTGATCGAAGATGAGAATTGGATTCAACATGGCAACATGAAGCGATCGAAGCAATAGTTGTTTTGTAGATAATGTTCTAGTATAGGCTGGTAAGTAAAATATATCTTCCGCAAGGTATTGCTTTATGTTTGCTTAGAATTCAGTGTCATTATCCACTATGAGTTGCTATACTCCCGGAAAACTATCTTTTCTGAAATTTATTGGAAACATCTGCAACGGCTGTAATCCGAACAAAAAAAAATATTTTCAGACAAACAGGGAAGGTGTGAGCACTGCAATGCCCAGCACCATACCAAGCCAGAATTGCTTGGGAAAAGGTCAAGGTGCTTCAACTGGAAGGTAGCCGCATCCACCTTGTTCTCTAGAACTTGCTCCATAGGGGTACCATTTGTTCAGGCTGCTGGAGGACTGTCTAATGAACAAGACATTATCTTCCGAAGGAGTGAGAAAGCATCTGAAGTCATATGTTGCCACAATGAGTTCTTCAAGACGGTGATTGAAAATTAGCAAGAAAAGTTGCACATAATAATGGGGTATAAATTACAACTTAATACACTAACATTTGTTTTAAATTAAATAAATCTATTCCAAGCATTAAATTGTTGATTACCTTTTGAATTAGTATTACAACAAATGTGTAGGTGTATAATAAGTTGTGAAGCATCTACAGTAAACCAGGAAATGGACAAATGAATAAAATTATTAATTTGCATTAAGACAAATAATTATTCCATCCGTAATAAAGTCTATATATATTAGGAAGATTATAAGTCAGCGAATTACGTGTAATTATGTAGATTATTAATTAGTAATGAGAGAGCAGGAAAGGAATTTGAGTTAAGTGGGAGGTTTTTGGAGACAAGCATTGAGTGGAGAAACCGTTGGTAGGCGGTTTCTACCTGGTGAAACTATTTCCCCCTTGCTTCCTGAGAAGAGGGTCCAACCAGGCATGGAAGGGGCCCATCCTGCCCCCCACCTAGTCATAACGGAAAACCAGCTGGCAAACATCTGCCCAGCTCACAATTTCACGTTTGTAAGTGATTCACGTTTCTAAACACTACCCCCCTCCCCTACGTTTCATAATAGAGTTCGACAATAAATAATTTCGTTTGGCCCAGACGGGAATCAAACCCCCGACTCTAGGTTTACCGAGTTCATTAAGACAAAAGCCTTAATTCACACGGTTAACCAGAACTCTACATTTTAGATTATGGATAGGTAGTAGCTTTCTGGACCTAGAAAATACTTTCAAAACAAATATCAGCTAAATAAGTATTTCTTCAATTTAGAAATTTTGTTCTTTACCATTGATACTGAATACATCAACTAAAAAAAACTGAAACTAGATTCTAAATTATGTAATTTATATAACAAAAAAACATTTTTTTGCTTTCATTATTAACTGCTTATTCATAAATCTCCCAACTATCATACCCATCATATTAGCTCAGTCTAGGCTTTCATGAAAGACCTGGAATGACGCTAATACTCCTGGAATCAGCAAAACTCTGGAAGGAAAGGATTTGTTACATGCGCTGTGTATCACCCTACATACATAAGAATATTAATATAATATAAATATTTTTAAATTTGAATGGGGTTAATTTTAGTCATCCCCTAGGTGATATCAATGGACCTTTGAAGTCATTTTTCGAAAACCACAACATGAGTACAACCTCAATAGCTGATTTCCCTTGAGCACAATCTGCTGAAAATGTTGAGAATAATGCCAGGGGACCAGAACTTGGATTCACTCAAAATATGAGCCCGACACTATGTTCAGGCAAGAGGACAAAAATAGTTGCATGTTGGCTGGAGCGAATGGTTGCACGCAGGCTACGGCTTTTCAAGGTTGAGGATTTCAGGGGCGAAGGTTGCTGCTCTCAATCAAGGCCACATCCTTTTACTCCATAAAACTACGTACATATTAATATTTACATATTTTAAGCTAACAACAAAGTTCTATTTGAGCGTAAAAAACATCAGCTCAACTAATTCCTAATGTGTTTACTTAACTTATATACCATAATAATATTGACACACCATTGATAAATAAAAAGCAAATAAGGCATTTAAATGAATAAGCCTTAGCTAAATTAAATAAATAATAGAAGGTTCACTGGAATTGAATACAGAGTTTAATGCTCCCGTAGAATTAACTTCGATGCGTTCAAAAACTAGACTGTAAGTTAAAAAACTTAAAGCGTTGACCTTTATCTCACATGGTATACCTAGAGTGCCGAGTTCGATTCTCGCCTGGGCAAAGGAAATTATTTAGTGACGAAATTCATTAAATGACGTCCTAAAATCCCACCCTGGCTAGAAAAAGGTGGTAACCTGTAGATAACCCGTCCTGATTAGCCTAAGTTGCAAAAAGTGGACGTTAATAAATAAATAATAAAAAAAAAAACAACTAATCTTTGACAGCTGTATGTTGCCAGTAGTTACCTAGTGATCTCAGACTTGGTCCCTCACTAATGCTCAGGCTAACAAAGTGAGCGTCTGGCAACGTGCAGCTGAAAGTAGTGTGCTTGATATAAAGAAAAAGGGTAAGGTGAGGTGCACGGAAATAAGAAGACAAACGGGGATGTCAACTTATTCATCCAAATGCTAAAATGGAAGAGGGCTGGACACTTGATGCGCTGCAGGGATGAGAGATGGTCACGGAAACTCACAGACTGGACGCCATATAACTGGAAAAGAAGTAAAGGGAGACAGAGATGTGTTTAAAAATACCGTCGGCCCCAAATGTTAGTTCAAGACAAAGAAAAAGGGCACTCTCTGATCCCGAACTCCACTTCCCAAAAGAGCTGGTCACTCCTGGAAGTTCCACCGTACTCCCTTCGGGGAAGGCCTATGAAGAGTGAACCACCAGTTGTTTTCTGAATTCAAAGTATGTAAGCAATATTGTTTATTAGTGTATTTGTACCTTAAAATCATGTATACATATGAACTTTGTAAACTATTATTTACACTTTACGCTTTATAATAAAGGCTAAATTCATTCATTCATATTAAATAGACAAAGGAAGGTTCACTGGAATTAAATACTGAGTTTAATGCTCCCGTAGAATTAACTTCGATGAGTCCAAAAACCAATGCCCAACCTAAGGAGTACGGCCCTTGAAACAATGTGGCCTCGAAAGGGGTCCTGTCAACAACTAAATTTTATCCTGACACCTTTTCGGTTAATTAGTCTCAAACGGAAGGAAGGGAATTCAGTACACGCCTACATACGTATTTTATTTGGTACATTTCTATGAATCCTTATCCAAGTCCTGGCTCATGGAAATAGTACCCACTATCAAAATAAAAGGTAGTCTTTATATAAATATCAGTGCTTTTACACAGTAAAATATAAAACGTCAGACACGCAGACGATGCGTAAACCAAGCAGATTTCCCACGTGCTGGAATGTTATGTTGGAGATCGCATTCCATTCTCCACCTTTCCTGTAGAAAGACGCTAATATTTTAGTATATATTCTTATGGCCATACACCCAGACTTTTCGTTTTAATTGGTGGAGGGGAGGGGGTCATGTACCAGAAAAAAAGGGAATTTAATTATATTATGTATGAAAGTAATATGAATGCAAAAGTTATGAATAAAACTCTATTTTCAAAAAGAGGAAAATAGGAAAATTCTATAGAACTTATAGAAAATATAGGAAAATTCTATAGAACCTTATTACAAATTGAATGATCTACAAATGTTGTTCTGTACATATTTTCTGCATCATGAATATTTGGCAAGATATTTGGAGTTTAATGTTAAAATTATATATAATCAACCTTATTGCAAATGTTAAGTTCTATAAATGTAATTGTGTACATGTTTTCTGTATATTCAATATTAACTGAGATATATCGATATTTAGTTTTCGCCCATCAAGAAAGCCCCCACTCCTACTCATGTCAAATTAACAATAAGCTATTATGTCATGAAACACTTCATTTCAAGTTTTAATACAAAATTTGTTTGTTATTGAACTTTTACCTTTTGAGATACAAGCAAGTAAGTTAGGTGATGGCGTCATCAATTAAGATATTGCGTTCTTTACTCGAAAATGTTTATTTGATCTATACTCTACTGGACATTTATCCGTTTCTGTGAACACTATAAATCACTATTGTTATTGATGGAAATCGGGCCTGAAATAGTGGGGGTTTAGAGGGGGGGGGGATTCCAAATATCTCCGTTATTATGGGTTGGATCATAAAATGTTATATTACCAATCTTGTTGAGCGAATTCCCCCCTTTATACCCTCCCTCCTTGGTGGGACTTAAGCCATTAACGAACTTGATCATTAGTTTTGCATGAAACACTTAAATATCTAGTTTGGTAACGATCAAACAAAAATTATGGCCCCTAGAGCGGGTAGATCGGTAGATATACATATATATGTGTGTGTGTATGTTTGGGAAATCTGGTTGGTTAACGCAGCCACTGCGAGACGGACTTTTTAATTTGGCTTGCATTGTTAGACGTCGTCAGGAACAAGCAAGCCTCGGAAACACATCTGAGAAGAGTCACATGCAGTGGTTTACCCTTGCCTTCTGCACCAGACAAGTGAGAAATAAGAGCATCTGGCAGGAGGTCTAGACATTGATGAGAATCCTCCACAAGGCGCCAAAATCGTTTCTCAGGCTCCCACTCACGTCGCCCGCGTAAACTATATTTTGATATCCAGTCTTGCCCTACTAATATTGGCTCAGGGATTAATTCAACAAAGGAGGCAAGTTTTATTTTTACTAGGAGATTAAAGATCCAATTCAAAGTCTGCCATGGAATATTTGATATTTATTTTAAAGAATTTAAAGAATTGCTCATGTTAAGGTACACCAGACATGTACTGCGTATCAAACTTGAATTTATCAATACTAGATTAAAAAAAACAAAAAAAAAAAAAAAAAAAAAAACATTAAAATAATATAACAGATGACTGGCTGGAACAACGTTTTTCCTGATAAGTTGGGGATTAACGGTTTTAAATAGGGCAGAAATGGTTGTTTTCTTTTCTACTAATAAAACGCTGTTCACGTCAACTTTTAGAACGCAGTAGTAATCTGCTGGTAGTTTGTCTCCATTAGTTCTGGTAATATAAATAAGACGCAAATAATGAAAGACATATTGTGACATTTGGCGTAAGATAGGGGAGAAACAATCAAGCCTCGTAATAAGCAGCCCGCTTGTACAATGAACTTGACACCTTATAAAGCGTTAAACTTAAGCTTTAATAATAATGATAGCCTGAAGGTGCCAATTATTTTTTTATAGGGAATTATAGCTTCTATGTTTATATATTAACAAATCGAATTTGTACAACATTATATTATTAATTGTTTACGAATCACTTTTACTTTAAATTTATTCGAAGTCGTTATACTAGTTCATCTTTATGTTGGTTAATTTTTAAAGATTTTACACTGACATATCAACTTTTATGTTGAAAAAAATAAATTTGAACAAATACGACCAGCCTGAACTGAATGTTATGAATTGTTAACTGTTTAAATTGGGGTAATTTCACTTCTTTTCATCCCCCAATTTACTGGGGTGGCAAAGCTTACCAGCCCCCCCCCCCCTTGGCTAATGTATACTTGATTTAATCAAGAAAATTCTTTGATTTTGGAATTCTATTTTCCAATTGTTTATAAATTGTTGATATTATTATCTACAAATTCTGCGACTATTAATACAATTCTGAATTACGCTATTGCTTCTTAATATAAAAATATGTTAGAACCTTGAACTTGCTTCCTTTAAATTACTACTGTTAAGGTAATTGATTTCTTATAAACTCATCAATTGCTTAATTTATTTATGAAAAATATATTATGTATTTATTCCATGAAAATAATATTTGCTTTAAAATCTATCGGCAAGTATGTGTTATAATGCATTTTTATATAAATATGTTAATTTGAATATTTAAATTTGCAATTTATTTACTTACTATATTTATATTGACTAATGGACAAAATCCATATAAAGCATCTTGTTTTGACTTCGGTTGTTCCCCTTGTATTGATTATTCGGTTTAAAAAAACTTAAATAAGCCTTAACTTGGTAATTGCTAGTCAATTTTTAGACCTTTTTGATTATTTTTATTTTACAGTTCAATGAAATGCGTTTCTACAATCAAAGGAGAGATTTATATAATTTCCACCTTAAACTTTATAAGAAAATATAAGTTCTGCGCATGCGCCATGACAGCATTACCTTAGGAAGGGATCTTCGTAGCCATTCCAGAATCTTCCACCGCAGCGTGAGGTACTCTGCTCTATTTTTTTTATAAGGTATGCACTTCTAGTGTTTAACTATTCAATTACTATTTTCATTTTGGACGCGCTTAATTGGTATTCTCTGATCGTGATGTGAATTCATTATTATTATCTGTTGTTCATTTACTAGTTTTAATCTAGCCTCCCCACTGTTCCCGTCTGTATGGTGTAAGTAAGATTGTTTATCTCACTTCAGAAGTTTAAAGTTTTGAACTCCGGCGTCCTTTTGAAATTTTAAACTTTCAATATACGTAAATAAGTGTAAAACGCAATTTGTTTTAAATACATTCCTTGCTCAACTTTGCCCCTTGCTACCTTATTGGTTTCGCAGATTTTTTCTTTTCCTTTACAAACCAACGTTTTAAATATTACTTTTTATTTAACTTGCATACGTTTCTTAGTGATGTTCACATTTATTTGGGTTATTGTATATTATATGTTTATTTAATGGAGCTTTAGTGCGAGCTTGAGGCGTCCAACATGGCGGTCTTGGCGTACCCGGGTGGAGCCTGACGCCCTGCCTGCTTCGGGTATGCCTGATTGTCGCCATCTTGAACGCGCAAGGTCGCCTTTCTAGAATAAATTTATGTTCATGTTTTATGTCTATGTTTTCTGTTTTTAGACTGTATAATGGGTGAACAATTTTGTTTGCGGTGGAACAATCATCAGAGTACGCTAGTGTCAGTGTTCGAAAAACTCTTGGAAAATGAAACCCTTATTGACTGTACCCTTTGGGCAGAAGGCCAAGTTCTCAGGGCACATAAAGTAGTTTTATCAGCATGCAGCCCTTGCTTTGAGGTAAGCCATGGAAGTTTACTGCAAATTTTATTCTTAGAAAATTCTCCACCATTAGATGCATTCTGTTCTGTCAAAAGTCCTTTAATTGATCATTTCTTCTTGTTAATTCTAGAAATCAATTGTTTCAGTAAAATTAATATTTTCATGTACCTATTCAGTGACAAGTATATTGTCTACAAGTTTCATAAATGCCAATACTGTTTTCTTTTACCTGATCTATAATTATTGTTTTGAAACACCCGTAATACATTCTTTTTTAATCTCGTAAGTTTCCAGTTCCTCATTTAGTACTTACCATATCCATAACAATTCTTGGTAAACATTTTTCAAATTATTTGAACTCTGAAGTTCTCAAACCTACCCGTAAGTCCCACTTTTCGACTTGTGTTTAGTTTGAATATATATTGCTCTATTGTTTGTAAAAATTGATTGTTTGGTTTTTATATTGTCAGTTTACAAAAGCGAATTGGCAAAATCTAGTCTTACATGTGCCATTTGTATGATATTTAAGTAATTATGAGTTCAATTTTCTAGATTTTGTCAAGTTGGCAATGTTATTCAATTTCTAATTTACTGTTATGAAGTGGGATTTCAGATTATATATAGTTTTCTAGTATTTAAATTGTTTTATCATTTACACTCTCCTAGTTTGTTTACATGTAGTGTTTCCCTTAAAGCTATTGAGTTAAAAGTCCATAAGTTTCAAGCAGAATAATGATAATGTGGAATCAGCCAGTTACTTTTGTTTTAAATGTAAACCAGAATGCTTTGAAAATTAAGGAATATATGGTATTCATGGATTTCCTGAATACTTTTCATATGGACAGTGTACATTTTGGGTTGGAATTCACAAGGTATTTAGTTGGTCCTCAGCTATTTATAGGCACTTGCGATGCCAGAAGTTCCCACAAGATTGAGATCCAATAAATGAAAAGATGTTTACTAATTAATTAAGTTGACAAAATCTTTTTAGTTTTTTTGTTAATTGTCTGATTTTCCAGCTACAACTTTTCTAGTTGTAGAGATGCCAGTTTCGGCTTTATATAAATAATCCTGTTGTATTCACAGACTTTTTGTGTTCTGGTATATTGTGCATGGAAACAATTTTGCTGATTCAATTTTCATGTCCACTCTTATTTACTCTTTTTTTACTGATAGAATTACTTTTGTCTTGCTAATATCATTCATTGGCAATGGTGAATTGGTGTATCTGATATGTGATGAAACCTTGCCTATCATTACCAAGCTATGCTTTTATTAATTAAAGATCAGGTTTTTTTTCTGACTTACATCGGACCTGTAGGATTAAGAGGGGAATCATAATGTTATTATGAGTTGGGTAAATAAATGTCAGATAGCTAAACTTCTAAATTTTATTATTTGTTGTTCACAAAAACAAATGGTGTTTCGTATCTGAAAATTCATTATTTTTGAATTTTTTTGTTTTCAGCTTTGAGTAAACCCACCCCACCTTGTATTCGTTTAACAATATCACTAGCCCAGTATACTATTAAATGTCTTTTGAAGCTTTAAATACCAAATGTTGTTTAATGGATCTTAATGTGGGGCATATGTAAATATGCTGATATTTTTGACTATTAACAATCAGTATATATTGTTAGATAGAACGATTCATTTGTTTGTAGTTTGGAGGTGCAGGTGTACTATTCCTATAGCAGTCGACTGCACTCCCTCTTCCAGTAAAACCCATGAATTGTTCAGGGAACTTAGATTTAACCCTTTTCTTGTGCAAAGCCACAATAGTGGCTTTGCGCAAGGAAAGGCATAAACTGTCTTTTTTAGAAGTCCATGAAATTTATTTAAATGCATTATGGAATGAGAGCAGTGTTTTTCACTCTGAGCCCATGCTTGCTAGATGCTAAGAGTTAAATTCAGGGTATGGAATTGTATTTAAAAAAAAAAAAAAATCGACAAATAGGGTTGAATTATGGCATGTTGAACATTCTCATATAGTGAAGGTCTAATGGAAGAAATGTGTTGTATTTATTTAAGCTTAAAATATGTGACAAACTTAGTTTGTTTTTTTTTTTTATGCAAGATTAGTTTAGTATGTGTTGGAGTTTGCTGATAATTAAAAAAAAAGACCATTCCTTAGATATTTCATAGTGCGGTAGATTGTGGGTGTATTATACGTTTTTTTATGCTCATATTAAGTCAAATATTGCTTTATTCTCAGTAGTAAATTGTTTTATTTTATACTAACAATTTATTATTGCAGTTATAAGTCATAAATCATTGAGACCCCTTGACTTATTGTACCTAGTATTTGTACTTCTTGTTGCAATAATAGTCTTTACTTCCCTCTATAATTCTTATATTTTTTTTTTCTCAGGCAATGCTGTGTGTGCAAGAAGAGAAGCATCCAATTATCTTCTTGAAAGATGTCAAATACCTCGAGCTAAAGGCAATGCTAGACTATATGTACAAAGGAGAAGTGAATATCTCTCAAGATCAGCTAGACTCATTCCTAAAGACTGCCGAAGCCCTTCAGGTGAAGGGGCTAACGGATCAAGGGGGAGGAGGGGGCGACGAGCCGCCAGCGAAGAAGGGGCCCGGACGCAAAACTGGTGTACTAGATTCTGCTCCCGAGTCTCCGCTGGTCGGCAATGCCCCTCTTAGAGAAGGCTCCATCTCACCCACAGGAGGAAAAAGAAGGAGAAGGGTTGCCCGAAGGCATTCTGCCGAAGAAAGTGAAAGCAATGACTGTGATATGCAAGCACCTGCTGCACCCCCCCAAGCTGTTTGTCCCCCAGCTGAATCAGCCGCCCGATTAGCACCTCCTCCCCCTGCCCCTGCGCCTCCCCCACCTATTGTCAAAAAGGAAGTCCCCCAGGAATTAATTACGCCTAAGACTGAATATATGGAAGAACACACGGAGGATATAGAGGATTTAACATTAGATGATGACGATGATTATGGTGATATGTCTAAACCCGGCACGTCTTTCGGAATGTCTCAAGGATCAACTAGTCAAGGTATATATATTTCATTTGGCTTTACTTTTATAAGGATTTTAGATTTATGACTATTTTTCTTTATGTAGTAGGTATCTCATTAAACAAAATCCTCTTGCTAAATTGGTAGATATTGCAATTTCAGAACTATTCCTAGGTTAATTAGATTGACTGTTAAATTGCGGATTAATTCATTTTATTAACTGTTTCTTTTTGGAAATGAATTCAATTTGTGTCCATGTTAGGACCTCATTTATTTGAAGGGCAATTGTTTTATTGAAACTCTTGTGTACAGGTTGTATGGATGTTATTTCAGCTAATATCAGTTTAAAACCCAGTTATTAAAACATTGAGAGTCTGGGAGGAAATGTTTGGTTGTTGGACAACATAATATCTCATTTTGTCTATACAGTAGAACCCCTCATATCCGTCACCCACGGGACCGGAGCAAGGTCAGTACACAAAAAAGGTCGGATAATCCGAGGAACAATAGAAAGTGAATAAAAACACACAGAAACGAGTAATGTTAGTCCTTAATTGTTGTGATGCCTATTCCTAATTCACAAGATAATTTTTGAACTGACTCACCATTGTCCAACCTCTGAAGAACTTTCAACTTCTTCTGTAGCGTGCATATTGTACGTTTGCGTTTTTGTTGGGTAGCTATAATCACTGTAAAACTCGCGATAACAACAACTAAATTACAACTTAAAATTAACAAATAGGAACACGGTTTAACAACAATATGCAATGTGTCACGAGCGAGCAGGTGTATAAAACTTGTTTTCCGATAGGTATCTTCTCCGCGCTTGCCACTGTGATTCACAGAATCTTACTTCCCAGAAAAGTGACGGATGATCAGAGGAGTCTGTTAATGCGAGATGCAGGATATGAGGGGTTCTACTGTATTATTAAAATTCCTAGGTTACTGACAATTCATTTCACATTAGCCCACATAAAGTTTCGCTATTGAGACAACGCGTTCAAAAAATGAGGCTGAAAATCTTTATTGTCTTAGTGGGAAATCAGTTGGAAGTCATTTATTGAAAATCCTTTTGATTGTGAATATTCAAGAATAGTGGAGTTTTTTTTAATGTGTTGTCTGTAAATTTCAATAATTGTATTTTCTTCAAGTTTATATTTTTTTCCCCAGATTTTTCACAATGGCAACAAATGACAGATGACAGGACAAGAGATGAAGTTTTCATGGCAGCACAAGAAGCTATAAACAATCAATCAAACGCACAAGGTAAGCATTTGCCCCCATTTCATTAAATCTATTAAAAGAGAATTGCTGATACAAAGGTTTTTTTCATGGGAATTAAGTCCACAGGTCTCTTGTATTTCTTAATTCTCTCATTTTGATCCGAGATAATATTAAAATGTGGAAGTTGGGGTTTTATAAATAGTACTAAAATTTGCCCTGATTATTGTTAGCTGGAATCTATTCAGCTTCATTTTTTAGTAGTGAAACCCTTATAGTAATAAGCTTTGGAAAGAATTGATCAAGAACTACCTTTAACACGTTAATCGCCACGATATCAGAAAAATTTTCACATGGGCCATGGTAACCTCATTTGATAATTTATTTAAAAATGTATCAAGGAAATTTAATGTATCACAGACAAAAATTTTTTCATAGGAATTAGACAATTTCGGGAAAATTTGGTCGCTGAAATGCTTAGCTTAAGCTCGGACAAAACTAAAAACCCAAAAATTTCAACTCGTACGCTAAAAATAATGTATACTGCTGAAAAAAAGAAAATAAGAAGAATGTGCACTGGATGTTACACTCAAATAAAAGAAGCAGAAGGTCGAGTTGCAGCAGGAAAAAAAGTTTCAACGTACTGCTCAGACTGCGAACAACCGCCCTTTTTTTGCATAGAATGTTTTGGACAGCATAATAAATGAATATAATTAATTATATCAACATAAAAATGAATTAAATCAAATGTATTTTTTCAACTGAAACAATATACTATGTTTATTTCATTTTATTGTTTGTAGTAAGCCAAGAAATTTTCTAGTTTTGTTCCTGATCGGCCAAACTTTCGAAACGTAATGCAAATGTATCGTTTGCGTCGGACATTTGTGATTGACATGGCCTTCTACCAAATCGCGTACGTCTGACATGGCTCATGTAGAACTTCTTAGCATCAGACACATATGACTGATTAACGTGTTAAAGAATGAATGGCATCCTGAAAAAGCTTGTTGCCTGTTTTGTTCAATTTTTCAACTAAATTTATAACCCTTTTATGCAAGTGAATGATTTTCTTAGTGTACTTTGTGCTGCTAAAACTTAAAAATATTTAGATGCTTTTATTATAATTAAAGGTACAAACAAACATAATTAAATGGTTTTATTTAAAACTGGACAAAAAGCTCATTAAGAACATGATTCTAAAGTTGTGTGTTTTACATGTCATCTGGAGTCCGAAAGCATGTTGCCATTTTCTCTAACTGAAAACGGGGCCTATGTCATCTGTGTTAAGGGGTTTTCCAGCTGGCTTCTCTTGCAATCTAACATAGAGTATTGTCACGTGTTATTGTGACTGTCTTCTAACTAATGCACTCTTTCTTATAAGATGGCTTGGTAACTGATATAGAAATTCAGCCCCCTGGCTTGGCTACATATAAAGAAAAAGAGCAGATTTATGAAGGATGCTCAGAACGTCTGAAAATTAACTTGGATATGTTAACTCTTTGAGAACCCGTAATTCTAATACAACTAAAATGTGTATGGATATGCGTAATAAAAATAAAATTAAAAAACTAAAAAGAACGACTAATTTTAAAAAGTTTTTTTTTAATTTTCTTCCACGTAAAATTATTGCATAATAATAATTGACCTGTTGCTTGATTAGTTTTTTGGTTGTGTATTTAATTAATATTTAGTATTTTTGTAGCTACCTGAAAAGTTTTTATTTACAGAAACACGGGGTGCTGTAATTATTATGCTGCCTTATGGGCTCAAAAAAGATGAAACATTCATTAAAATAAATATCTTAATTTTTTAATGTCTGAAGCTAATGAAACAAAAAAAAAACTCTTAGTTCTTATTGATCAAGATTGACATTAGTAAGATATCTATTAATTAATATAATGGTCATCTCTCTCAGTTATTTGAATCAATGTTTTTAATTAATTAATATTTTTCCCTGGAAATGGGGGAGGGGGTTGTTAGAGCAACACTTGATTATTAAATTAAATCTGTATTTAATTACAGCAAATTTTTTTATCTTGTTTATGGGAAAAATTGTAGCGTACAGCATTTTTGCAGTTTTTTTATGTATATAGTTTATCTTGTGGCCTTTTTAACAGCATTTCTCTTTGTGAAGTATCTTAAGACTTTTTTGTTCATAGTAGCCATTGACTCAATTGAAAATTAAAATCATTTTTTGATACTGTCTCAATGGCTAACATGAATTAATACTAAAATATTGAGATGAGATAAGGTAATGCCTACACAGGATTCAGAACAAACATTAGGTTTCATTTGTGTTTGCTATCTTATTTCAGATTATTAAGTTATAAACATACTTTTTCAGTCTGACTAGAGTCCATTTAAAATTAAATCTTGGTAGGAAACTTTAAATGGATTTCTCGTTATTCTGAAATTGTGAGAAAGTTAGATTGTTTTACATTTTTATTCTGTTTAGGCACAGCCTGTCTTAAAATGTATTTTCATTAATGTTTTATATATGCTTTGTTTTCTTTCTTTTTTCTTCTTTTTTTTCAACTTTTTATTTACATTTTCCGCATGGTTATGGTTTTATAGTAGATAAACCTTTCTTAATAATTTATAGCCCTATGAAACCTATTAGTTTCATTTCTATTTATTTTATTTTCATTTATTTTTTTTCCTTCTAAATTACCCTGTTTTTTCTTTTTTACTTTACCTCTATCTTCTTAAAGACACCCAATGTCCAATGAGGATCCTTCTATTTTTTTCATTCCAATCTTTTTTTTTTTTTTTTTTTTTTTTTTTTTTTTATATATATATAACCCTTAATATTTTTGAGGTAAGTATGCTCTATTTTACTATTTTGTCTTGGCTAAGAGCCGGTCTTTTGGCCAAGACGTTTAAAGTGAAGTGCTCAAGAAAATAGTGGGTTTTAAAAGTGTTATGAAGACCATGTTACTGATTCATTACTTGATGACTGGCTAGAAGACATCTTTAATTAATAGGTGGGTATCTTTTTCTTACATTTTTTATTAATTTAATATATTTGAACAAGATTTAGCAAATAAATGCAGATGTTCATTATTTTTTGTTATGATGTGGGTCTGTATTTATTGCTTATTTGTTATGTTGGTTTTGTCTAAGCTGTCAGTCAAGTTTTTAAAATTATTATTCTAAGTAATAATTTTAAAATCTTAGTACTGCAGCAATTTGCTGAGTAAAGAAAAATAAATATGGTTGGTTTTTTTTCTTTTCTTTTTCCAATATAGAAGAAAAACCATCTCAAATTTGTTTTTAATTACTCTTTAATTCGAAATTATTCTTTTCTAAGATATTTGATTCTCAATAATGGGTGTTTAATAAATTGAGTAAGTATGATTTCCTGATATAAATATTCCTATATTTGGAATTTCAATGAGACGCGCATTTTGTATTCGTGATGTATTGGTTAAGGCCCTTTGACAGTGTGGTTTGGTTGGTTTTTTTATTTTGAGAACTTCTCATGAAGAAATTGTATAAGGTAAGTAAAATTTATTTTACATGAATTACATTTACAATAAAACTTTCTCATGAGTTTTTTGTAGCATTCTCATTTACTAATATTGTGAGCTGACGTTTTTTGAACTTGTGGATTGGTTGAAGTATTATGAAAGGTAATATAAAATATTTTATAAATAGTTGGGTTATAAAATTTGGATTTATAATTTTTCTTTTTGGTGTATTCATTCACTATTTCAATAGAATTAAATTTGGAGAATCAATTGCCCAAATTGAACAGGTAATTTTAATTATAATATGGGTATTTTTTTTTGGAATTGGGCTATTTCTAATTATATAATGGTATTTTTTGTTCAGTATCATAAATGATCTCTGTATTCTTTGATAAAGAATGAAACAGGGGAAAACCTTATTGCATTGATTGGCGGCTCTTATTTTATTAAGACATCATTAAATTGTAATTCATACACAATCTTTTTTAGTGGGGATGTCTTCCTCGAGGGTAAACCGCTATTACTTTATCTGCTTTTATGTTTCAATTTAATCCTATTTACTTTTCTAGTCTCTCCTAGTGCACAATATTCTTCACTTCCAACAATACTCCTGTGGTGTCTTTCAAAAAGAATCAGACTCTCATATTTTGGTATGTTAGATAATCAGATTGGAGGAGGGGGCATCTACCAAACTATACCCCTGATCTTAAATCGATTGATACATTTTTAAACAGAAAAGTACTTTTTTTTAAGGGATCAAAAGAGTATCAGTCAATTACAATACTTGAACTTTGCACGTCTGTCTGTCTCTTAGATATATAAAATATACAGTAACAACTATAGATATGGTCTACTGTTACTCACGAAGCTGTCATCATTTACTTAAGCAAAAAATTGCCAGAGTGCCCTAGTAATATCCCTAAAACTCTTCTATATATTAGATTCTTGTTCATTTAAAAAAAAAAAAAATGTTAACTTCATAGTTAATGTGTGTGCATGAAAAGGCAGATGTTTTATAATGAAACTAGTAAAATGTGAATTTGGCTGATCATCAAAATATAGGAAAGAAATCATTTTTACAATAGTGTTATTACTCCACAACTGGTTATTCAATACAATTGGCACCTCTTCAGAAGCCCAGTGATTTTTCTAAATATACTCTTCTAAGTGATAATTTACAGTAGGCAAAACAGTTAATTCATATGCTTGGTTCATTGGTCAAGATTATTTTTTATAAATTGTTTAATTTGATATAGAAATGTAACATTTCTCATTAATTTTATTCATTAGTAAAAAACAATTTTTTAATAATTTACACGTGATTTTTCAAGGCAAAACGTTATTCATACACTTAATAAACAATTCATTAATATGAAGTACATCTATGTTTTGGAATTTTTGACTCCAGTTAGGGCTTATAAATGTTTGATT
This sequence comes from Riptortus pedestris, assembly GCA_019009955.1. Classification (NCBI taxonomy): domain Eukaryota; kingdom Metazoa; phylum Arthropoda; class Insecta; order Hemiptera; family Alydidae; genus Riptortus; species Riptortus pedestris. The sequence continues at coordinate 95,321,430 of CM032232.1, forward strand.
GGGTTAATAATATCTATTGATTGTGTTGATATTTGAGAGCATTTTCTTTGCTTTGGCTGTGTGTTTGGTGTATTATCGTGCATATAAATGCATTCAATTCCTAGCTTTCACACATTTTTTTTTAAAAAAATCATCACATGTTTACATTCTCTGCAATCATAATCTTATCCATAATTTATTGTTCACCTACCCCATTATGACATTACTTCTGCCATCACAGTCGGTTGGAGATTTCTAAGTTCAAATGCTTTCTCTTTTAGCCTCCAAACAAATTTCCTTTCATCTGATCCAAATATATTGAATTTGCTTTCATCAGAAAGCCACCACGTTTTGGATTTGATGAAAGTAAATTTTTTTGTAGTTAACAAGGGAAAGCATTTGAACCTAAAAATCTACAACCAACTTTGATGTATGGCTGGCAGAGGTAAAATTATGATTTGGTGCTGCATGAGTGCTAGTGTGGTAAGTGAATTACAAATAATTGATTGAATTATGAATGGTAAGAAAAATGAAAAAAACTTGTTATGAAGTAACTTATAAAAAAGTGTGTGAAAGCTAGGAATTGAAGATTGTTTTGATTGATAATGGCCCCGGCCAAGAAAAGGAAGTTATTTATAATAATAAACATCACAACAAATAATTGATCCTAACCCAATTTATGGGCCCTGCTGGAGTTATAAATCTGAAAAAATAGATGTACTTCAAATGTTTATGAATTGTTCATTAAGCGCATTAGTAATTTTGGTTTTTAATTTTTGCTAATGAATAAGATTAATGGAAATGTTGCTGCTTATCTCACTGTCTGTCATTATAGCGAGTTAAAAAAATATTTTTGATCAATAAACTTAGTGTATGGATGATTTTTTTACCCACTGTAAATTCAATATAAAAACACAAGAAAAAAATAGTTAAATATATTGGTATCCTAGTTTTTGTTTTAGAAATGAGTAGACAATTTTACTATGGATTAAAAAAAATTATCTGTTAAATTACAACAATTTGACATACATTTTTTTAAACTTGTTAAAAAAACTGATTTATTTTGTATCTTCAGTGTTTTTAGTCAGGCTGTTAGACTTCACTTGTAGGTTTTGTGTTTTCAATTAGACCTACCTTTTTCATTAATTTATGATTACTGTGCTCCAGGTGAGAATGGATAATGTATAATTAGTTTGTGATTATAAGGATTGTAAAAATGTTTTTCTTTGACATTTGCTTATTAATTTGTGAAGTTAAATCTTCGGTGCAGTTTTAGCAGCAGGATACTCCATAAAACTTGAGGCTGAGGTAAAATGACACTAGTTTTCTATCAAAAGTAATATGTGTTTAAATGTTTTAATAATTTGCTATTCAATTAATTAATATTTGAATTTTATCATTTATCCTGAATGAAAATATTAAAGATCGTAATAGTTTTTATTTTGTGAAGTCAACTGCTTAATGTAAAATAAAATGCTGAACTTTAGGCTAGTGTACTGTGAAAAATGTAAACATCTGGTTTTTTTTTTCTACTGGAGATGTATATAGGAGTTTTAGGGATCCAGATGCTGCGGCAACCTCAAAATGTGTTTGTCTATCAATTTTATTAAGTATTTTATATTTTTTGAATAACTTTAATTGTAGATGACAGCTTTGCGAATATTGCACCTGATATATGTTTTATTGGCAGCAAGTTAGTGACAACTTGCCATTGAGTTAGTTAGGAAATTGTCATTTTTTGGGTGCTTAAGTATACAGGGAGACATCACAAACAAAACATTATTTTAGTTACTCTGGTAGTATGGTGGTTAAAGGTTCTTGGCTATTTTTGTTTGGGTGTATTGGACTTTGAATTGTTTTATACTTCTTAATTGAGATATCTTACCTGATTATTAAGGGGAAAAGTAAAGTTTTGACTCATTTCTTTGTGAAAACAAAAGTGTGAAAAAGTTAATTTAATAATGAGTAATTCAGCATTTTGAAAACGTTACTTTTTTACATTTGTTGACCCTCCCTGATAACCATTTGTGGATTTAGTGTAGTCTAACTAGAACTTCACTTAATTTCAAATTCCTTTTTTCCTGAAGGTCTAATTTCATACCTGGCTACAATTTCAAAATTATTTTTTTATATATATAGTGTGTGATCTGTTGAATAGTAGGAATGAATACTTCAAAAAGAAAATAGTAAGGAAAATTTAATATGGAAAAATGCTTCAGAAAAAAATAGCAAGACAAATTTCAACACTTTCACATCTTAGTAAATGAGAACTACATTTGTACTACTATTTGTTTGCTTTTCTCCATCTCTTTTTAAATAGTTTTCAGAAATAGCAGTGGTCATAAAAAAGGTTTTTGAATAGTAAAGGTATATTCAGGTATATATTTAAAAAAGGTTTTTGAAAAGTAAAGGTATTTTATTCAGGTATATATTTAAAAAAGGTTTTTGAAAAGTAAAGGTATATTATTCAGGTATATATTTAAACAATGAGTAAGCCAGCATTATTTCGATTCTGGTTACAATCCCTTATAAGTAATTTATAGTAATTCATTTGGTCAAACTCCAAAACTGAGTGGTTAGGACAAACAGTAAGTAATGGGTTGGGGTAGTGTCCTTTAAATTCATTAAGTCCATGATTGTAAATCATTGAACCATGAAGACAGTGTGGCTTTGGAATTTTTAGTGAAAAAAAAACAATGGAAAGCTCATCATTACATCAAAAAAAGAAGGTAAGTTATTTAAAATTTTCGATAGGGCAGTTTTTCATTTAGCTCATGTTCTTATAGGATTTTTCTTTTCTACTTATTCCTTCAGTCCCATTAAATCTGGTCCGTAGTATGGAAACTGGAAAATGTCCGTTCCATGGCAATAGGCGGCTAAAAATAATTTTGGATGAAATATATATCTTTTGAGTTGATAAAAATCTAATTTCCTATCCGTTAAAAATATATGCGTAGGGGCGTCATTTTGTAAATTCAAAATGTCTAATCGACCACAAATTGATCAAATCTTAAGTTTTGAGATTTCAGTAAATTTAACAATTTAATTCAACTCCCTTGATTGCTAGGACTATTTGAAGGGTAAATTAATTAAAATGGGATGGCTGATGGTTTTGCCTTTTCATTTAATTAAAAATATTCAATTAGTTCAATCGGATGAAATCCACCGCAAGGGCTGTGAGGTCAGATTGTCAGTAATTTTGTTATTTATTTTATAATCCCCTAAATTTTCAGGGGCAAATGGGTCTCTTGATGGGAGGGCCTAGTTCAGGTCAAATTTCCTCAATACGGCTGCAGAAGGGCTTGGTTATCAAGTTTTTTTGTCTCAGCCAGATGGGAATCACGATAAGAAAATTGATTCGATCCGAGGTTCTATCCTGTTGAGGTCTTTTGCACTGAATTTTCGAACTTTTTATGTCCATTTATCCTACGAAAATTGAGTCCACTCTATTTTTTCTGATCTAACTCATCGTTTGAAATCGGACCAGTGGTTTAGAGGTGGGGATTTTTGGAATATCTCCGTTACTTCCGGATCGAAAATTTTTACAGAATCATTGCAAGTTAATCTTATGGCGCGGCTGTCATTCCGCCAAAAGCTGGCTAATTCTTGGCTGCTCGACTCGTGAACGTGGGAAATCTGCTTAGCCGCTGCGTGACTGGCTTTTCCTCCTTTCATGTCCGCTGAAAGCACGATACATTCATAATTGCCTCGTGGTAGGAATGTGAAGCGGATTTTTAGAGAAATATCTAATTAGCCGTTTAACAAAAAAAGTCCGTTGTGGTATTTCCGCTACGCATTTATCTAAGAAGCTCTTGGCTATTTTCCGAAGCTTTTTCTCATCGTTGATAGTTTTATTGCAAAATCCACAATGATTTTCTCGTCTCACGAATATAAAAAAGGACCGCCACCCCATGTATTGAGATTAGCTGTTATCCCCAGACCCCATGCAAATCCGTAGTGAGACTCAATATTTACCGTTCTTGTCAGGAACTCTATGTAAACGTCATCTTTTTAATTTGCTGTATAGGGTGGGCAGGATCGAAATTTCAGAATCTTCGTGGATAACAACTAAATTGTTCTTCGTAACTCGCTTGGGACTTGGGTTACTCAGCAGTAGACTTTTACATTATAGGTTCAACTTGTCGCTAGGCTAATTTTATTACTTATTGGCGAAATTCATTAAATAACGTCCTAGAATCCCACCCCGACTAGAAAAGGGTGGTGACCTGTAGATAACCCGTTCCGATTAGACCAAGTTGCAAAAAGTTAATTTTGTACTAAATTGTCATTGTTCCCCGCCATAAACGCCTCCCGTTGGTTGGATGCGACCATCCACAATGAGTGAGCAGATAATTTTAGCGTAATCGCTCCCAGGGGGAAATCTGCTATCGTATTCATGACTCGATTCAAATGTCATCGGCCCTACCCAGGAGATGGCAAAAAAGAGGTTGTTCGAAACTGTATAAATACATATTTGTTAACGCTCTAGCTCGCAATTTTTGTCCTATCGTTGCCAAACTTTTTTAAAAAAAATTGTTAACAGCTGAAAACGAAGGAGGGGGGGGGGATAACTCGCCGGATCGAAAAGTTGTAAAGAACTAATCTTGTTACAAATGTAATGTTCTATGTTTCTATATTGGCCGAGATATTTGCATTCTACAGTCTCCCTACTACTCATATTAACAAAATTCTATTGTTATGAATCACTTTATTTGAAGCTCAAGAACCAAATATGGTTCTCATTGAACTTTTGTTTTGAAACAAAAAAATATGCGGGAAATCTTGGTTAACGCAGCCCCTGCGTGACGGCTATATATTTTTAATATCCGCATATTTCCATGTCCATTATATATATATATCTATATATATATATATATCTATTTATATATATAATTATACATACATATATTCAAAATTTTGACTGGAGGGACCCCCTGGGAAGGATATATGGAAATTTCAAGGTATTTGCGTCGAGTGCAATAGCTGATTTCCCTCAAAGGAAATCTAATAAACCAATATATCGTAGCAATTTTGTTGTTCCAAGGATATTGTTTGTGGACTCTGTTGACACTTCACCTGGAAATGTTTATTTTATATCTGCTCCATACATAATGGACAATGTTCGTTAATGGCTCAAATCATCGTTGGAAGGGCGGGATTAGGGGAAAGGAAATCCGAAATATATATTGAATTTGTCTTGTTTACAAGTCCGACATGCAGGGGTTGCGTAAACTAAGCAGATTTCCCACACGAAGGTTTACATTAGTTAAATCTACATACTGGAGAGAACCGAGAATGGCGAGTTAACAAGTACAAACCAATGAGATTCAATTCAATTTACGAGTTAATGTCTGAATCTTTCCTCGCTGAATTCTACCTATTCTAGATCCGAAAGAAAAACAATGGGATATTAAAACATAACATTTAAATTATTAATTTATGAATAAATTTGCAATGTAACAGAATCAGTATTATCTCAATCATTCAAATTTTGGTGATCCAAGAAGGGGGAGGGGAGGATCAACAACGTATTTGCATATATCTCACAGTAAAAGTTCGATGAAAACATTTATTTAACCTTGTAATAAAGTGGTTCATGGTATAACGGGTTCTTGTTAATATGACATGAGCAGGAGTGGGTAGTTTCCAAGAATGCATAGAACAAGTGTAGATCTTCAATGGATTGGTTTTAGGATTTATTTCAGTTTATTTTTTACTTTTAAGATACCGTTCATAATAACGAAAATATTTCGATCCACCCCCCTCTTAGGCCCCTATTATTTCATGTCCGATTTCTGCCAATAATCATCTCCAGTGTTGACTGAAACTGTCAAGTGTGGAATAGGTCAAACATTTTCGAAACAAGTACGTAAAATCGTCGCTAATTAAGAGTCCCCGCATAACGAATTTCCATGTATCTTCCATAAAAAAGGTGTCTTGGAAGAAAATTTGGTATTTAACATTAGAATGAAGTGGTTCATTCCAGAACAAACAAGTTATGTTTAATACGACATGAGTAGAAATGGGGGTTTACTGAATGAAACTGAAACATCCAAATATCTGTTAATATTGATGATAGTAGATTGTTATATACTACACTTGAGATAATTAAATTTGCAATGATTGGTCCTATACAATTTTTGATCCGGCACAGTTATTTGGTATTTTAGAAATTTACTCCCACTCCCGCTGGCCCGATTTCAGCCGTTAACGAACTTGCCTTTTAAAGTCCGCCACGCAATGCATGAGTCTAAATCTGCGTAAAAGTAATGAGTCTAAACCAATTTCACGAAAGTGAAAAGTTACGGAAACAGCCGGACTAGCTTTCGGTGGAGTCAGGAATAGAATCGACATCAGCCGATCTCATCTCGTCCGTTACCCGCGCACACTTAATTAAAATTCAAATATCTCTGTTAATATTCAAAATTGAGAATAAATGTACATAACAATGTTTATAGTAAATTTAATTTGCTATGATTGGTTCTTAATTTTAATTCTTAAAGTTATCGATCCGACGTGTGGCAACGGAGATTTTTCGAAATTCCCCCTCCCACTGGTCTGATTTCAGCCATTAACGAACTTTTTACACAAAACGGTTGAATACAGAGTTTGCTAACGGTTTAACAAAAATTGCGTCAGCTAGAGTGTTAACTGACAAATACATGCATATATATAATAGTAACCTCTGGGGTAAACAAAACTGGGTATGTGTAGCACATACCCAGCATGTCATTAGCACTAACGCCTCCATGATACCAACATTGGTATCATGGACGGGCAGGAGTAGGGGGTTGTAAGGGAGCCCTGAAATTAAAAAAAGTCCACGTGAAGTTATACAATAGAGAAATCAGCATGCGAGGGCCGAACGAGCTATTTGTGGGAAACTCACTCGCCCGTTATTGGCCCACATTTAGTATAAATGCAAATATCTAGGTTCAAGATAGAAAATAAATGTATAGAACAATGTTAATATGGGTCTATAAATCCGACGTGAGGTAACTGAGATATTTTGAATTTTCGAAAATATCCCCTCGCCCTTGTCCGATTTCGGCCATTGACGAACTTGATCTGTCTTTTTGCATAAAACGTATATCGAGTTTCGTTGTTTGGTAACAACACAACAAAAATTGCGACCGCTAGAGCGTTGACAGACAAAATATATATTTATAATTTTGAAGGGACCTCATTTTCGTCATCTCCTGGATAGGATCGATGGACATTTGAAATTTTTCGAAAATCGCGTCATGAGTACGACCCCAATAGAGGTATTTCGTTTCCTATTGGTTTTTCGGCAAATATACACAACAAAAGTTGTTTGATTAACTAAGTATGAACAAGATATACACTAAAAAGTCCAACACGCAGGGGCTGCGTAAACTAAGCAGATTTCCCCTGTGAAGTTTTACAATAGAGAAATCTGCATACTGGTAACACAATACCACCGTGATTAGATAATGAGAAATCTTTCAGTTAATTAAAATAAATACCCAACTGAAACGGCTTCTGAATTGTAAGAATAATTTATATTTTAATAACTCAAATTTTAGTAGTCCAAGAAATAAAGAAGGGGGGGGGGGGCGGATGAACAAAACGTATTTGCATAAATCTCACAAAGTAAGGAAGGTAAGGTTAAAAACGCCAGGTTAGAAGAAGCTTCCGCCTGAGCCGAGAAATGACGAATATGGCCGACATAATCCGAACTATACCCCACCACAGACTTCATAAAAATGCAAATATCTCGGTTAATATTCAAGATAGAGAATAAATGTATATAACAATATAATAAATTTAATTTGCAATAAGATTGGTTCTGTACAATTTTTCGATCCGACCTACAGTAACGGAGATATTTCGAATTTTCGAAAATCCTTCTCTCTAAACCCCCCCTTCCCCCTGGACCGATTTCAGCCGTTAACGAACTTGATCTTTCTTTTTACATGAAACGGTTAAATATCGAGTTTCGTAACGATCAAACAAAAATTGCGACCGCTAGAGCGTTAACAGACAAATATATATATATATATATATATATATATAATTTTGAACGGACCTCATTTTCGTCATCTCCTGGGTAGGATCGATGGACATTTGAAGAAAAATTTCGAAAATCGCGTCATGAGTACGACCTCAATAGCTGATTTCCCTTGAGGGAAATCTGCTAATATCTCGGTTAATATTCAAGATAGTGAATTAATGTACATAACAATATTTATAGTAAATTTAATTTACAATAAGATTTGTTCTATACAAGTTTTCGATCCGACCTACAGTAACGGAGATATTTCGAATTTTCGAAAATCCTCCCCTCTAAACCCCCCCTTCCCCCTGGACCGATTTCAGCCGTTCACGAACTTGATCTTTCTTTTTACATAAAACGGTTAAATATCGAGTTTCGTAACGATCAAACAAAAATTGCGACCGCTAGAGCGTTAACAGACAAATATATATATATATTTTGAACGGACCTCATTTTCGTCATCTCCTGGGTAGGATCGATGGACATTTGAAGAAAATTTTCGAAAATCGCGTCATGAGTACGACCTCAATAGCTGATTTCCCTTAAGGGAAATCTGCTAAAATGCCAATATCTCGGTTAATATTCAAGATAGTGAATTAATGTACTTTACAATATTTATAGTAAATTTAATTTACAATAAGATTTGTTCTATACAAGTTTTCGATCCGACCTACAGTAATGGAGATATTTCGAATTTTCGAAAATCCTCCCCTCTAAACCCCCCTTCCCCCTGGACCGATTTCAGCCGTTAACGAACTTGATCTTTCTTTTTACATTAAACGACTAAATATCGAGTTTCGTAACGATTAAACAATAATTGCGACCGCTAGAGCGGTAACAGACAAATGTCTGTATATATATACACAGTGTATGTATATATATATATATACTACCTCAGATACCCGGCTTCGCTCGGGAATTCATATGAGGCTTAATGGTGATGGTATTTTTTTTGGCAAGGCTTTATTTTCACAATATTTTGACATTTACCCGTCCCAGTGTTTAGTTTAAATACCCGTCGTTTCTGTGGATTTGTTAATAATAAAATTATTTTTTATGTAAGACTTCACTGATCTACATATTGTCATATTTCCCGTTTCCTGTGCATTATGCATAGATTTGAATTATTAAGCACAAAATATGAACATACATTTGAATTAGTTTTTCCCGGTGAGGTACCTTGTAGTTCCAAAGAATTGTTGAGCAAATTTCAGTAAATAATAAAATAAACCACTTTGTTATGTGCATATTTGCCGAAACCCCAATAGGAGACGAAATATCACTATTTTTAATTTCAGGCCTCCCTTATAACCCCCACTCCTGCCCGTCCCTAGAAATGTTAGTATGGCTTATTATAAGGAAGACATTGTGCTAATTAACATACCCAGTTTGGTTTAGTTCGGTTGAGTCTTTTGTGCCAAATAAAATTGTTGACTTCTGCTATCACTTTTTGGCGTATAACGCCTTTATAATTAGGTATATGACAAAAGTTTCTCTAAATATCAAAATAAACCACTTTTGTTATGTGCATATTTGCCAAAACCCCAATAGGAAACGAAATATCACTATTTTTAATTTCAGGTCTCCCTTATAACCCCCACTCCTGCCCGTCCCTAGAAATGTTAGAATGGCTTATTATAAGGAAGACGTTAGTGCTAATTCACATACCCAGTTTGGTTTAGTTCGGTTGAGTCTTTTGTGCCAAATAAAATTGTTGACTTCCGACAAAAGTGTATATCACAAAAGTTACTCTAAATAACAAATTAAACAACTTTTGTTATGTGCATAATTGCCGAAAATGCAATAGGAAACGAAATATCACGTCTAAGAGAATATTAACATAGCCTAAAGTCTAAGTTGGGTTAGTAGTAATATACATACCAAGTTTCATAAAATTCGGTTCAGCCGTTTATGCGTGAAAAGGTAACAAACAGACACCAAAGAAACAAAATGCAGTTATGGTGTCTATGACATGTGAAACGAAAAGTTATGGTGAAATTTCGCGAAAAAAATCAATGTACAGACCGAGGTTACAATTATATATATATTTATATATATATATATATTTATATATATAGATATATATACAGTTTTGAACGGACCTCATTTTCGTCATCTCCTGGGTAGGATCGATGGACATTTGAAGGAAAATTTCAATAATCGCGTCATGAGTACAACCTCAATAGCTGATTTCCCTTTAGGGAAATCTGCTAAAAGCCAAGTGGGAGCCGACAGTTTTATTGGGCTCTTAACAATTGAACGGGACTTAACAAAACAAAACTCGGTATGTGAGTTAGCACTAACTCCTCCAAGATAAGTAGGGGTCGAGCAGGAATGGGGGTTGTAAGAGAGACCCGAAAATAAATTTTTTTTTTTATATTAAATTAAGTGGGTACAAGCAGGAAGTTAAAGCTAACTGAAAGAAAGACTCTTTAAACTAAGAAGAGAAAAGGAGACAAAGGGGACTTACCGAAGGTTTTCGATGTTGACCTGTCGGCTCTTTGAGCTAGACTGGCTTTTCAACCCAGCTAGTTGAGGTAAGGAGGCTATTGGTACAAATTTTAGAGGGCAGACATCCTCTTTAGTATTAATATTTTTCTTTGCCGTTAGAAGGTCCAATCTAATCTCTAGTCCCTCAACCCTGTCCATTTTCCTTCCTTTGGGTAGGTGGTGTTAAACTTCCAATTGTAGAGAGTCCTGGTCATGATTTTCAGCCATTAGGTGTTTTTTCATTTAAGTTAATAAATTATTATAGTGGAAGCGTAGCCAACAATTTTTTCATTCTACCTACATAGAAGTCACTTCCACCTGCCAGAATACCAACTCAGAAAAATAGTGATATTTCGTTTTCTATTGGTTTTTGGGCAAATATGTACATGACAAAAGTTGTTTATTTTGTTATTTAGAGTAACTTTTATTGTATTCACTTTTGTCGTATACCAAGTATAAACAAGATATACACTGAAAACCAAAACGGTAGCCGACAATTTTATCTGGCACCAACGATTGAACGGAACTTAACTAAACTCGGCATGTGAATTAGCATTCAGGGGTTAAGAGACGCCTGAATTAAAAATTCGTGATATTTCATTTTTTGTTCGTTTTTCAATCACTGTCTGTCTTTATACCGTATCAAGGGAAAGGAAGTTTCATTCAAACATAGTTTGGCGCACAGAATACTTTCTATGATTATTACATGCACATGAGACGGGAAATATAAAAATATTGTGGACAGTGAAGCCTTACATAACAAATAATTTTATTATCCACAAATCCACAGCAACGACAGGCATACATCGGGAAATGTTAAAATGCTCTGGAAAGTAAAAGTTAGCCAAAACAAATACCATCATTCAACCCGAAATGAATTCCCGAGCATTACGGGTACCTTAGCTAGTGTGTGTGTGTGTGTGTGTGTATATATATATATATATATATATATATATATATATATATATATTTAGTTTTCAATGGACCTCTTTTTAGTCATCTCCTGGGTAGGGTCGATGGACATTTGAAGATATTTTTCGAAAATAGCGTCATAAGTGAGACCTCAATAACTGATTTCCCCTGTGGGAAATTTGATAAAACGATTATATTTTGAGTTCGGTAACGATAAGACAAAAATTGGGACTGCTAGAGCGGTAACTTTTTTTTTTTTTTTTTTTTAATCTGAGGCCCTAGTTTGCTTTTGCCTTGGTCGGTGGGATGGGCTGTCAAACCTAGAGAGTAAAGGCAGTTTCCCTTTTCCTGAGCAGAGAGCTCTATTATAAGGGGGAGTTGTAAAGGTGATGGGTTGTAATAGAGCTTGGGTGAGGAGTTCTCGGTAACGGGCGGTGGGGGCGAGAGAGGTGTTAGATATATAGGAGAAAACGAAAGAAGAAGGGAAAGGGATAGTAGGATAGAAGATAAGAAGAAAAAGATGAAAGTAACCTTACCATGCCAGGGAGAAATTTCAAAACCAAAATTTGTATGTAAAAGCAAAAATAGACATATTATTGTTGTAGGCATAATTGACTAAAATACTAAACTAAACTAATCTACTGAGGCGGGTCGTAAGCGTTCTCGAGGGGCTAATAGTCTATTAATCTAAAACTAACCTAATTTATTTAAAAACTATGGCCTTATCCTAACTTAAATTTAATGCTATATGGGTAAAGCCCTGAGTGTTGAAGTGTGTCGTGTGTGTGTTATGGAGCGGGAGGGGATTCAGCAATCCGAATGAGATCAACTAGAGGCTCGGCCCTCTGCCAATTCGTCGGCTGCCGGGGAGGGGTGATTGAGGAGTAGAGGGGATTATCGTGGTGGGTAAGGGAGTCGAAAAATTTAATATGCCTTTTGGAAATGGTATGGGAGATGGGTTCTAGGGAAAGGGTGGAGTGAATGACTTTGTTAGTGGATCTCTGCAGTGAGGTGTGTCTGACTATCTTTCTAACAACGCCATTCTGGAAGGACTGAAGGGATTTGAGGGAGGCTTTGGTGAGGTATCTAAGGAGAGGGGCGCCGTACAGGATGGAGGGTTGGATGACTCCTTTTAATATTAATAGTTTGAGTCGCAGGCTGAGGACAGGGGAGAGTAGGAGATGGTTGAGGGAGCGGACTCTTTTGCACGGTAACACGCACACACACATATATATGTATATACTAGCTCAGATGGAATTCATTTGAGGCTGAATTGTGATTGTAATGTTTTTGGCAAGGCTTTACTTCGCACAATATTTTGACATTTACCCGTCCCAGTGTTTAGGGTTTATAGGTACCCGTCGTTGCTGTGGATTTGTCAATAATAAAATTAATTTTTTATGTAAGACTTCACTGTCCTCCATATTGTCATATTTCCCGTGCATTATGCATAGATTTGAATTATTAAGGACAAAATATTAACATAGATTTGAATTAATTTTTATAGGTTAGGTACCTGGTAGTTAATATTGGAAAGAATTGTTGAGCATGTCAAAATTTCTACGCAAATTACTTGCTTCATACATTGTTCCCCAAAAAAATAAGTTAAAGTAAATAACTAATCGTTAGTGCCCAATAAAACTGTTGGCTCCCGCTAAACTTTTAGTGTATAACTCGTTTATACTTTGTTATAAGACAAAAGTGAATATCACAAAAGTTACTTCAAATAAAAACAAACAAACTACTTTAGTCATGTGCATATTTGCAAAAAAACGAATAGAAAACAAAATACTGCTAATTTTAAATTTAAGCCTCCCATACAACCCCCACTCCTGCCCGTCCCTAGAAATGTGGCTTAATATAATGAAGGCGTTAGTGCTAATAAACATACCGAGTTTTAGCAGATTTACCTTGAGGGAAATCAGCTATTGATGTCGTACTCATGACGCGATTTTCGAAAAAAATCTTTCGAAAATGAGGTCCGTTCAAAATTATATATCTGCTAGCTCAGATACCCGGCTTCGCCAAGGAATTCATTTGAGGGTGGATGGTGATGGTATTTTTCCCCCTACAATATTTTGAAATTTTCCCTTCCCAGTGTTTAGTGTTAATACCTGTCGTTTCTGTGGATTTGTTAATAATAATATTAATTTTTTATGTAAGACTTCACTGTCCTCAATATTGTCATGTTTCCCGTGCATTATGCATAGATTTAAATTATTAAGGACAAAATATTATAATTTGAATTAATTTTTCCAGTTGTGGTACCTGGTAGTTCATATTGAAAAGAATTGTTGAGCAAATTTCTCTAATTAACAAAATATGTGCATATTTGCCGAAACCCCAATAGGAAACGAAATATCGCTATTATTAATTTCAGGCCTCCCTTATAACCCCCACTCCTGCCCGTCCCTAGAAATGTTAGTATGGCTTATTATAAGGAAATCGTTAGTATTAATTCGCATAGCGAGTTTGGTTTAGTTCGGTTGAGTCTTTTGTGCCAAATAAAATTGTTGACTTCTGCTATCACTTTTTGGCGTATAACTCATTTATACTTCCGTATACGGCAAAAGTGCATATAACAAAAGTTACTCTAACTAACAAAATAAACAACTTTTGTAATGTGCATATTTGCTGAAAAAGCAATAGAACATTATTTAGGGCGTAATAACCCAGTAGTTTCTAGCCCCAAAAAACAGTTAACCTAACCTCTAAACCTATTCACGAGGGACGAATAGTTATGGAAACGGCCGCCAGAGCTCTCGGCGGAAAGTCCGAACATAGCCTACTGGCGACCACACGCAGAATACAAATGCAAATATCTCGGTTAATATTCAAGATACAGAATAAATGTATAGAACACTATTTATAGTATATTTAATTTTCAATAAGATTGGTTCTATACAATTTTTCGATCCGATGTATAATAACGGGGATATTTCGAATTTTTGAAAATCCCCCTATAACCCACCCCCCTTCCCACTGGTCCGAATTCCGCCGTTACAGAACTTGCTCTTCCTTATTAAATAAAACGATTATATACCGAGTTTGGGGACGGTTATACTGCCATTGCGACCGCTAGAGTGTTAACAAACAAATATATATTATATATATATATATATATATATATATATATATATATATATATATATATATATAATTTTGAACGGACCTCATTTTCGTCATCTCCTGGGTAGGATCGATGGACATTTGAAGAAATGTTTCGAAAATCGCGTCATGAGTACGACCTCAATAGCTGATTTCCCTTAAGGGAAATCTGCTAACATATTAATTTTATTGAAAACTCTTCATATAGAATCAGAACAAATTTACCTCAATCAATCAAATTTTAGTAGTCCAAGAACTTAAGACGGGGGGGTGGGTTAACAAGAACATATTTGCATTATCTCATATATTAAAGGTCTCTGAAAACAATATTTGGCATTTAAGCTTCGAATAAAATGGTTTATTATATAACAGAGTATTGTATATGTAACATGAGTATAATTAGGGATTAGATGTTGGCTGAGAACTGGAAAATGTAAGTATCTTGGTTAAAATTTGAGACAGAGAAGAAATGTATAAAAGAATATTTATAGTACATTTAGTTTGCACTAAGATTGATTCTATACCCTTTTAAAATCCTACATATAGTAACGGAGATACGTCGAACTTGATCTTTCTTTTTACATAAAACAACTAAATATCGAGTTTGGTAACTATAAAACGATAATTTCGGTCGCTGAGCGGTAACAGACAAATATATATACACAATTTTGAACGGACCTCATTTTCGTCATCTCTTAGGTAGGATCGATGGACATTTGAAGAATAATTTAGAAAATCACGTCAAGAGTACAACCTCAATAGCTGCTTTCCCTCAAGGGAATCTGCTAAACATGCCCAGACACGGCGAGTTCGTATTATATGTTTGAAAATGTCGCCGAAAAGTGAGTAACTCGCCACAAAAATTTTTTTCGGTTTAGTATGTACTAGCATTTTATTATAATTAATTTTATAACAATATATTGATAGGAGAAACTGGATGAAATAAATTCAATTTTAGAAATGCTTGGCGGGCCGCATGGACATGTTCAAAGGCGGGCCGCGTGTTGCTCATCCCTGGTCTAGGTTAGGTTAGTATACATACCAAGTTTCATAAAATTCGGTTCAGCCGTTTATGCGTGAAAAGGTAACAAACAAACATACAGGCACCAAAAAAAAAAATTACAGGTATCGTGGCTATGGCATGTGAAACGAAAAATTATCGTGAAATATCTAGAAAAAAATCAATGTACAGAAAGAGATTACAATTTTATATAAATTCTAGCACAGGTACCCGGCTTCGCCCGGGAATTTATTTGAGACTGGATGAAGATGGTATTTTTTGGCGATTCTTTACTTTCCACTATTTTGACATTTCTCCGTCCCATTGTTTAGAATTTATACCCGTCGTTGCTGTGGATTTGTTAATAATAAAATTATTTGTTATTTAAGAATTCACTGTCCTCAATATTTTTATATTTTCCGTCTCCTGTGCTTGTTGTCTTTATTGTAACGTAATGGACCATATAATTCATATTCGTAGAAAGTATTCTATCTTCCAAACCATGTATGAATAAAAGTTCCTTTCCTTTGATGTGGTACAATTCCCAATGGTGAC
Organism: Riptortus pedestris; assembly: GCA_019009955.1. Taxonomy (NCBI): domain Eukaryota; kingdom Metazoa; phylum Arthropoda; class Insecta; order Hemiptera; family Alydidae; genus Riptortus; species Riptortus pedestris. The sequence goes on from CM032232.1 coordinate 95,337,491, forward strand.
AGCCGTTTTAGGTGCGTCGATACCGCTATAACCCCCCACTCCCGTTCTAACCTAAACATTTTAATATAGCTTATAATCATGGAAGAATTAATGCTAATTGACATACCGAGTTTTTTTAAATTCGGTTCAATCGTTTGAGCTCAACAAAATTGTTGGCTTCCGCTTTAGTTTATAGTGTATATCTCGTTTATACTTTGTTAAAAGACAAAAATGAATACGACAAAAGTTACTCTAAATAACAAAATAAACAACTTTTATCCTGTACACATTTGCCGAAAAACAAATAGGAAACCAAATATCGCTATTTTGAATTTCAGGCCTTCCATGCAACTCCCATTCCTGATTGTCCCTAGAAATTTTGGTACAGCTTATTATCATGGAGAAGTTGATGCTATTCACGTACCGAGCTTTGTTCAGTTCGGTTCAGTCTTTTATGCCCAAAATAATTGTTGACTCCCGCTATAGTTTTTAGCGTATAACTCATTTATAATTCGGTATACGACAAAAGTGTATTTAACAAATGTTACTCTAAAAAATAAAATAAATAACTTTTTTCATGTGCGTATTTGCCAAAAAAGTAATACGAAACGAAATATCGCTCTTTTTAATTTCAGTTCTCCCATATAACCCCCACTCCCGTTCGAACCTAAAAAATTGTAATATAGCTTATAGCCATGGAAGAGTTAATGCTAATTGACATGCCGAATTTTGTTAAGTTCGGTTCAATCGTTAGTGCCCAATAATGTTGGCTCCCGCGTTATTTTTTGGTTTATATCTCGTTTATAGTTTGTTATACGGCAAAGGTGAATATAACGAAAGTTACTTGAAATAACAAAAAAAAACAACTTTTGTTATGTGCATATTTACCGAAAACCCAATAGAAAACGAAATACCGCTATTTTTAATTTCAGGCCTCCCCTACAACCCACACTCCTGCTCGTCCCTAGAAATGTTGGTTGGCTTATTATAACGAAGGACTTTGTATACACATACTGATTTTTATTTAGTTCCGTAGAGTGTTTTGTGCCAAATAAAATTAAGAACTCCCGCTATACTTTTTAGCGTATAACGCATTTATACTTCGGAATATGACGAAAGTGTATATGAGAAAAGATACTCTAAATAACAAAACAAACCACTTTTGTTATGTTCATATTAGCCGAAAAACTTATGCGAAACGAAATATCGCTATTTTTAATTTCATGTCCCCCTTATATCCCCCACTCCTCTTCGTCTCAGAGAATGTTAATATAGCCTAAAGTCTTAAGTTGGGTTAGTAGTAATATTATACCAAGTTTCATAAAATTCGGTTAAGCCGTTTATGCGTGAAAAGGTAACAAACAAACATACAGGAAAGAAACAAAATACAGTTATGGTGTCTATGGCACGTGAAACGAAAAAGTATCGTGGCATTTTGAATAAAAAGTCAATGTACAGTCAGAGGTTACAATTTTATATAAATCCTACCTGATTCCCGGCTTCGCCCGGGAATTCATTTGAGGCTGAATGGTGATGGTTTTTGCTTGGCAAGGCTTTACTTTGCACAGTATTTTGACATTTACCCGTCCCAGTGTTTAGGGTTTATACCCGTCGTTGCTGTGGATATGTTAATAATAAAATTAATTTTTTATGCAAACTTCACTGTCCTCCATATTGTCACATTTCCCGTCTCCTGTGCATTACGCATAGATTTCAATTATTAAGGACAAAATATTAACATAGATTTGAATTAAATTTTCCAGGTGAGGTACCTGGTAGCTCATATTGGAAAGAATTCTTGAGCATATTAATATTGTTTGGTGATCGAATAGGCTTCCCATTAAAGATATATAGGGAGATGCCCCTTCGCCCCTTATTTTTGTATTTGAGAAAGAGAGTGGACTGTATGGTGCGATGAATGTTGGGGTATTGGTGGGGCAAATGATAAGGCATGGATATGTACAATTTGATATTACATGGACCATTTTGTGGTCGATAGTACGAATAAATGATAAGTAAATCTTTTAGTGTCTGACGACGTTGGATTGGTGAGCTGCTCTAGGTTGGGTTGAACTCGTGGTGAAGTATGTTGCTCGGTGGGGCCCATGATGGGGTTTATGCCTGTTGGCTTCGAAGTGCGGTGCAATTTTAGATAAAGGTGAGTACTCACTATTTTTATTGTCGGGATTTCTCCCCCTCCTTGTTTCCTGGCTTCATCGCCCGACGGGCCCTTCTAGGCTTACTCCTGCATTTTTGAGGGGGTTTTCACTTCGGTGATAATGGCTCCCCTTAACTCGCCGCACTAGGCTCCCATCTTCTCTCGTCACCTTCTTGCTCTTTCCTGCCGGTCCCCCTCGTGGCTGGATACGCTGGCAGCGAGGTCCCCAGTCCAGGGCAAGGATGAGTGGCGGTGGATGACGTCACAAGGTCTTGTGCCTCTTCACTCTTCGCGGAGTTGATTCTTCCGCGAACAAACCGCCCACCTTGAATTAGCTAGGGCTAATTAAAAACTAAAAACTAACTTAGATCTAAAGCACAGAGCCATTTGTGGTGTGTGTTTGTGTGGCGTCTGTGTTTTTGTGTGAGTGAGTGGGGGGGGGGGCTGTTATTGAATAAAAAAAATAAAGATCCTCTAAGGAATAAAAATGTTTGCAAGTTGGAATAATCATGGAAGAATTAATGCTAATTGACATACCGAGGTTTTTTAAGACCGGTTCAATCGTTAGTGCCCAATAAAATTGTTGGCTCCCACTAAAGTTTTAGTGTATATCTTGTTTATACTTTGTTATAAGACAAAAGTTACTTTAAATAACAAAATAAAGGACTTTCGTCAAGTGCATATTTGCAGAAAACCAATAGAAAACGAAATACTGTTTTTAATTTCAGGCCTTACAACCCCCACTCCTGCCCGTCCCTAGAAATGTTGGTATGGCTTATGATAATTAAGGCGTCAGTGCTAATATACACCTAGTTTTATTTAGTTCGGTTGAGTCTTTTGTGTCAAATAAAATTGTTGACTCCCGCTATAATTTTTAGCGTATAACACCTTTATAATTTGGTATACGACAATTAAATACTTCGCACTTACTTCAACAAAAACTGGAGGGCCAGGCCATCCAAGTGGTAGGGAGTCAAGGTATGAAAGCAGGTTTATGACAATGTGATCTGTGTTGATCGAGAGCTGGAGATGTTCTGATTGGGTCTTTTTTTTATCTGAGACCCATAACCCCCCCTCCCCCCCCAACACCTGACTAAAGAAGAAAGACCAAAAGAAAAATCATATGTAGAAGAAGGGTATGCGAAGAAAACTAAGCCAAAAAAAACGTGCAAGCATGCAAAATAAAAACAAGTAGTGGCTCCAGTGTCCTTATGAGCAAGTAGCTATCCTTTCCTTGGGTTTTCCTTGGTGAAGTCCTTCTCCTTCGGCTGCTGGTTCCTGAGGAATGGGAAGGAAAGGGTCAGGTATTTATACTAGTTGACTGGTAAACTGCTGAGGTAGAGTCTGGTCCCGTGGTAGCGTAGCTTCTGCTGCTATAACTCCCCCATGCTTAGGATTCGAAGTCCTCTGAGAATTTTCGGATGGAAGTTTCCAAGGTTCAAAACGCCGATGTGGTAGATTTGAAGGCACTTCTTGTAGGGATATGGCTTCGTCTTGAGGTTCTTGTGGCTGTTGAGAAGGTGGAGGTTCCAGACACTTTGATGTACAATAATATTTATAAACTACAATCACATGAAATATTAACAAGTAGGTTATTAGAAAATACATAATTATGTGAGACTAATCAAAACTTAGAAATTCTAGAGGCTCTAATGGAAAATTATCTTATTTCGGGGTCTTCTCTATTTTTGTTCAGTTGGTTGGTCCGTTCAAGTTTTTTCTTGTCGATAGTTTCTTTAATAATGGACTGTACAAGTTTGAGTCTGTCGTGGTACTGTTCGACTAATCGTTCTTATATCTCAGCGTCGGTGGAAGCGGGAGTACGGTGATTGGGCCCGAATGTGATTTCATTCGGTGTCAGTTTAAGTTTTTGGTGGAGCGTGCAGTTGTATGTTATGACATTTAATTTTAGTTTTCGCGTCAGTGTTTCCTTTGGTTCCTGGACGGTGATGGTTCGTAAAATTTCTACCATACTGGAATGTATTCTGTTTAAAAGTCCTAGTGAGTTAGGATGGTTTCGTGTAGTGTAGTATGGTTCGATTCTTTGCGTTTAAAGGAAGTTTTGAATGAGGGAATTTTTAAATTCTTTTCTATTGTCCATTTTAATGCGGGTGGGTGTAGGGTACGTTTCCAAATAGTCTGTTAGTACTTAAAGTATGTTAGTTGCATTCAATGTGGAAGTGAGTCTGGCAAAAAGTATTTTCGAAAATATGTCAAGAAGGGTTATTATGAACTTTTGTTCGTAATGTAATGTATCCATCATGAGGTCTTCAAATGGTCTGTCGGCTGTAGGTGTTACACAATATTTAGTTTTGATGATTTCTTTCTGTCGTACTTTGTCCGTCTACAAGTATCGTAGTTGTTTACGTAGTCCATAATTAGGTCTTTCATTTTAGGGAAGTAATGCCTCTTAAGTTTGATGTATGTTTCGAGTCCACCTCTGTGATAAGTTTTGCACAAGTGGTATGAGTCAATTAGTTCACGTTGTTCATCCAGATTGTTGATGTCAGAACATTTCTTTTTATATCTTTTAGCAGATTTCCCTTAAGGGAAATCAGCTGTTGAGGTCGTACTCATGATGCGAGTTTCGAAAAAATTCTTCAAATGTCCATCGATCCTACCCAGGAGATGACGAAAATGAGGTCCGTTCAAAATTATATATATATATATATATATATATATATATATATATATATATATATATATATATATATATATATATTTGTCTGTTAACGCTCTACCGGTTGCAATTTTTGTTTGATCGTTACCAAACTCGGAATTTAATCGTGTTATGTAAAAAGGAAGATCAAGTTCGTTAATGGCTGAAATCGGACCAGTGGGGGGGGTTTAGAGGGGGGATTTTTGAAAATTCAAAATGTCTCCGTTATTATGCGTCGGATCGAAAAATTGTATAGAATAAATCTTATTGCAAATTCAATAAATATATAAATATTGTTCTATACATTTATTCTGTATCTTGAATATTAACCGAGATATTTGCATTTGTATTCTGCGTGTGGTCGGCAGTAGGCTATGTTCGGACTTTCCGCCGAGAGCTCTGGCGGCCGTTTCCATAACTATTCGTCCCTCGTGAATACGTTTAGAGGTTAGGTTAACTGTTTTTTGGGGCTAGAAACTACTGGGTTATTACGCCCTAAATAATGTTTTAGGTTTAGAGGTTTCTTACTACTACAGTTGTTATTAGGCAGATTTCGTGACGGACTTTTATTTAGATCAGATTGCAATGGTTACATTGTTTCAATAATGTATCGAAATTTGTTAAACGGCCTAAGAGTGTGTGTTGGATCACCTCCTCTATGTATAAAGATTTGATATTTCTCAACGTTAACAGATCTATCTTCTTCTACTATCCACACCTGTTAGTTAGAGGATTCCTGTGAATGGACGGTGGCAAGGTCAGTTTCATCTCTACAGTATGTAAGTCAGTGGTCTGTGTGGATTCTTAAAGAGAGTGTTCATTACATTTGCCGTATCTGTTTCCGTGTTTTTATGTTCTAAATCGGCTTTATTTTTTTTTTACTTTTTATTTTTATGTACACTAATATCTTTGAGAATATGTTCACTTTCTAATAAATTCATATTTTCCTTTATACTATTTGAGCTTACTCTATTATTATTATTATTATTACTGTTAGTAGAACTTATACTACTATTATTATCATTTGATTCATTATTATGGGGGAGGTTTATACTCAGTGAAAACTGGGGTAAAATCCATATCGGGGGAAAATTCAACCGATATGGAGTTTGCGGTTGTGACATGTTATGGGGAATTTAAAAATTTACGCACGATTCTGGCAGTATCAAGAATTACCCCTTCCTGTGCTTCTTTTATGCATGTTGTTGGCAGATTCAAGTTCTTGGTGCCTGCTATCGTTGTTTTTGGCACTAGTCCATTTGAACTTACTATAATAGGCGTAACTGTGGCAGATTTCAGTCGTTATACCTCTTTGAGCTCGATAGTCAATTCTTGATATTATCTTAATTTTTCGGCATGGGATTTTCGAATATTCTCATCATTGGGCCCTGCAATGTCAATAATATCAGCAGTCTTATTGATCTTGTCAATAATGAGAATATCCGGTTTGTTATGATGAACAGTATGGTCAGTTATCATCGCTTCATCCCAATACATCTTTATATTATCTTTTTCCAATAATTTTTGATGTATGTTACATTGGGTACGCTACGTAGACGACTGCTTCTGTTTATTTGAGGGCACGGAAGAAGAGTTGAACGACTTCTTTGAGTATCTGAACAGGGGACACAAAAACATAAAGTTTACAATGGAAAAAGAGAATGGGGGGGGGCGTTAAATTATTTGGACCTGTGTATTATGAGAAGAGACGAAAATTTCACATTTAACATCTACAGGAAACCCACAACAACAGACACAGCAATAGATGCACATTCCTTCCACTACCCTAAGACCAAAATAACTCCTTTCATTTATTATATAGACCGACTACTGACCTTACCGCTGTCATTGGAGGACCATCGAAGAGAATTCGAATTCATAAAACACGTTGCCAAAACTAATGGATTCGAAACCTCTCTCATCCATGGCATTTATGAACGGAGGTCCAAAAAACTTGCCCTCAAACAGTCCTTTAGCCACTTCTACGAAAATGCTAAGAAGCTCCGTTGGTGCGCTATTCCATATTTAGGGAAACTCTCAGAGAAAATAGGATGCGCACTAAGTAAGATTGGAGTGGGAGTAGCATATAAGAGCGGACCGAATCTGGGCGATATGCTATGTAGGGCTAAAGACCTTATCGATATAAAAGACAGGTCCGGTGTGTACAAAATCGTGTGTGGTACATGCAAAGGAGCTTACATCGGCCAAACAGGAAGAAAGATAAGAACTCGGTGTAGAGAACATGGCTATCGCTCAGATTCCGAATTTTTCTGCCATCAAGAACAAGAGGGACATAGCGAAGGAGCCCATGAAGTGTGCTTATTACATGAAGCCAAGAAAGGTAAAAAACTAAGTGCATTGGAGGGGCTGGAGATCGCATTGAATAAGAAACTTATTGGTAGTCGCTCTTTGAACAAGAAGACCGATTGTTATAAGTCTGCAATGGTGGGGGTACTGGACCTCGATGTTATCTCCCGCGTCCCAGCCAGTCGCTTGCTGTCTTTCCCAATGAGCGCATGCAAGTAGGTCGGTAATATATTCCTATACCACAATAGATCTCTCACTCTCTGTATTTTATTTTAAGATATGACTTAAGTATATTTATTATGTTCATTGTTAGATATTTATTTTGTATTTTATTTATTGATATTAACATGTTTTATGACCCTGTTGCAATGTATAGAGTTTTTATTAATGTTATTGTTTTTCATGTGTAGCTCTGAAGATGGAGACATTAGTCTTTGAAAGCGCTTAGCGCTGAAATAAACAAATTGTGAAGAATTGGACGTTTTTTCTCTCTCTCCAAATTATTATATTCGTTAATAGCTTTATTAATTATATTCGTTTCAATATTAAACATTTTATTATTTTTCAAATAATCAATATATTCTTTACTAATACTAATTTTCTGTTTAATAATACTTTTATTTTTATTTTCAATAATACTTTCATCCTTAATATTAATATTATTACATTCATCTTTATTATTATTTCTTCCGAAGCTATTTTACTTCCGTCGGGTACGGAAGAGGGAGTTATATAATTTTTCACAGAGCCGGTGTCGATAAGCCAAGTCTTGTTTTGTTTGTCTGAAAGTGTGGTACGGATTGAGTAAAGTTCACTAGATATTCGGGGCTGGTTCTGGCCTGTCTTTGACTAAAAAATGTTCAAATTTTTCTAGTAAAGAGTCCATTCTTGTTTCAAGTCGTGCTATTCTGTCCTCTTCGGAAATGTGGTGGAGTTGTTGGGCGTTCAAGCGTACGGTTCGCATAGATACTGTATTCTGCGATTCGCGCCTTGGTGGGGATTGGGGTCTGTTAAAAAATGTTCCAGTCCGATGTTTGTCCCAGTCTTGGTGATGGACCATAAGTGGAGATTGAGCAGGTTGCATTTGTGGTGGTCTTTGTCTGTCCCAATGGGGTGGTTCCCATGGCGTGTGTCGATCTTAGTAGGTGGTGTATCGTATTTGCGTTCGTGATAGTAGGGCTCGTTTTGTCGTTGTGGCGGTTCATAGTACATTGGAGATTGTCGAGGTCGATGATAATCGTCCCGTTTTTGTTGGTATCGTAAGGGCTTTCTATGGTTGTGGTCCGTTCTGTGTCGATGGTTATATAGTCTGTCCGCTATGTGTGATGCTTCGTTTTGTAATGTGTTTCTAATGTCGTCTAGTGATGTTAATGCTATATGTTTCAGGAAGTCGCAAAGTTCTGGGTGGAATTTTGTCGTGATATAGTGGTTAATCTCCATGTCTTTGTATTTTATGTAGTCTGTGGCATTAAAGTCTGTTTCAAGTTTTACTCTGGAGAATATTAGTGCTCTAATACTAGCGATTCTGTCATAAAATAAAGTGGGTGTTCTTTATAGTAGGGTCTTGTATTAAAGAGCTTAGTGGATAGCTGTTCTATTGTTTGCGAATCTTTAAAACTTCTTTTTAAATAGTCGATGAGGTCTGGGATAGAATTGAAATCATTGGTCAGTAAACAATGCCTAGCATTGCCCGTTAATTTAGATTTTACTTTTGCCAATAATCTGGCATGGCTGTGTTCCGATAAGGTGTTTGTGTCGTCACAGGTGGTTTCATAAACGTCTAGGACAGCTTTTGAAAAGTAAATTAAATCTTCCGGGTTACCATCATAGATGGGGATGTGGTCGTAGTCATCCTTTGTTATAGCGAAAGTCGAAGTTATTGCGCTTTGTGTGTTTTGGATGTCGTTTAGAGCGTCTGAAAGTTCTTGGACTGAAATGTCTCTGTGTTTAAGAAGTCTGTCTTGTAGTGCCATATAAATTTGATAATAAGATGAAATAGAATGACAAAAATATTTTATATAAGTATAATATAGGACTATATACGAAGATAGAGTATAAAAAAAAATATATGAAGAATAGAAATAGCAATATTAAGTCAATATCTATATGTATATATAATTTTTTTTTTTGAATTTTAATTAATAGGAAAAAATATAGTTTAAAAAAATTAAGGAAAATTATAAGTATATACATATATGTTCTTAAAATTATGATCAAAGTGTCTGGCTCAGTACCTCAAGTCCTCTTGAAGCAGCAACTGGCAAAGTATAGAAGGGTGGTGATCCGCAATGTGTATAAAAATACACCTGTTGTGAAGTCCGCTCTGGAATCTTCGTTTCGAAGCGGCGTCAGTCTTCAATAGCTGGGCTTGTAGCTTCTACTTATCAACAGTGCGGGTCCTTAAGTCCGGGCGCCAATTAAATACTTCGCACTTACTTCAAAAAAAACTTTATTGGTATGAACCAGAAATAATTACAGAATCAGACTAACATGGAGACGGCAGATACAATAATGAGGAATGGGAAGGAAAGGGTCAGGTATTTATACTAGTTGACTGGTAAACTGCTGAGGTAGTGTCTGGTCCCGTGGGTGTATAGCTTCTGCTGCTATAACTGACGAAAGTGTATATAACAAAAGTTACTCTAAATAAAGTAATAAACAAAGTAAACAACTTTTGTTATGTGCATATATGGTGAAAAGCAAATAGGAAACGAAATATCGCTATTTTTAATTTCGGGCTTCTTTTATAACCCCCAGTCCTGCTCGTCTCAGACAAAATTAATATAGCCTAAAGTCTAAGTTGGGTTAGTAGTAATATACATACCATAAAATTCGGTTCAGCCGATTATGCATGAAAAGGTAACAAACAAACAGACACGAAAGAAACAAAATGCAGTTATGGTGTCTATGACATGTGAAACGAAAAGTTATCGTGAAAATCCGCGAAAAAAATCAATGTGCAGACAGAGGTTAAAATTTTATATATCTATCTATCTATCTATATATATAGACCTCTTTCTGTACTATATATGGTATCTATATATAGTATATACTAGCTCAGATACCCGGCTTCGCTCGGGAATTTATTTGAGGCTGGATGGTGATGGTATATTTATGGCAAGGCTTTACTTTGCACAATATTTTGACATTTACCCGTCCCAGTGTTTAGGGCTAATACCCGTCGTTGGCATTGGTTAATAATAAAATTACTTTATTATGTAAGACTTCACTGTCCTCCATATTGTCATATTTCCCGTCTCCTGTGCATTATGCATAGATTTAAATTATTAAGGAGAAAATATTGACATACATTTGAATTAATTTTTCCAGGTGAGGTACCTGGTAGTTCATATTGAAAAGAAGTGTTGAGCAAATTTCTCTAAATAACAAAATAAACAACTTTTTTTACTTGCATATTTGCCAAAACCCCAATAGGAAATCATTATTATTAATTTCAGGCCTCCTTTAAGACCCCCACTCCTGCCCGTCCCTAGAAATGTTAGTATGGCTTATTATAAGGAAGGCGTTAGTGCTAATAAACATACTGAGTGTTTCATTTAGTTCGGTTGAGTCTTTTGTGCCAAATAAAATTGTTGTCTCCCGCTATAATTTTTTGCGTATAACGCCTTTATACTTCGGTATACGATGATAGTGTATATAAAAAAAAAAGTTTCCCTAAATAACAAAATAAATAACTTTTGTTATGTGCATATTTGCCGAAAATGCAATAGGAAACGAAATATCACTATTATTAATTTCAGGCCTCCCTTACAACCCCCACTCCTGCCCGTCCCTAGAAATGTTGGTATGGCCTATTATAATGAAGGTGTTAGTACTAATTCACGTACCGAGTTTGGTTTAATTCGGTTGAGTCTTTTGTGCCAAATAAAATTGTGGACTCCCGCTATAGTTTTTAGCGTATAACTCATTTATACTTCCGTATACGGCAAAAGTGCATATAACAAAAGTTACTCTAAATTACAAAATAAACAACTTTTGTTATGTGCATATTTGCTGAAAAAGCAATAGGAAACGAAATATCTCTATTTTTAATTTTAGGCCTCCCTTATAACCCCCACTCCTGTTCGTCTTAGAGAATATTAATATAGCCTAAAGTCTAAGTTGGGCTAGTAGTAATATACATACCAAGTTTCATAAAATTCGGTTCAGCCGTTTATGCGTGAAAAGGTAACAAACAAACAAATAAACAGACACGAAAGAAACAAAATGCAGTTATGGTGTCTATGACATGTGAAACGAAAAGTTATCGTGAAATTTCGCGAAAAAAATCAATGTACAGACAGAGGTTACAATTTTATATATATATAGAAAACTAGCTAAGGTACCCGGCTTCTCTCGGGAAATCATTTAAGGCTGAATGATGATAGTATTTTTTTGGCCAAGGCTTCATTGTTTACAACTACACTTCCCGTCGGCGCGCATTGTTTTGCTGTGAGGGTCAGGCAGGCGACTTATAAATGAGAGATTTTATATTTGAAGAATAAATAAAAATGTGTTCCTAATCTATCCCTTGCCACTTTTTTGTGACAATTAAATATCGTCTATAATGAAACTTATTTCCTGTCAAAAACCAATCCGAGCACATAAAGTTTAAGCATAGTTTAGCACGTAAGGTTATATTCATAATAGTAGATCTCAGTGGTAATCACTTCCCGTAGTGCCCAGCATTTCACAGGAAATTAGTAAACTCAATTAACTCTATTAGCCTCCGTCTATTTCCGCTCTCGCATTAGAGCTATCAACACTCTTCTCCTTAAATTATTAATTCAAAATATTATTGTAATAATTTATCTACCTGATGGAATTAAATAATAGTGTTACCCTAAAAATAATTTCAATTATATTCAAAAAGCTAGTCGAGGGGAAGAGATCGTAGCCGTCCCTGCAACCTAAGTAATACTTTAAACAATCATATCGAGTTTAAGAGCATTTTGTCTTTTGTCATAATGACATTAACGTTTAATTGTTATGATAGTACATATTTGTTTCAATAACATGAAGATATAGGAAATAAGATAGTATATAACCAAAATCAAAGAGTTTGATTCCCTACTACTTCCCCTATCACTCCTTGAGGAAATTCAGCACGATTTTTTTTTTAAATAATACATTTTACAAATTAAATAATGGAAATGCTCTTATAGTTTAAATTTCTATTGGAAATAAATAACAAAGTTATTTTCTAGGGAAAATAAATAAATGAGGCGAAGGGGGAGGGGGATTTATAATCTCACTAATCCGAATCATACTTAGTACTAAATAATCGAAATAGATAAGGCTAAAACAACATCATTTGTCATAATATGCCTATATTAAAAACACACTTCATTTTACGACATAAGTGAATGAAACAAAAGTTGCTCTAAATAACAAAGTAAACAACTTTTGTTATTAGCACCTTTGCCGAAAAACAAATAGAAAATGAAATAACGTGAATTTTTACTTCAGGCCTCCCTTATAATTCCCACTCCCGTTCGAAACTAAAAATTTTAATATAGCTTATAATCATGGGAGAATTAATGCTAATTGACATACCGAGTTTTGTTAAGTTCGGTTCAATCGTTAGCGCCCAATAAAATAGTTGACTCCCGCTTTAGTTTATAGTATATATCTCGTTTATACTTAAATATCATTAATATCATCTCGTTAAAAGTCAAAAATGAATATCACCAAAGTTACTCTAAATAACAAAATAAACAACTTTTGTTAGGTTCAAATTTGCCGAAAAACGAATAGAAAACGAAATATCGCTATTTTTAATTTTAGGCTCCCCTTATAACCCCCACTCCTGCCCGTCCCTAGAAATGTTAGTATGGCTTATTATAATGAAAGCGTTAGTGCTAATACACATACCGAGTTTTATTCATTTCGGTTGGGTCTTTCGTCTGAAATAAAATTGTTCACATTCGTTATAGGTTTTAGCGTATATCTCGTTTATTATTCAGTATACGAAAAAAGTGTATATAACAAAAGTTACTCAAAATTACAAAATAAACAACTTTTGTTATGTTTATATTTGCTGAAAAACCAATAGAAATCGAAATCATAACCCCCACTCCTGCCCTTCCCTAGAAATGCTGGTATGGCTTGTTATAATAAAAGCGTTAGTGCTAATACATATACCCAGTTTTATTTATTTCGGTTGGGTCTTTTGTCCTAAATAAAATTGTTCACTTCCGCTATAGGTTTCAGTGTATATCTCGTTTATAATTCGAAAAACGAAAAAAGTGTATATAACGAAAGTTACTCTAAATAACAAAATAAACAACTTTTGTTATATGCATATTTGCCAAAAAACCAATAGGAAACGAAATATCGCTATTTTTAATTTCAGGCCTCCCTTATAACCCCCACTCCTGTTCGTCTCAGAGAATATTAATATAGCCTAAAGTCTAAGTTGAGTTAGTAGTAATACACATACCAAGTTTCATAAAATTCGGTTCAGCCGTTTATGCGTGAAAAGGTAACAAACAAACAAACAAACAAACAAACAAACAGACACCAAAGAAACAAAATGCAGTTATGGTGTCTATGACATGTGAAACGAAAAGTTATCGTGAAATGTCACGAAAAAAATCAATGTACAGACAGAGGTTACAATTTTATATATATATATATATATATATATATATTAGTTTTGAACGGACCTCATTTTCGTCATCTAGGTAGGATTGATGGACATTTGAACAAAAATTTCGAAAATCGCGTCATGAGTACGACCTCAATAGCTGATTTCCCTTAAGGGAAATCTGCTAAAGTGGCAATAACTCGGTTAATATTCAAAATAGGGAATGAATGTATACTAAAATATTTATAGTACATTTATTTGCAATAAGATTGTGTCTATACAAGTTTTCGATCCGACTTATAGTTACAGAGATATTTCTAATTTTCGAAATTCCACCCTCTTAAATTCCCCTCCAACTTGTCCGATTTCAGTGATTAACGAATATGATCTTTCTTTTTGCATAAAACGTTTAAATATCGAATTTGGTAACGATCAAACAAGAATTACGACCGCTAGAGCGTTTACAGACATATATATAATTTTGAACGGATCTCATTTTCGTCATCTCCAGGGTAGGATTGATGGACGTTTGAAGAAATATTTCGAAAACGGCGTCATGAGTACGACCTCAAGAGCTGATTTACCTTAAGAGAAATCTGGTAATAGCCTATAGTTGGGGTATACACACGGTAACAAATCTTCAGGACAAGACCGAGTATAGATTATACTACTCAAACCACTGTCCAGGAAAACACTACACTATTGTGTGTAGGCACTTCCCGGGCCAATGGAAACACTGATCATTAACAACATGAACATGATCCGTACCACATCACTCATTTCCATCGACTGTACTAAAGCTTTGAACTCCGTCTCCCATAAAACACTGATCACAAAACTCAGAACAAACAGATGCCCAGAACAACTCTATAACATCATACACTCCTTCTTAGACGGACGTACTATGACTGTTAGGGTAGGAAGCCTCTCGCGCCCACAGCCTGTCCCTTGCGGAGTGCCTCAAGGGTCAGTGCTAGCACCTATACTGTTCAGCATATACACAGGACACATCTCCGGCAAAAAATACACACATGCAAAACTAGCCGCCTATGCCGACGATATACACCACATCCATATCACACAATCACGCACTCACACTCGCCGAGAGAGCTTGTAACAACGTGACAAAAGGAAAGAATGACATAAACATCACAGTAAACCAGACAAAGAGAGACGCGCTACTCTTCACCTTCGGAAAGAGAAACGGATCCGCGAAACGCCCAGGTAGCTTTAGGATACAAAACAAAACAATAATACTATCAGAACAGATCAACTACCTGGGAATCCAGTTAGGGAAACACCTCTCATTCCGTACACATTTCACAAGGAAGTGAAAGCAAGTCAGGACAAAAACCCGTTCCCTTGGTTACATACTCAGGTCACAGACGTTCACACTTAGACTGAAGAAACTAATATTCAGTGAAGTCTTACGTCCCACACCAACATACGGAAGACCCTTCTTTCTAATTCTTCTTCCGTCTAGTCTTACACAGCTTCAGCAGTTTCAAACCTCTATCCTGAAAACTATCACATATCATACATCCTTGAGACAAACCAAAGCACCAGAACTACCCCAACTGCTCAACATACCCACAATCGCCTCTTTCATCAGACGACGCTACCACAAATTCTATGACTGACTACAAAGCACCGACAACCGACTGTTCGACGACTTCCCAAGACCGGTACGACCAGAACGATGGCAAGGACCAATAAACCTAACTACAAGAATAGTAGATTACTGGAACAATAGTTACACAAGAGGCGACACACCTACACACAGTCTTCTAAAATACAACACTCCCACTGACACACAACCATAACACATCTATCTTTATTTACTAAACCTTCTCCTATTAGCCTACTCTCCGACTGTCTTTCGTTTTACCCTAGCTATCAGTATCGAATGTGACCTTGCGCAGATCATCTTGAGCACGTCTCCTCAGACAACCAGTACCCGGACTCCTATCTACAAAACCGTATTAAAATGATAATAAATAAATTACAAAAAAAAAGGGAATCCCCACCCAAAATCCTTATCCTATCCTCCTTCTCCTCTACAGCCAGTCGATCTGCCACTGTGCACTGAGCGAGGATGTTTACCTGCCTCTAAACTCCGTGGGCTAGTCTATCTGCCACTGTACGTGGAAGTTTACCTGCCCTCTATACTCAATGGGCCAGTTGATCTGCCACTGTGCACTGAGCGAGGATGTTTCCCTGCCTCCAAACTCCGTGGGCCAGTCGATCTGCCACTGTGCACTGAGCGAGGATGTTTACCTGCCTCTAAACTCCGTGGGCTAGTCAATCTGCCACTGTACGTGGAAGTTTACCTGCCCTCTATACTCAATGGGCCAGTCGATCTGCCACTGTGCGCTGAGCGAAGATGTTTCCCTGCCTCCAAACTCCGTGGGCCAGTCGATCTGCCACTGTGCACTGAGCGAGGATGTTTACCTGCCTCTAAACTCCGTGGGCTAGTCTATCTGCCACTGTACGTGGAAGTTTACCTGCCCTCTATACTCAATGGGCCAGTCGATCTGCCACTGTGCGCTGAGCGAAGATGTTTTCCCTGCCTCCACACTCCGTGGGCCAGTCGATCTGCCACTGTGCACTGAGCGAGGATGTTTACCTGCCTCTAAACTCCGTGGGCCAGTCGATCTGCCACTGTGCACTGGGCGAGGATGTTTACCTGCCTCTAAACTCCGTGGGCTAGTCTATCTGCCACTGTACGTGGAAGTTTACCTGCCCTCTATACTCAATGGGCCAGTCGATCTGCCACTGTGCGCTGAGCGAGGATGTTTCCCTGCCTCCAAACTCAGTGGGCCAGTCGATCTGCCACTGTGCACTGGGCGAGGATGTTTACCTGCCTCTAAACTCCGTGGGCTAGTCTATCTGCCACTGTACGTGGAAGTTTACCTGCCCTCTATACTCAATGGGCCACTCGATCTGCCACTGTGCGCTGAGCGAGGAATTTTACGTCGAAATGGCGTGAACCAATCGACATTCCACTGTGTGTAGGCCCAGGAAGTCCACCGACCAATGTGGCGAGTAAACCAATCGACCCCTTGCTACGCGGAGGCCGAGGAAGTTCGTAGGCTGCTATCCCCTGCTCGTTGGGCATATACGGCTGGATCAGAGAGAAGCATTAACCTTTCCGGGGAAGACTTGGAGGACCTGGTTTAAATCCTAGAAGTGAAGTGACCTACATCGCCTACGAACTTAGCCTGCCTGAGATAAGCCAATTCCCTTGGACCTTTAGGCAGCGTAGGGGAGAAGCAGGACTGGGTGCAAACCGCGACATATGCAGAAACCTCCAGTAAATCCACTCCATGCCTCCTGCCCACTCCGACGGCAGACATCACCATAGCTAGGTAAGGGATCGATTTTATTCCTCTAGGATGAATCCGACGGAACACGTTGATGGCTTCATCCGGTGACAACGCAAAATAATCCGAAGCTTTGACCCACTAGCAGACTGGTACGAAGCTGCCTAAACAGCTGGTAAGTGATGCACCAACCGCTTGACCCGAATTTCGGAAAGGTACTAGATGATGATGAAGTATGTTGTTTTAATCGAAACCAATATTATGTTTCCAATGCCCTATATTGTATACCAGTACTATAAAAAGCCCGTCACTCAGGGGCTCCGTAAACTAAGAAGATTTACCTCGTGAAGTTTAACAATAGATAAATCTACATGCTGGTAGCACAACTCTAACGTGGATATTAAGTGAATAAATACAAACGGTAATGAGCAATCTTTTAGCCAATTTTAATAAACACCCGACGGGAAGGGTCTAAAATGTAAACAAACAGGCCTGCCAACATCTCACCGGAAAGAAAAACAATTACTGAAATATATCAGAATATAACATATGAATTTTATTGAAAACAATTTACTATATCTAGTACTGTAATTTATAATGAAACAGAATAATTTTTATCTCAATCAATCAAATTTTAGGAATCTAAGAACTGGGGGGAATCCAAGAAGGGGAGGGGGAGTCACCATAATATATTTGTATTTATCTCGTATTATAAAGGTCTCTTCAAAACAATTTATGGTATTTAAGCTGCGATTAATGTGGTTTATTATATAACAGAGTATTGTTTATGTAACATGAGTAGAAGGGGGTTTGCTGAAGGCTGAAAACTGGAAAATGCAAATATCTCGTTTAATATTCAAGATAGAGAATAAATGTATATAACAATATTTATAGTACATTTAATTTGCAATAAGATTGAATCTTTGCAATTTTTCGATCCGACATATAGTAACAAAGATATTTTGAATTTTTGGAAAATCCCCCCCTCTACCCCCCCCTCCCACTGGTCCGATTTCAGCCATTAACGAACTTAATCTTTCTCTTTACATTAAACGAATAAATATCGAATTTGGTAACGATCAAACAAAAATGGCGACCCAACAGACAAATATATATATACACATTCCTAAGAATAAAACTACATTGCTAAAAGTATATGTATTAAGTAACATGTAAACACAGATGAGATCAATAGAAAAGTGGCAGAACTGATAGGACAAAAGAAGTGTCCCCAAACCTTCCTAGTCTCAGTGGCACCAACTTACCACTCATTTAGGATCTCCATTCTGTAATACATTAAATTATATTAAAAAATCTAATTACATTATCTTCACAATACTAAAAATGTATGTTCAAATAATTTTTATGCTTTAATTAAATTAAGTAATAATTAAATTTTAATTATTTAAATTAATGCACTTAAGGGCAAACTGGCCTTTATCATGAATTAATGATTAGGAGAAGAGAAGGGAGGGGACAGTGTACTTGACTTGGTGCAATCTGTTACTGGCGTTAATTAAATTACATAGATTTGAATTATTGAGGATAAAATATTAACATAGATTTGAATTAATTATCCAGGTGAAGTACCTGGAAGTTCATATTGGAAAGAATTGTTGTTGATATAGATATATACCCAAATTACTTGATTCATACAATGTTATACGAACAAAAATGTATAAAACAAAAGTTACTCTAAATAACAAAGTAAACAACTTTTGTTATGTGCACGTTTGCAAAAAAACAAATAGAAAATAAAATATCGTGAATTTACCGAGTTTTGTTAAGTTCGGTTCAATTGTTAGTGCCCAAAATGTAGTAGGCTCCCGCTTTAGTTTTTAGTGTATATCACGTTTATTCTTCGTTGTACAACAAAGGAGAACATAACAAAAATTACTCTGTATAACAAAATAAACAACTTTTGTCATGTGCTTATTTGCCGAAAAACCAATAGGAAACGAAATATCGCTATTAGCAGATTTCCCTGAAGGGAAATCAGCTATTGAGGTCGTACTCATGACGCGATTTTCGAAAAAATTCTTCAAATGTCCATCGATCCTACCCAGGAGATGACGAAAATGAGGTCCGTTCAAAATTATATATATATAAAATTGTAACCTCTGTCTGTACATTGATTTTTTTCGCGAAATTTCACGATAACTTTTCGTTTCACATGTCATAGACACCATAACTGCATTTTGTTTCTTTGGTGTCTGTTTGTTTGTTTGTTTGTTTATTTGTTTGTTTGTTTATTTGTTTGTTTGTTTGTTTGTTACCTTTTCACGCATAAACGGCTGAACCGAATTTTATGAAACTTGGTATGTGTATTACTACTAGCCCAACTTAGACTTTAGGCTATATTAATATTCTCTAAGACATACAGAAGTGGGGGTTATAATGGAGGCCTGAAATTAAAAATAGCGATATTTCAGTTCCTATTGCTTTTTCAGCAAATATGCCCATTACAAAAGTTGTTTATTTTGTAATTTAGAGTAACTTTTGTTATATGCACTTTTCCCGTATATGGAAGTATAAATGAGTTATACGCTAAAAACTTTAGCGGGAGTCAACAATTTATTAGGCATAAAAGACTCAACCGAACTAAACCAAACTCGGTATGTGAATAAGTACTAATGCCTTCCTTATAATAAGCCATACTAACATTTCTAGGGACGGGCAGGAGTGGGGGTTATATAGGAGGGCAGAAATTAAAAATAGCGATATTTCGTTTCCTATTGCTTATTCAGCAAATATGCCCATAAAAAAGTTGTTTATTTTGTTATTTACAGTAACTTTTGTTATATACACTTTTGCCGTATACGGAAGTATAAATGAGTTATACGCTAAAAACTATAGCGGGAGTCCACAATTTTATTTGGCACAAAAGACTCAACCGAACTAAACCAAACTCGGTATGTGAATTAGCACTAACGCCTTCCTTATAATAAGCCATACTAACATTTCTAGGGACGGGCAGGAGTGGGGATTATAAGGAAGGCCTGAATTTAAAAATAGCGGTATTTCGTTTCTTATTGCATTTTCGGCAAAGATGAACATAACAAAAGTTGTTTATTTTGTTATTTAGAGTAACTTTTGTGATATTCATTTTTGTCTTTTAACAAAGTATAAACGAGATATACACTATAAACTAAAGCGGGAGCCAACGATTTCATTGAGCGCTAACGAGTAAACCGAACTTACAAAAACTCATTATGTCAATTAGCATTAATTCTTCCATGATTATAAGCTATATTAAAATTTTTAGGTTAGAACGGGAGTGGGGGTTATAAGGGAGGCCTGAAATAAAAATTCGCGATATTTCATTGTCTATTTGTCTACGGGAAATATGACAATTTGGAGGACAGTGAAGACTTACATAAAAAATTTATTTTATTATTAACAAATGCCAACAACGGGAATTAACCCTAAACACTAGGACGGGTAAATGTCAAAATATTGTGCAAATTAAAGCCTTGCCAAAAAAATAACATCACCATTCAGCCTCAAATCAATTCCCGGGCGAAGCCGGGTATCTGAGCTAGTATATATATAAAATTGTAACCTCTGTCTGTACATTGATTTTTTTCGCGAAATTTCAAGATAACTTTTCGTTTCACATGTCATAGACACCATATCTGCATTTTGTTTCTTTCGTGTATGTTTGTTTGTTTGTTTGTTTGTTTGTTTGTTTGTTTGTTTGTTACCTTTTCACGCATAAACGGCTGAACCGAATTTTATGAAACTTGGTATGTATATTACTATTAACCCAACTTAGACTTTAGGCTATGTTAATATTCTCTGAGACGAACAGGAGTGGGGGTTATAAGGGAGGCCTGAAATTAAAAATAGTGATATTTCGTTTCCTATTGCATTTTCGGCAGTTATGTACATAACAAAAGTTGTTTAATTTGTTATTTAGAGTAACTTTTGTTATATTCACTTTTGCCGTATACGGAAGTATAAATGAGTTATACTCCAAAAACTATAGCGGTAGTCCACAATTTTATTTGGCACAAAAGACTCAACCGAACTAAACCAAACTCCGTATTTAATTAGTACTAACGCCTTCCTTATAATAAGCCATACTAACATTTCTAGGGACGGGCAGGAGTGGGGGTTATATGGAAGGCCTGAAATTAAAAATAGCGATATTTCGTTTCCTATTGCTTTTTCAACAAATATGCACATAACAAAAGTTATTCGTTTTGTTATTTAGAGTAACTTTTGTTATATGCACTGTTGCCGTATACGGTAGTATAAATGAGTTATACGCTAAAACCTATAGCGGGAGTCCACAATTTTATTTGGCACAAAAGACTCAACCGTTTACAATTTTATATTAAATACTAGCTCAGATACCCGGCTTCGCCTGGGAATTGATTTGAGGCTGAATGGTGATGGTATTTTTTTGGAAAGGCTTTAATTTGCACAATATTTTGACATTTACCCGTCCCAGTGTTTAGGGTTAATTCCCGTTGTTGGCATTTGTTAATAATAAAATTAATTTTTTATGTAAGTCTTCACTGTCCTCCAAATTGTCATATTTCCCGTAGACAAATAGACAATGAAATATCGCGAATTTTTATTTCAGGCCTCCCTTATAACCCCCACTCCCGTTCTAACCTAAACATTTTAATATAGCTTATAATCATGGGAGAATTAATGCTAATTGACATACCGAGTTTTTTTAAGTTCGGTTTACTCGTTAGCGCTCAATGAAATCGTTGACTCCCGTTTTAGTTTATAGTGTATATCTTGTTTATACTTTGTTAAAAGACAAAAGTGTATATAACAAAAGTTACTGTAAATAACAAAATAAACAACTTTTTTTATAGGCATATTTGCTGAATAAGCAATAGGAAACGAAATATCGCTATTTTTAATTTCAGGCCTCCTATATAACCCCCACTCCTGCCCGTCCCTAGAAATGGTAGTATGGCTTATTATAAGGAAGGCGTTAGTGCTAATTCACATACCGAGTTTGGTTTAGTTCGGTTGAGTCTTTTGTGTCAAATAAAATTGTTCACTTCCGCTATAGTTTTTAGCGTATATCTCGTTTATAATTCGGTATACGAAAAAAGTGTATATAACAAAAGTTACTCTAAATAACAAAATAAACAACTTTTGTTATGTTTATATTTGCCGAAAAACCAATAGGAAACGAAATATCGCTATTTTTAATTTCAGGCTTCCCTTATAACCCCCACTCCTGCCCGTTCCTAGAAATGTTGGTGTAGCTTGTTATAATGAAAGCGTTAGTGCTAATACACATACCGAGTTTTATTTATTTCGGTTGGGTCTTTTGTTCCAAATAAAATTGTTCACTTCCGCTGTAGGTTTTAGCGTATATCTCGTTTATAAATCGGTATATGAAAAAAGTGTATATAACAAAAATTACTCTACATAACAAAATAAACAACTTTTGTTATGTTCATATTTGACGAAAAACCAATGGGAAACGAAATATCGCTATTTTTAATTTCAGGCCTCCCTTATAACCCCCACTCCTGTTCATCTCAGAGAATTTTAATATAGCCTAAAGTCTAAGTTGGGTTAGTACTAATATACATACCAAGTTTCATAAAATTCGGTTCAGCCGTTTATGCGTGAAAAGGTAACAAACAAACAAACAAACAAACAGACACCAAAGAAACAAATTGCAGTTATGGTGTCTAGGACATGTGAAACGAAAAGTTATCGTGAAATTTCGCGAAAAAAAATCAATGTACAGACAGAGGTTACAATTTTATATATATACTAGCTCAGATACCCGGCTTCGCCCGGGAATTGATTTGAGGCTGAATGGTTATGGTATTTTTTTTTGGCAAGGCTTTACTTTGCACAATATTTTGACATTTACCCGTCCCAGTGTTTAGGGTTAATACCCGTTGTTGGCATTTGTTAATAATAAAATTAATTTTTTATGTAAGTCTTCACTGTCCTCCAAATTGACATATTTCCAGTCTCCTGTGCATTATGCATAGATTTCAGCTATTAAGGAAAAAATATTAACATTGATTTGAATAATGTTTTCCAGCTGAGGTACCTGATAGTTCAAATAGGAATGACTTGTTGAGCATGTCAATATTCCGATGTAAATTACTTGCTCCACACATTGTTCCTGGAGAAATGCATAAAGAAAAAAAAAAAAACTTTAATCTAAATAACAAAATAAACAACTTTAGTTATGTGCATGTTTGTTGAAAAACAAATAGACAATGAAATATAGCGAATTTTTATTTCAGGCCTCCCTTATAACCCCCTCCCCCTCCCGTTCTAACCTAAACATTTTAATATAGCTTATAATCATGGAAGAATTAATGCTAATTGACATGGCGAGTTTTGTTAAGTTCGGTTCAATCGTTCGCGCCCAATAAAATAGTTGACTCCCGCTTTAGTTTATAGTGTATATCTCGTTTAAACATCGTGAAAAGACAAAAATGAATATGACAAAAGTTACTCTAAATAACAAAATAAACAACTTTTGTTATGTTCATGTTTGCCGAAAAACCAATAGGAAAAGGAATATCGCTATTTTTAATTTCAGGCCTCCCTTACAACCCCCACTCCTGCCCGTCCCTAGAAATGTTAGTATGGCTTATTATAAGGAAGGCGTTAGTACTAATTCACATACCGAGTTTGGTTTAGTTCGGTTGAGTCTTTTGTGCCAAGTAAAATTGTGGACTTTTGTTAACAAATCCACAGAAACGACGGGTATTAGCCCTAAACACTGGGACGGGTAAATGTTAAAATATTGTGTAAAGGGAAGCCTTGCCAAAAAAATACCATCACTATTCAGCCTCAAAAGAATTCCCGGGCGAAGCCGGGTATCTGAGCTAGTATATATATATATATATATATATATATATATATATATATATATATATATATATATATTTGTCTGTTAACGCTCTAGCGGTCGCAATTTTTGTTTGATCGTTACGGAACTCGATATTTAATCGTTTTATGTAAAAAGACAGATCAAGTTCGTTAATGGCTGAAATCGGACAAGAGGGAGGGCGGGTTTAGAGGGGGTATTTTCGAAAATTCGAAATATCTCCGTTATTATGCATCGGATCGAAAAATTGTATAGAACCAATATTAATGAAAATTAAATTTACTATAAATATTCTTATATACATTTATTCTCTATCTTGAATATTAACCGAGATATTTGCATTTTTATGAAGTTTGTGGGGCATGTGGTCGGGCATAATTCGGATTAGGTCGGCCGTTTCCGTAACTACTCGGCTCAGGTGGAAGCTTTTTCTAACCTTACCTGTCGTTTCTAACCTTACCTTACCTTCGTTACTTTGTGAGATTTATGCACGTACGTTCTGTTCATCCGCCCCCCCCCTCTTCTTTAGTTCTTGGACTACAAAAATTTGAGTTATTAAAATATAAATTATTCTTACAATTCAGAAGCCGTTCCAGTTGGGAATTTATTTTAATTAACTGAAAGATTTCTCATTACCATTTGTATTTAATCACGGTGGTGTTGTGTTACCAGTATGCATATTTCTCTATTGTAAAACTCTGCTTAGTTTACGCAGCCCCTGCGTGACTTTTTTTTTTTTTAATTTCAGGCCTCCCTTACAACCCCTACTCTTGTGCGTCTGTAGAAATGTTGGTACAGGTTACTATCATGGAGGAGTTAGTGCTAATTCACATACCGAGTTTTGTTTAGTTCCGTTGAATCTTTTGTGCCAAATAAAACTGTTGACTCCCGCTGTAGTTTTTTAGCGCATAACTCATTTATACTTCGGTATACAACATAAATGCATATAACAAAAGTTACTCTAAATAACAAAATAAACAATTTTTGTTATTTGAGGAGATTTAGAAGTCTATCTTCTATCTTACTTAGCTTTCTTCTTTTAGCCTGCTTACTATATGACTATGTCTCTATTTACTTTTCCTGTAAAATACGATTGTAACCTTCCACAAATCATGTACATCACCTCCCCTGAGAGAACCAGCACATAGTGACCTGTCCACAAGTCCGTCTTCAAATATAATAAATATACAGAAAAGTGCAATCCTCACCTTTCAATCCTTATCCTTTCCTTCATTTCATTTGTTATGTGTGTAAATATGCGTGTGTTACTTGTTTTTATTTTATATGTTTGCACGTTTTATTTATCTTAGTTTTACTTCGTATGCACTTACTCTTATTTCTCGCATGATTTTTTCTTTTGGTCTTTCTTCGTAGTTCACTTGTAGGGAAGAAAATATCGTCTAAGTAAAATGTCTTTTCTACCTCATTCACCAAAGAGGTATGTATGGGAGGGGTTTGTTCTGTTACCCTTCGTTATTGATATGATAAGGGAAACAAAACATGACTGTGGAGAGCGATGGAGCTAGCGAATTTTTACTGTGGGAAGAGAACCAACAGGAGAAATCTGTTGATATTGTAAAACAAATAAATTCAAAAAATGCCAAATACGTGGCTTGTGGACTAGTAGTGGGATTTATACTGTATCATGGAATAGTTCACTTCAGATATGGTAGGCTTATGATATAGATTGTGTGATTATTGTTTTGCTATTTTTGCATGTTTATATTTCTCACGTTAGCCATTGTATAGAATTTAGATTCATATTACAACAGTTAAGATGAGGTGAGGTGAGCTGGGTTCATTTCTCCCTATTTGTTTGTGTAAATAGTTGTTCTGTCTATTTTAAGGAACAGACTCATGCAAGTGGCTGTTATCTGGAGGAAAATACAAAGGAGACATGGAATGGCAACCCTTTGGTTGCATGATGCATCAGTATAGTCAAATGTAAGTATATTCATTTATTTTTATAGATCAAGGTTATTTAATATGTTTAATGTTTCTTCCTTTTAATTTCAGAGATACTCGAAGATGTATAAGAGCATTGGCATTTTTAGGGCGCCACAATCACTTTGTTTTTATTGGGGACACTCCTATTCTTGAAATATATGTCGCTTTTCTTGATCACTTGAGAGAAAGACAGCCGTTTGAAGAAAGACAACCTCTTAATATTTTGCCAAACAACAATCATTCATTTTCAGACGTACAGCTCAGAGTTACAGTTGATTTTATTTGGAGCCCTTTCATTTCTAAAGTTATGGTAGAAAGTTTTCGAAAATGGATGGTAAGGAAATACATCTTCCTTGTTTATTCAGATTTTCATGAAATGCTCATGCAACTACCTGTTATTTTGCATTTAAAGTCTGTAAATGTTTGGCCAGACCATGTTTTACTATATTGAGCACTATATTAGTGCAGGTATATTCAAGTACATACCATCTATTATGCACCACTTCTGGATTAGACATAACAAATAGTATAAATCCTAATTTATACCTGAAATATAAAACAAGTTGTTTGGAGTTGAGGTAGAACCTTACAATTATATCCACAGGCTTTATTGTTCTGTATTTGTATTTTAATCCTTAATTTCAATTTAATTGCCCATGTTAACTAAGTCCTGATATTATATAAGGTATGAAACATTATATCCGTATAATGTTAGAGGTTGCTTTAGCTGATAAGCCTTTTTAAGTGATTCTGAGAATAATTATGCTATGATATGGTGCATTTCAGGATCAGTTGGAACCTCCAAGTCTGATTGTTGCTGGATGTGGTATCGAAACTATTCAGAAAACCAATAGTTCTTTAAAAGGTGTGAAGGAGTATACCTTCAACTTGACTAAGTTAGTCAAAGTAAGTGTCACTTCTTATTCTATATGTAACAAGTAAGTAAGCATTTTGAAAGCAGTATTTATTTTTCATATCATGTGTCATTATGTACATATATGCAGTTGGGAGATAGTATTTGCACACCAAGTTTTTTTTATTACTAAGTTATGAATTTAAGTAATAAAAAAATCGTATAACATAATAAGTAAGAAGTATATTTAAAACTGAATAAATACATAATGAAAAACATTTTGCTTGGTAAAATAAAGTTTAAGGTTAGGTTTTTAGTTTTTGGTAAGTTTATCTTACTAAAAACTAAAATTTAATATTTTGTATGTGGTCTATTAGCATCAATAACCACTTGTCTAGGCTTTGAATTTACAAGGTTTTTAATTAAATCTGGATTTATTTGTTCCCATTATTTATTAAAAGATTCTTGGGATGGTGCCTACCAGTTATGTGTGTTTTTGAACATTTCGGTCTAACACTGCCATAAATTTTCAATTATATTCAAGTCTGGTGACTATGGAGGGGTGTGCAGTTGTTGACGAACTTTAAATATTAACCATTCTTTAGTTTTACTGGCTGTGTGTTTCGGATCATTGTCCTGCTGGAATCAATCCAGCAGGAATTTATAGACCATGCAGAATTTTGTAATGGAGTAATGCAGAAGGTTGTATGAAGATTTTGCACCGCAACCTCTTAGCAAGTGCAGCTAATGTCATGCTGACACACATGCGAGAAGTTGATTCAACCATATTAGCTAGGACTCTTGCAAGTACAGCTAGATTTTTAAGAGCTTCAATGTTTATTTTTCTCTCAAAGTTTTCTGGGACGACCTTTGCGTTGGTTATTTGCAGTTGAACCTTGTTCTTCATATCTCTTAATCACATATCTTATTGTAGAAAAATGAAGTCCCAATTTTAAATATTTTAGAATACTTATAAGAAAGAACAGTAGTATACTCTAGGAAGTAAAAAACAAGTAGACAAACAGACCTTACAAACAAAGTGTGCAAATACTTTTTTCCTGGTGTTCATTTTATTTTAAAATATTATTTTTTTATTATGATCAATGTTTTCAATTTAATATTTACTGTTATATAACAAGTTTTAGATGTACTTATTATTGGGTAAACTCGAATGAATTCTTTTCAATTCATTATATAAGGAAAAAACGGGGTGTGCAAATACTTCTTCCCCTATTGTTTATTTTTATCTTTGGCTTAACAACCCATGGGGGCCTGTTAGGTGGAAGGTGAAATGGTCTGCTTGATACATTTCCCGCCAGTTTATGGTGGCACTTTATACCCACCATTAGTACTTCTTTATAAGTAGTACCCAATTGCCTCACAGTTTTGAGTGAGCATTGGCAAATAGAAGTCCAACCTCATTGCTTGGTGACCTCACGGGTAAATAAAAGTTATAGTGTGATCCCAAGGTTGGAATTTGGTATCTCTAGCGTAGTAATCCAGGATTTTTACCACTGGACCACTACCCCATGTAACTTCTCATTTGTTTCATAAATGAACAAAACATGCCATGGAGTAAGACTTGAGAATAAAGCTCGTGCAACAGAAAAGGTAGTGTTTGCCCACAATTACTTTCAGGAATCCAAACCCAATTCCTTCCATGCAATTTTTCAGTTTACTCATTTTTAATCACAGCCTTTCCTTTTACAATTTAAGGCCTGGTAAATCTTACCACTCCCTTCACAAAAAGATTAAAAATAGATCCAAGTTCAAAAAGTTATAGGTAGTTATATGTTATATATTTAGTTATTATTATTAATTTTAAGAAACAGGCTTTACACTGGGAATCTTTTGAGACTGAATTATGATATCATTTTTACAAGGTGTCGCAATACACTACATTTCCACATTTCCCAACCTGAGATGGGAAATACTGATATTTACCTACCTGTCAAAACAATTGAGCACCAAATTGGGTCTTGTAACTTTAGCAAATTTATGGAACTTTTTAGAGGTTTATTGATTGTTTCATTTATAAAAATTAAGCAATCAAAATGTTCTAGTACTTTATATTTCTGAGGAAAATAAATAATATTGTGATAAGTTTAGAGGATCTATTTAGTAAAGTTATAAAGGATCTTTAACCATTACAGCAATCTCATGCATTGAACAATTTAATATTTTTCTCTTTTAATTTCCCCTCCCCCCCAGTATTAAAATGCAAGAGTTTTAAGCATAGACATTATATACATTCAGAGGATTAAAGCATTTGTGGCTAAGGAGAAATTGTTATTATAAATAGCTGTCTGTGTCCCCTCCAAAATACGGTTAAGAATGCAATACATAATGAGGCGTATAATTTCTCCTATTATAACAAAATCATTCTTCTTTAGAGTATCCTGTATTTAATTTTTGACTAATCATTACTCATTTTTCTAGCCTATAGACACATTATCGGAGAAAAAAAGTCGAGTTCTCTGGATGCTTTTAGAGCCTGTGATTGAAGAGAAGCTTCCTAAACAATGGTCAAGTGTTTCAAATCATGCAATTGATCAGTACAATTGGGCAGCACGTGAGGCAAGTTCAAATTTATCATAAGATAGTAGAAGCCCTGGTATCTTCTAAAGCCTACCATTTATAATGTATTTATGCCTAATATAACTGGCATGAGACAATCACATCACTTTCTCCACTCTTGTATTAAACCCAGTTACAACAAGGGGAAAGCTTCTTTTGTATTCATCAAATGCAAACTTGGCAAGGGGCAAACTTAGGAACTTGGAGCGTGAGGAGGCTACTGCAAGGTGGTAAATTGTGAATAAGTAAAACAAGTGTAAAGGTATAGCATAGATATTCTAGATTTATGTGAGACCTTAATGTTAGGGGAAGGGACAACTCTCTTCAGATGACAATGTGATCTTCAGTGGACGTGAAGTGAAGTATGAAAGGCTTTAATTTAAATAAAATGAGAAGTACTTTTTTTCCATTCCAGCTCTTGTAACATTATGATTATAATATAAATAGTATGCTCTATCTTTTATATATACGCATAATATAGTTGCTATTGGTATTGTGTTTTCTATTAACATTATTTGAATATTAGTAAGCTTGTTCTTGATTCATGTGAAAAATATTTCCAGGTGCTCTACCACAGCAAAGCACAAATTTGGTCAAGTTCTCGGGCACTTGTTTCTGGATTGGGTGGCTGGGATGGTCTCCATCTTCCAAAAAAAGCCTTGAAACATCATACCCAAATTTTAGCTAACTTGCATTGCAATGATCACATGGCCTTTAATGATGGTACTTGCTGCTCTTCTCCTGAGCGAACTACTATTATTCAGAGGCTAACGTACTCAGGAATAGCTATCTGGTAAATAAAGTTTCTTTCTTTCAATGTACATGTAGTCTTTAGTGTTTTTATGTAGATTAATTATGCTGATATTGCTTATCGTTTACATAGGGAGTCAAATTTTCCAATGTCCCGGTTAATGTATTTCCTTTTCAGAGATGTAAAAGCCTTATAAATACAGTTCTATCTGTTTCCTACAAAAAAAAAAAAAATGACACAATTTTAAAAAAGAATAAAATGATATATACATCATTAATCTTCAAGTTTCTTAAGTTAAAACTGCATTAAAAAAACTAAATATTGAAGTTAGACAATAAATACATATATTTGGTGCTTTTTGTTTATTTCCAATTTAATAAGGAAGAAAGCATTATGGTTATGAAATTTAGAGAAGACTTACAAATGACTAATGGTTTAATTTTTAATTTAATTAAATAATGGCTATATTTTTATCCTTGTCAGATTACAAGGATGGATTATTTAATCTGTTTGTTTCTGTTTCTTTATCTCATTCTTATTTCTGTTCCACCTCTTCTGCATTCCCAAGCATAGATACTAGTCTTTTCAAAATTACAGGTGTCCACAGATTTTGCAGATTTCTCCTAAGGGAAATTAACTATTGAGGTTTTAATGGATGACATGATTTTCGAAAAATGTCATCCTACCTAGATGATGAAAATGATTATACCCATACGTGCATGCACACACACACACACACACACACATTTTAACAGCATTCACTCAGAAATTTAAACATCGATTTTTTACAAAAGGTGATTTTACCCATTGAAATCACAATTCCACGTGGACAAAAAATAGTTTTGTGTTCGGATGAACTACTATACTTGCACACAAAATTTCAGAATTTTTGCATTCCCTAACCTCTCTTGTGAGTGAAGTACATGCAAATCGTGTGATGACATCATCAAACAAGATTTTAAGTCCTTCACACAAAAATGTTTATTTGATCTATACCATACTCAATACTTAACTGGGCTATTCAACAATCAGGATCTTATTAGTTATTGATTTAACTTTTCACCACTTGTCTAAATCCCCATTCCCTCTCTCAATGATGATCTAGATCAAGGGTGAGCAACCTTTTTGATCAACTGACCAATTGATATTTTTAAATTTTTTGGTGGGCCACACAGAAAAAAATATTTACATATATATATATATATATATATATATATATATATATATATATATATATGTGTGTATTTTATAACAATATATTCAGAGGAGAAAGTCGATAAAATATATTCAATTTTAAAAATTCTCGGCGGGCCGCATATACATGTTAAAAGGGGCGCACTTTACTCATCCCTGATTTAGATTATATGTGGGCAACCACTGGCCCGTGGTATGGTTTGATCCGGCCTGCGAGACATTTTTAAAAACCCAATTAAACAAAAATATTACGTCACTTGCTCCAAAGGAGGAAGATGAGGAAAAATTTGTGCATTCGACACTACTTATAAATGCGAACAGTTCTTTTCATTGATGAAAGTTAATAAATCAAAATATCGTACAAGGCTGACTGACCATAATTTGGAAAATTATTTTCGTCTTTGTATCAGTGGAATTAGTCCAAACATCGATGGACTAGTTTCTCAAACTCAAGCTCAATGATTTCTGTGTCGCTATTTAACTTTAGATGCTTGTAATAATTCCAAATTTTACAATTTAATTATAATGTTGTACCTATTTTTTTCTTTTCATTTTGTTATTTTAATAAATTGTATTATAATTATATTGTCTTTATAATATCATGTATGATATCTATCGTTAAAAATTATGAACTCTACTTTAAATTGCACTACTTTTAAAAGCGGGCCACGAACGTATTTGAACACTAAAGTTTGGCCCGCAACATGTCAAAGGTACCTGATCTAGATCTTCAGTTTTACGCGAAACATTTAATTGTGAATTGATGTGGCTTCTAGAGTGTCTGCACATACATCACTATCTCTTTTTTCGAATAATTCAATTTCTTTTGATATTGCTTATATGAGAGATTGTAATCACTATAACTGGTTTTATATTAATATTTTACTGTTTCAGTTGTCTACTAGGCTTTCTTGTAGTATTGAGGAGAAAAAGAACATCTAGATTACGAATGGAGCCCCCTTCAAGCGCCTATACTCTTATTGTTTCTTTGGCAAAACTGAGCATCATAATGGCTTACTTTTATCTCTGTGATCGGTAAGTTTCTTCTTTATTAGTAGGTGTTTACATTTAGAAAGAATGGAAGTCCTTCAGCCTTGATTAAAAAAATACCTTGATCAGGATACCCTGACCTGGGAGTGGTAGTGTTATTACTAAACCTGGTGTCAGCAGGAGAGTTAGAAACACATTTGTGCACAGCCTAGGCTTACTTAACACAATAGGGTTGAGTACAGGAAATAAGTGTCCTTACCTTTCAAAAACCTCTCTCTCTCTATAATCTGCTAGTATGGCAGCTGAGTACTATGAATGAATGGTTATGATAAAAAATATATTCCCTAAAGAAACGTATTCAAATACATGAGGGGGGGGGGCGGATGCTGGGGCTAAGTAGACCACCAAGCAGATATCCCATGTGCTGATGTGACACAAAGATCATGTCACATCATATTCAATTCCTTATATCTCTCTTAGTTAAAACCCTATGCAAACAAGACTTAAAAATTAAGTTGTGCATTAAATGCTTAGTTTCGCATTAACAGCCTTAAATGAAAATTGCATGAGTTGGAGTGGAGATTTACTCATGGCTGAAAATGCTAAAATACAAGTAACTTTTAACAAAATAATAAGTTAAAAGTATTATACTGAACTCAATTCTAGCACATTATTTTATCAACCATTTTGCTCATATAAAATGTTTCAAACCAACTGGATTTCTATGCGACATTAAAAATTAAAATCTTTAGCCCAACAGCCCATGAAGGGCCAAGACCTGGCACACTAAGATTGTTTGCTGGATGTGATATTGAAGATATTCAGAAAACGAATAGTTCTTTAAAAGGTGTGGAGTACATGTCCAACTTAACTAAGTTAGTGAAAGTAAGTGTCTACTTCTAGTTCTATAAGTAACAATTAAGTATCACTTTGAAAATATTATTTCCTTTATATCTGCTATGGCTGGATGGTGTTGGCTCATAATCGAGGTTTCAATAAAAGGCGTTACCTCCACTATAAAAATATATTGCATTTAGCGTTTTCAAGAAAGGTAACCATCTTGAGTGCTACAAAAACACAAACCACGCTCTCCCTTCTCTCTTAAGTTACTCCTATTTTATTTGTGTTGATTTTGATATGTGTATATATATTTTTTTTGACTGTTATTATCATTATAGAGAAAATGAAGTTTAGAGTTCAAGAATGTCCTGTTCATTAAATTTCACTAATCCTGTTAAATGACATTTTACATTTTTCTAAAATTATGACTGAAAGTTTTTCTGTTGTGATCTGTAATGTCAATTTAACTTATTGTTTTTCTTAATTATTCGGAATATTTGATATTAATCCTAGTTTAATGTGAGATTATGAGCATGCCAGATTTTTAGATAAAATGAAAATAATCTAGAGGTTTAATATTCTTAAATATGGTTTTTTGAGAATCATTTTTTAAATATTTGTTTTAAGGAAATTTGGTCTTCTAAGATAATAAAAATATTATATATATATATAATTGTAACCTGAAATTAAAAATAGCAATATTTCGTTTCCTATTGGTTTTTCGGCAAATATGCGCATAACAAAAGTTGTTTATTTTGTTATTTACAGTAACTTTTGTTATATACACTATTGTCGTATACCAAAGTATACACAAGATATACTCTAACAACTCTAGCTCAATTTTAAAGGACATAAAAGACAAAACCTAGCACAATAAAACTCTAATGTCTATTAATGTCTGTTTGATTATAAGCTATATTAATATTTTTAGGAAAGAACAGGAGTGGGAGTTATAAGGGAAGCCAGAAATGAAAAAAATGTGATATTTCGCTTTCTATTGGTTTTACGGCAAACACGCATACAACAAAGGTGTTTATATTGTTATTTACACTTTTGTCATACAGCGAAGTATAAACAAGATATACACTAAAAACTATAGCGGGAGTCAATTGTTTTGGGCTCAAAAGACTGAACTAAACTCTGTATGTGAATTAGTATTAACTCCTCCATCAAAATAACCTTTGTTAACTTTACTAGGGGCGAGCAGGAGTGGGGGTTATAAGAGAAACCTATCATGAAAATTTGCGATATTTCATTTTGTATTCGTTTTTTGGCAAACATGCAAATAACAGGTGTTTATTTTAGCAGATTTCCCTCAAGGGAAATCAGCTATTGAGGTCGTACTCATGACGCGATTTTCGAAAATTTTCTTCAAATGTCCATCGATCCTACTCAGGAGATGGTGAAAATGAGGTCCGTTCAAAATGATATATATATATATATATATGTGTGTGTGTGTGTGTGTGTAAATTTGTCTGTTAACACTCTAGTGGTCGCAATTTTTGTTTGATCGTTACAAAACTCGATATTTAACTGTTTTATGTAAAAAGACAGATGAAGTTCGTTAATGGCTGAAATCTGACACACTGAGTTATTTTGCTTTCTACTCACATTTACTATTACGAGTATGTATATAAGTAAGCTCGGTTTTTGACAGGAAATATGTACATTATAAATGATATTTATTTATTATAAATTCTACCCATAATTATGATTTAAATTATTCACAGTGTATCAAATAGTGGAGAGGGACTTATTTTCATTTATTCTACAAAACTAAAATTTCTACTCTATAAGTCCCCTACCTGACCCTTACGGGAAAACAACACACCCAGACATGAAATGCAGTTGTACAGATTGAAGCCTTGCCAAAATAATACCATCATCATTCAGCCTTTAATGATTTTCCGATCGAAGCTGGGTACCTTAGCTAGTATTATATTTATATATATATGCATTTGTATTATATGCTTTTGTATCAAAGAAGATGGGATCCTGCCCTGAAAGCGCTTTGCGCTGAAATATACTAGGGACTGGAATTTTATTTGAACCTTGATTATTTACTTTCTCCATCATTTGTATTATTACATTTTTTTTTCTCTGGCTTAACAACCCAAGAAGTCTTGTCATAAGGCATTGGGGTTAGTTAGATCAAGTCATTGGATTGATCCATTCCCTGGAATATTTCATTAGCACTGTATTTCAAAAGTTAGTACGTCTTTATTCAAATAGTTACTAATTTGCCTCTCAGTATTGAGGAGCACTGGGAGAACAGATAGAAGTCCAACCTCAAAGCTCGAGTATTGTACAGCTAAATAAAATTTAGAGTGTGATGTCAAGGCTTGATATGTGTTGATAATTTTTGTGATTACAATACATCCTTTATCTCTTGCAAGGGAGTAAAAAAGAATGTATCATAAAGAATATTGGAATAAGCATTGCATTCCTTTTTATTAACAACCATGTGTTTTAAGCATTCCTTTATGTCTGTAGGTAAAATATCATGAAATTATTGAAACTTCCTATTTCCTTCTTTTAAAAAAGCTATAATGCTTTTTAGTTATATATATATATATATATATATATATATATATATATATATATATATATATTTCTTTTTAGTATCCGTTGCTAATGGAGACAATATTATTTGCTTGTCTGCATTTACAGTTCAGGCTGCATGTTGTGAATGTATTATTTCTATCTAATTATATAATCCATTTTTGATTTTGATCTATCCACTTTTTTTTATATACAGCCTGATTAAGTTAATAGGTAGCAATCCTGTTCTAATTAATTAATTAGTGTCCGTTTAAAAAGCCCAGAAAAAAAGAGAGAATAAGATAAAGATAAATATTTATTTTCTTTGAGATGTTAGGTTGCAGTGCCCAAAATCTGTAAGGAATCATTTAATCATGTTTTAAGTTGTTTGTATTTTTAGTGCTTTTGTATATTTATTATTGGTATCATTTACTTTACTCAAGTTTAGTTTTATTTTGAATAGTGTTTGTGTGAGTGTTTATTTTTTAATAATAGATATCAATTTTTAGGACTAATTTCTTCATGAAGGAAAACAAGTATTATTCTCCAATTAGCTTTTGGCTTCCTTTAGGATATGTTTTTGCTCTTGGCTTATTTTTTACTGAAGACAGTAGGTATACAAAAGTTCTTCACAGAGATCAGACAGAGGAATGGAGAGGTGAATTTTAAAGTATTTACAATTTTTAAATTTACTAAAACACTTTTTTTTTTTAAATTAAGTCTGTAAAGTATCAGTTTTATTCATCAACTCAGTATTTAGAATTGTGTTTTTCATCTCTTCTAGATAATGCAGTTACTTGAATCTATATAAATTAATCTTTAGGGTTTGTCTGATATTCTATTTAAATTTTTGCGGGGATAAGTTTCTTCTACATTTCAGATCATTCTAAGAACAATGGCTTCAAAATTGAAAATCTTCTCTGTATGCCTGTCCATTTGCTATTGACTCACTTAAAAACAGCTCGAAAGATTTAAATGGGCATTTATATTTGTGAGCTAAAAATTCCAAACTTCATATGCTATGTTTGACAATTTTAATTTTAAAATAGGAGGAGGTACTTACTTTGACAATATATTCATTATATTGGTTTTATCAAGAAAATGTAAAGAACAAATTGTGTCTAGAATTATGGTTCTAAAACATTATACAGATCTATGAATTTCAAAAGTTTGACTTCTGGACACTAAGTAGAATTTGTTTTACATGAGAGTACCTTTATATAATTTTGAATTTTTTTTTTTTTTTTGAGTAGTGGGGATTTACTTGGAAGTCAAAATTGTATTCGTCATTGTCATCATAAATAATGCTTTTATCAGAAAAATATGAAGAACAAATTGTGTTTAAAATGTACCCATATATTGTATTAAATGATTACCCATATACTGTAATATCACAGTGGAATTCCTGAGAATTTTATAAATTTTTTTCTTCCCCCGAATGATTTATGTTTTGTTGGAAAATGGTCAATATAATTGACCCATGTACAGTAATAAATTTGTTAATATTCATGTAATTTAATGACAAAAAAGGGCTTATTTACAGTTTAAGTTAATCCAATCTTTATATTTTGACCAGAAACAATAATTATTTCAATTCATTTATGGAGAAATATTGTTCTAAACTTAAATTTGTCTAATTGCCACTTTTGGCATAATAACTGAATGATTTCGCATTTACTGTACATGTTACAGGACATTTGTGCTATATGATGAACTTGATGGAATGATTTCATGCATACGTTAATCAAATCTTTATATTCCCATGGGGAAACCATTTCTGTTTCAACCCATGCCCCAGCTAGTTATCGTTATATTTCAAATTACCAGTAATTTTAAATATTTATCTAACATAAATTTAGCTTTGTATTGATCATATTGATATCTTACTGAATGAATTTTGTAGGTTGGATGCAGTTAGTACTTTTAATTTACAATATGACCGGTGCAAGTACTAATCTTTTGATTCGTAATCATGTACAAATCATTGTTTCTGCATATTTTTTCTTGTCTGGTTACTGCCATTTCTATTACTTGTGGCAACGCCCAGATGCTGGCACCGTGCGATTTTTTCAGGTAAATACTATATATTCGTCATGAGTTTACCATTTTTAAATATCAAATATTTGTTAGTTTTATGAGTCTGTCGAAAGTAATCTTGATAACAAAATAATTTCAATCATTTGGGATTTTGTGGAAATTTTCAGTAAGGTTTACTACATATTACATGCCTTACTTCTTTCAAGTACTTTTATTAAGATTTGTCTCACCGGTATGTCATTTCATTTATTATATGTTACCTAAAATCCTCTAACTAGTAATATATCACATCTAGAGATCCAAATTGAAAAAGAGACTGACCACTTATATGAGGAAAGAAGGGGTACGTGCAGTCCCAGACTCGCTTAAGTGCTGGTGGGCTCTCTGGTAATAACCAGCTTTACCCTTTGGTAAATTCAGATTTACTAAAGGGTACTTCAGTTAATTCGAAATACACATAAAGCATTAGTTGATAAACAAAAACACAGTTGCATTTGTTCAATTGCTTTT
Source organism: Riptortus pedestris (assembly GCA_019009955.1). Classification (NCBI taxonomy): domain Eukaryota; kingdom Metazoa; phylum Arthropoda; class Insecta; order Hemiptera; family Alydidae; genus Riptortus; species Riptortus pedestris. Next base: position 95,375,584 of record CM032232.1, read on the forward strand.
ATTTTAGCTGTTATTGTTAACATAGATATTGGTGCAGAAATTTCACATAAGATCAGTAAAACTAAAATGACCTAATAGATCAAATCTGGAGTAGGTCAAGCGGAGAGTATTTTCATTCCAATACTTCATTGCCTTGATTAAATGAACTTAACAATTACAGCCTCAATAAAAATAAAGCCATGGGCAGTACATCATTCTTTTTCACAAATAATGCATGGCTCTAGTGTGTAATATCTCCTATATAAATAAATTGAAACCAAACTTTAAACAAAAATTACTACTTTCCTTTTGAAATAAAAATAGAAAATGCTGGTTTTTTTTCTGAATAATTTGATCTTCACCAGTAAAAACTACTGTTTTTAATAAATACTTGGAGCACCATATAAATATAGGTAAAATCCAGAATTAAAAAATAAAAAAGAATGCCACAAGGTTTTTTTTATAGTTTAAATAAAGAAATGATTTACTACTTTTTTAAAAAAAAATACTAACAAAATAAAAATTTGTTAGCCTATAGTTTTACTAAATGTTTGACCACAATTTTATATTTCAGATATTGTTCAGGTTGAACTTCCTTCCTGTTCTCCTGTGTCTCTGTATGAATAGACCTTATGAGTTCTATGCTTTTGCTCCGTTAATTTCATTTTGGTTTCTTCTTGTTTATCTTGTGCTGTTATGCCCACCAAGAGTATCAGCCCTTTCAGTAGAGACAAATCCATTGCATTATCTCTATTTAATCCTCAAGCTAGTTGGACTTTTTAGCCTTATTATCATCTTGTTTATGTCTGAGGTAAGTCATTTTTTTTTGTGATAAGATTATATTCGTTAGTTCTTAGTTATTAAAGTTTTGTAATTATATAGTAAGGCAGTGATTAAAAGTTATAAGCCATATACACACAATCTCACTCACATAAAAGGTTTTATGTCTCTTAAGAATACTGTCCAATTAATATTACACCAATTTCCCAAATAGCTTATTTCTAGGTTTGGGAGTAGCTAGTAACCCCTATGGATGCCAAAAGAAAATTCTATGACGGGAAGAGGCCATCTGACATAATTAGAAATAATTAAATTGATTTAATATATACTAACAATTCCCATGTGTATATATATATATATATATATATATATATATATATATATATATGTATATATATATATATATATATGTATATGTATATATAGGTTAACAGGGGTTGCACATCATGTTGATCACTCTCTATTTAAAACTCCCGAATCCCTCCAGCCTCGATCAGGGACAACTAAATATCTTTAAGGCCTATAAAGAATATATATATATATATATATATATATATATATATATATATATATATTCAGAGGCAGAACTGATAGTTGTATAATTTCTCCTATTACAATAAAATAATTTCTCCTTACTTCAAATCCTCCCAGTATTAAGAGCAAGAGTTTATACAAACACTTAGAACATTAAAGTATTTTTAATGAATTATAAGTAGAAGCTAATAGATTAGAAGCTAAATTCAAAATGACGTAAAGGAAATAGTTATAAGTAGGACAAAGGAAGTATCCCCACACCTCCCTAGGCTTAGTATAGCCAAACCACTCATTAAGGATCTCAATTCTGTTTACATTAAATTATAACAAATCTGATTACATTATCTTCACAATACTAAAAGTGTTTGTTCAAATAATTTTCACCGTTTAATTAAATAAAGTATTAAATAGATTTAAGGGGAACTGACATTTTTCATTAATAAATGTTTGGGAGAAGAGAAGAGGAGGAGGGGGAGCAGTATACTTTACTCTCCGTGCAAAATGTTACTGGCGTTAAAAAAAATAACATAGATTTTAATTATTTAGGGTATAATTAATATTAATAAATAAATTTGAATTAATTTATCAAGGTAGTTCATATATTGGAAAGAATTGTTGAGTATATCAATATTGCTATGCAAATTACTTGCTTTATAGATTGTTATATGAAAAAATGCATCACAATGATGAGTAACTCTAAAGTTACTCTAAATAACAAAATAAAGAATTTTTGCTATTTGCATGAATGCCGAAAAACCAATAGGAAATGAAGTATAACAATTTTTTATTTCAGGCTTCCCTTATAACCCCCAATCCTACATCTTGATGAAGCTTATAATCATGGAGACATTAATGCTAATTTTTGTGAAATATTTGGTATTCAACCTTGGAATAAAGTGATTCATGATAAAACAAACTTATAGTTAATATGACTTGAGTATGAGTGGGGGTTTACAAATGGCTGAAAACTAAAAAATGCAAATATCTTGGTTAATATTAAAGATAATGAAAAAACGTACATAACAACATTTATAGAACATTACATTTGCAATAAGATTGGTTCTATGCAATATTACGATCCGATGCATAATAACGGAGATATTAAGAATTTGTGAAATTCTCTCCCTATAGACCCTCCTCCCCCTCTCTGATTTCAGCCATTAACAAACTTGATCTTTATTTTTGCATGAAACGATTAAATATCGAGTTTGGTATCGATCAAACAAAAATTATTATGATTTATGAGATTAAGTTGATTTTACAAATTTATTTTCGTATATATATATATATATATATATATATATATATATATATCTTGTATTCATTTACTCTATAAAATATATTTATATTTAAAGGTGTTCTTTGAAAAAGTCTTTGTAACAAGACCTTGGAAAGCTCTTTTTGTTACAACTGATGATGACATTCATGATTGGTGGGTTCGCTGGAAACTAAATCGGTTCAGGTGAGTTTATTTTTAAATTTAAAATAAAACCATGTCTACATTAATTATAGATACAGTTTAACTTGATTGTATGCTATACATGGATTACAAGCAAAGCCTGAAATTTGAAATTCTTGAAAATACATGGCTTAAAATGAATTTTTCAAAATTTATAAATATTTCCTTAAGTTGCTAATACTTCATAATGTTGGGGCCAATTTCAGAGAAAGCCCAAAATCATTTGAAAAAAAAAAGGATTATTATTTATATAAAATGACATTTCTTTTCTTGTTACCAGAGATTACTAAGCAGAAATTAGGCTGAGATTCATATAATTGTCATTAAGTAAAACAACAAATGCTCATTTGAGATCTTCCTCTTCCTCTTTATTTGAAAACTTTGACTACTATTTCTTTTTCCAGTAAACTGTTCACTATTTTAAATTTTTATGAAAAATATTAGTTTTCTCATTTTTTTTTGTTACATCATTAGCTTAACTATTGAAATAGAGAAAATTAAGATCAAGGAATAGTATGGGAGGTCTTTGAATAATATGATAAAAAAAAAAAAAAATCAATATTAGAAGCAGGGAGTATTTCCTGTTGTCAACTGTTATTACCTTTCATTTTTGATATTCTTACCATTTAATCCCAATTACCTAATTATTTCTTATTTATTTCAGTATGTGTTATGGAGTTATATTTGGACTCGCATTAGTGACAGCTCAGAGATATGGTCTGGTAGATGATTCCAACCATTCAAATTTGATGTCAAAACGTCCAGCGTTAGCAATAACTTTTGTTTCGTTGGCTGGACTTGCAGCAGCCTCAGGGTATTCATTCCTATGCCCTAGTTCCCTCGACTGTGATGAAGTTCATTCTTACAGCACTTTTGTACCAGTATGTAATTTTAGTTTTAATTGTGTTATGATGATAAAAAGGATATTCTATGAACCTCTTCTATTCTGATCATTTTCAAATCAAGCAAAGTAGGATGGTCATTCATTTTATTAAGTATTACCTATATTTTTTTTAAATATTTGTATTGGGTTGATGCAAAATTAATGCAGGTTTTTAATATTCATTGAAAATAGGCCATATCTTTACTTTAACTATATATATTTAATCAAAATAATTTCCATCTGAATCAATGCACTTTTGCCAACGTTCAACAAGTTTTCTTATTCCACCAGAAAAAAAATCTGAATCCCTGGACTCAATGAAGTCATGAAACGAATTTTCAATTTCATCGTGGTTTTGAAAATTTTTCTCCCTCAAAAAGTTATCCAGATGCCTGAAAAAGTGGAAGTCTGTAGGAGAGAGGTCAGGTGAATAAGGTGGGTGTGGGAGAACTTCGTAGCCCAACTCGTGCAGTCGTCGTAGCGTTGGTTGTGCGACGTGTGGTCTGGCGTTATCATGGAGAAGGATAGGTCCCTTCCGATTCATCAATGCTGGGCAAAGACATTGTAATTTTTGATTCATGTTGTCAATTTCTTGACAGTACTTGTCAGCAGTTATAGTCTCACCTCGATTGAGAAAGCTGTAGTGGATAACACCAGCAGTATACCACCAATCTGTGACCATAAATTTTTTTGGGTGCAGGTTGGGCTTCGGGAAAGGTTTTGGTTGTTCATCTTTGCCCAGCCATTTGCTACAACGCCTTCTGTTGTCGTATAAGATCCATTTTTCATCGCACGTCACAATGCGATCAAGAAATGGATCATTTTTATAGCGTGTCACAAGCATGGAACAGATTTCAAAGCGGCGATTTTTTTGGTGGTCCTTTAATTGGTGTGGCACCCACTTGGACAACTTTTTTACCTTACCAATTGCTTCCAAGTGGCGTACAACTGTGGATTGGTTCACGCCGAGTTCTACCGCTATTTCTCGGGTGGTTTTGGTTGGGTCTTCTTCCACTATTGACCTCAGCTGGTCTTGGTCAAGAGCAAAATGTCGGCCCCGACCTTCCTTGTCTTCGAGGTGGAAATCTCCACTGCAAAACTTCTGGAACCAACTCTGCACCGTGCACTCGTTAATAGCCCCCGGACCCCACACTTCGTTAATATTATGAGCCGTTTGCGCAGCGCTGTGCCCTAATTTAAATTCGTAAAAATAAATTTGATGAAAATCACACTTCGACATTTTCGATTTAAGACCTTTGAACACACTGAACAAAACGATTTTACTGATCAAATTCATGGTGAAAGAGAGGGTATTAGATAAGGTTTGTTTAGGTATAATAATGATCAATGTTAGGATTTGCTTTGTTTACACAATTGGAATTAAGATATCGCAATAGAGGAAACCTGCATTAATTTTGCATCAACCCAATATATGAGAAATTTATTGGAATCTGTTGGGACTCTGCCTCTGCTGGGATGTGCAGACTTCTTGGATAATAACTCTGTCAATTAAGACACAGATTCATGCGACAATGAATACAAATATTTCTTCTCTCTCTCAAACTCTACTCCTCACAGCTACAATTAGAAGAGTTCAATTAATTGTCTAAATTTATTACTTAAAGTAGGTAACTTCTTCTAAAGGTAAACACATTATTTTTATTATTGGATGGGTGAACGGTTTTCCAAGAAAATTTTTGAATTTCAGACTTCAATGGAATTATCTGTTTTGACCCTCTCTGAACCGATTTTGACTAGTTTCGGTGTGCCATCTATACATATATATGTATCTCGCATAATTCAAATAGAAGTCCGTCACGCATGGGCTGCGTAAACTAAGCAGATTTTCCACATAAAGTTATACAATAGAGAAATCTCCATAAGAGTGCCGAACAGTTACGGAAACAGCCGAACTAACTTTCGGTGAATAGAAGCGACCATAGCTCGTCCGTTGCACTTAATAAAAATGCAAATATCTCGGTTAATATTCAAGATAGAGAATAAATGTATAGAACAATATTTATAGTAAATTTAATTTGCAATAAGATTGGTCCATACATGTTTTCGATCAAACGTATAGTATCGGAGATATTTCGAATTTTCGAAATTCCCCCTCTAAACCCCCCCTCCCACTAGTCCAATTTCAGCCGTTAATGAACTTGATCTTTCTTTTTACATAAAACGATTAATTACTGAGTTTGGTGACGATTAAACAAAAATTGCGACCGCTAGAGCGGTAACAGATATATATATATATATATATATATATATATATGTATATATAAAGTTTTTCGTCATCTCCTAGGTAGGATCGACATTTGAAGAAAAATGTTGATGTCCCTTAAGGGAAATCTGCTAAAATGGCTAACCTTAGAATTTTGAAATGGACCATTTGGGATTTTTATAACACCTAGTTGTACACCTCCTCCTTTGATAAACTTTGGTGGCAAGATAGCTGGGAGGAATAGGTTCAAGCCCCGAAAGGTTTAAATAATCTTTCAATTAAATAAAAGAAAAGTCAGACTTCATACTGAGTATTCCATCCATTCTAATAACACAGGTATATAGTGTTTATACCATGCAGAAATTACATATTGGTGAAAGAAATGAAACTCTGGTAGAATATGAAACCTTTTTTTCTCAATAAATAATCTGTTCTTTTTTTTCAGAAAATGTTCATAATAGTAACATAAATTTAACTGATTTGCAATATTTTGTTTTTCTATTTTTTTTTTAGCTCAAACATTCAATGAATTGAGTTTAAAGAGAAACATAATGATAATACACTGGCATATGCATACTATATAAAATGTATTTAATAATTTCTCTCCTTTTTATTATAATTGTTTTTCATTCATTTTTGTTTCTATATTGCAGATAGTTTCCTACATTGTATTAAGAAACGTCAGTGGTATATTGAGATCACGCTACTCATCCCTTTTTGCATGGTTTGGGAAAATATCATTAGAACTGTGTTTTTGTCAGTATCATATTTGGATGGCAGCTGACTCCCATGGAGTTCTTGTGTTTGTGCCTGGTTATCCTGTTCTCAATGTTTTAATCACATCATTTATTTTTGTCTGTGCTTCTCATGAGGTAATTAACACTTCATTATTTTATCAATTGCACTACCTTTGTATTTATTTAAGACAAAGAATTATAAAAAATAATTCTAACCTGATTCTTCGTCATATTTCCTTCTTCCTTGAATTTGTTAGGGCTGTTTCACAAACATTTCTTTTAAAATTATTATGATTTTCAAAAAGAACAAAATTTAAGCTTTATAATTTCTTTTGTTTTGAATTTTTAATTCTGTACTTTTTGTATTGATTCTACATCAGCAAATATTCTTAATTGAATTCTACTACTATAAAGTGTAATTAAAGATCCCTGACTACCCTGAGTCCATTCCATTTAATTAATTATTCTTAAAATATGATGTGCTCCAAGTAATTTTCTAATCTTTTTTTCAGATTCATCAAATAACCTACACTATTCTTCCATATGCTGTCCCTTCTGATTGGCGAAAGGTTTTAAGAAACTTCTTCATATTTTTATGCCTACTAGTGCCCATAGGAATTCATGATGGGATGTTTTAATTATGCACTTTCATTTTGGTGTGTGTTTCTTTATTCGAAATATTGTTCTTATATTTCACTATTTTTTAAAGTACATATATTTATTATTTAACTAGCTGTACCCTGCACGCGTTGCAATGCCACCAACTAAAATACTAAATTACGATAAAGATGTATAAATAATATAATAAAAAATACTCTAAATATCAAATTAAATATCTTTTGTCATGTACACGTTCACCAAAAAAACAAAAAAAAAAAACAAAAGGAAATGAAATACAACAATTTTTCATTCATGCCTCCTAAACAACCCCCCCCCCCCTACTGTTGGTTCCTAAAAATGCTAATATAGCTTATAGTCAAAAGTACAGAGTTTCGTTGATTTTAAGTCCCATAACATTGTTGACCCCTTCTATAGTTTTTTGTGTATACATCATTTATACTTTATTATATGGAAAAAGTGCATATTTCAAAATAAACAACTTTTGTTATGTGCAAAATTACCGAAAAACCAATAGGAAATGAAATATCGCGATTTCTAATTTAAGACCTCCCTTACAACCCCATTCCTGTTCGTACCTCCAAATGTTAATGTAGCTTATAATCAGGGGTGTGTTAATGGCAAATCACATACGGAGATTCGTTTAATTCGGTTGAGTCTTTTGTGGCATATAAAATAGTTGACTCCTACTATTGTTTTTAGCATATAACTCATTTATACTTCGGTTTACAAAAAAAGGATATATTACAAAAGTTACTCTAAATAACAAAATAAACAACTTTTGTTATGTGCATATTTGCCGAAAAACCAATAGGAGACGAAATATCGCTATTTTTAATTTCAGGCCTCCCTTATAACCCCCACTCCTGTGCATCTCAGAGAATATTAATATAGCCAGAAACCTAACCTGTTTTAGTAGTAATATACATACCAAGTTTCATAAAATTTGGTTCAGCCGTTTACGATTCTATAAAGGACATTCAGACAAACATTCTTTTTTATATATAAGATTTAGTATTGCAGATCCAAAATTAACACTGATGGGTGGTTTGAACAGCTTTTTAATTAGTTATTCTTGTTTTCTGAATCAGGGCTTTTTTAAGCTGCTTGTATCTTATACACCTTGATGGCATAAAACTTCTCATTCTTTACATTTTTTAAAGGTGTTAGTGATTTTTTTTTCTTCTATATCTATTTTGAAAAATAAGGGGATATGTGTAAGAGGTTGGCATTAATATTCATTACTCTCTTAATAGACTATTGCTTAGTTAATGTCACATATATTCTGTATTGTAGGCATTCCAATTCAGTACTTGTTTTTATTATATAAACTAAAAATTAGTTGGATTAAATAAAATGTAATACCAAAACAAAAAAGTCCGTCACGCAGGGGCTGCGTAAACTAAGCAGATTTCCCACGTGAAGCTATACAATAGAGAAATCTCTATACGAGAGAGATTCTCAAACGTTCGTTATCGGCCCACATTTAATAAAAATGCAAATATCTCGGTTAATATTCAAGATAGAGAATAAATGTATAGAACAATATTTATAGTAAATTTAATTTGCAATAAGATTGGTTCTATACAATTTTTTGATCCGACGTATGGTAACGGAGATATTTCGAATTTTCAAAAAAAAAAAAACCCCTCCCCCTAGTCCGATTTCAGTTGTTAACGAACTTGATCTTTCTTTTTACATAAAACGACTAAATATCGAGTTTGGTAACGATTAAACAATAATTGCGACCGCTAGAGCGGTAACAGACAAAGATATATATATATATATATTATATACACACAAACATTATTTAGGGCGTAATAACCCAGTAGTTTCTTGCCCAAAAAAACAGTTAACCTAACCTAAATATATATATATATATATATATATATATATATATATATATACAGTTTTAACGGACCTCATTTTCGTCATCTCCTGGGTAGGATCGATGGACATTTGAAGAAAAATTTCGAAAATCGCGTCATGAGTACAACCTCAATAGCTGATTTCCCTTAAGGGAAATCTGCTAAAATGAGGCTATTCTTATAGAAGGAAAAAGTTAAGTCCCTTTGACAGTTCTTTCACATTTGTACTATATTCAAATACACCACTTTATTTTCATAGTAATCCAATACAATAATCCATTCTTTTGTTTTACACATGTGTATTTTAACTCTTCCCTTTAAAGAAGCTGGGAAAGCCATTTCATAGTATCTTCCTTCCTGGAATCCAACTACAACAGTCTTCCTGGGATTGTTCAGCAGCATACTGAATGCCATCACTATCTTTTCCCTCTAATTCAATACTCCCAAATGTAATATCAAGCAATCTAACACTAATGTTACAATCAGGAGGCATTACATCAGGCATTGTGGGTATTTCAGAATGTTTCTCAAATGAGAGAGTTGACGAGGGACTTTTGGCACTCACAATTAGAAGTTTGTCCATTCGAAGAGGTGCTCTAATGATGCTAGCAGTTATTGGAGGAGCTCTGGTTTTGATAATTGGTTTAGAACTATTTTCATTATTTGATAAAGGTGATTTAGCATTACCTGTGGAGCAATCAACTCTTTCTATAATTTTTCCTAAGCCCATGATAAAACAGTCACGAAATACCACCTTTAGTTCATCCCTGAAGTCCCAATTTACACTTTGAGCAGTTTGGTCGATTGCCAATTGGATTAAGAGAATTTATTTAGTTGCAGGCTCATTAAAAACAATTTCAGGTCCTTCCCTAACAAGAAAAGAGAGGTAACCCGTCCTAAATTTAATTTTTATAACAGATGTACATTTATAAAAATTAATCAAACCTAGGTTTTTAAAAAACAATTTTTTTTACATATTTAATTTTAAATTCTTCAGCTTTTGATTGAGAATCGAGATTGTTTACTATTTTGAAGACTTCTGGCATTGTGATCAAATATATAATACATAGCATTAAATACTCTGTATTTGTATTTATATTATATATCTGCTGCATAACTTTAATTTTTCTAAATTCCATTTTGTAACTTCTTATTTTGGTTCTTTATTTAGTTATCTGAACTTCATATCTGGAAGTCAGAAGAGATGGATACTGAGTGCCAAGAGAAACTTCATATGCTGGTAGGAGTTGCATCATAGCTTTGGCAGTTAAATGGTTCCTAAATGCTTGGAAATCTATGATATGTATTCATTCTGTCAAAGCAGATTTCTCAATTTTATATTGGTTCTGGTGATGAAGTAAGAAGATAATGTCAGAAAGAAATATAGAATCAGTTCTGAGGTCCTTTGAATACTATGAAAAATTGTATTAATGAATATCACTAGTAAGGAATGCTTTAGGACTACTATCAAATTTTAGTTTACACATTTTGGTTTTTTACTAAGAAGCCAAAAAAATAATAAAAAACAGATCTTGCAATCAGTTCAGTTTAAATTTTTTATTCTGAATTGTTTTAAATTTAATTTCTTAAGCTTGTATTTATATATTAGTTAATATTTCTGTCCTGCACGTAATATTATTGGTTGTACAACTTGTACAGTATAATTTTTATTTTATTTGCACAAAGTATAATTAGTGATTCATTGTCAAAACAAAATGTATAATTCTTAAATAATTTCCTAAGTTTATGTGTAAATACATCTAGATTAGGTGAGAACAATGACTAGATTGCGCATAGATGACTTAAAAAGTATTTACTGAAGCCATAGTACTTATCTATTTTTTTTTTATTTTTTTTTAACTGAGATATAGTAGTTTTAAAGAATTTGGCAGATGCAAAGACTTACAATAATTAAATTAACTCCCCTCCTGACTGTACCTTAATAATTTTATTAATTTTTATAGTTGCTGATTATAAAGATAATTAAGTAAGTACCTAAGAGTAATTTTAAAATGAATTATCCGAAAGTCAATGGTATATATATATATATTTATAATAGATTAAAATAGTTAATTTATATAAATCTGAATAATAGTACTTAAATATACATGTCTGTGTGTGTGTGTGTGTATATATATATATATATATATATATATATATATATATATATATATATATATATATATAAACACACGCAGATAGAAGCAATGAACAAAAAAAATTCAGAAAAATATAGTTGCTCCCAGTGAGTTTCAATCTCTAGATTTCCGGCTACAAAAGAAAGGCGCTATCCCCTGAGCCACGGGGGACTCCTTGAACAACTTAAGGTGTTCAGGCAAACTTTAACAATTTTTTTAGACGAACGCTTGAGAAGTGCGTTCTCTCGCCTTAACAGAATTGGTTTTTCATTAGGTACTAAGCACTAAATAATTTTTGTTCAAATCGGTGGGGGGGAAGGCTTTGCACTCCCCTTGAAAGAGTAGGTTTGAACCCCTGGATCAAAACTTAACATATCATTTAGGAGTGAAATTATATAATATCCGGTTACTGATGCCTACCAAACATAGTGAAGTATTTGCATGAGTAGCTATTTGAGTAAAGTTGTAAATTATGGCTTGTAAAGCCACAGTCATGGTAGTGAGTATCATCTGACTTCGTGTCTTCCTTTGATAGCCTACACACCCGGGCTCTGCTCCTTCATGATCTGTTAAATTAAAGATTTCATTGAAATCTGAATATTTTACATATTCAATATTGAAGTATGGCTTTGTGGAAAAACCTGCTAAAATACTGCATAAAAGACAGCAATAAGAGGCTATATGCATTAGTTGTTTATATTTACGGCAGAATGTGGTTTTTGTTTTCATTCATAGGTGTCCATACTAATCTATTTAGATATTATTTCTAATTATTTTTATCTGATAGACTTCATAGCTAAAATGAGGGCATTCATTAATACCGATTTATTTGCTATTCCAGAAAGATATTTACCACAAATGAAAAAACAAAATCTTCCTTATACACTGAAGAGAAAAATCAGATCACCAGGATCTGCCAAACTTGAAAACTTGAGATAACTAGCAAATCCTTCTAAAATACCCGGGCTCTAGTGGATGCTCAAATAATGAGTTATTGTTTTTGGGTCATACCTATCTACTGGTTCAGCAATTTGGTGGTTTTCTCTCTATCAGTACATTACCTAAGGGTGTTGTCCCATGCCAATTTATCATTAGTAATTCTTCAAAAAGGAAAAAAGTGCATATTAATTTTTTTGGCTTGTAAGAAATCTATCAATTTTGCTCAACTGATATTTAAAATTGATGAGCACATAGTTTTGACACACACAAATCATGTAACTAATAATATGTCAGTTTCTGTTGTAATTGTCAACACAATATTTGTTCTATTAACCCTTACACTGTGCTCATATGACCCTGAGTGAGAACCGACTCAACGTCATCCTACACCTCACGATTTTTAACTACAGTTTCTATTACTTCTCTTCACCTACTCTAGTTTTTCATTACTTTTAATCGATATTACCTTCAGACTTGCCCTGACGGATTTAAAAACTATACTTTTTAGTTCCTGTTTTTTTGAGCACACCATGTGGCATGGTAATTTTTAACCACAAAGCTGGTATGGAAGAAACTATACCTTGTGGAGTATCACAAGTATTAATGTATATCGGTTATGTCAAATGGTGCCACTTTTTTTTTCTTAGACAATCTTGTTTCTAGATTATTAATAGGACAGAAAATATCATTTTCAATAATTGGTTTTCAAAATCGGGGAAACGATGTAACATTAGTTTTTACTTTAGGAGTTATGGAATAGACTACATTAATTCTTAAACGCCTCTTATCTTTACTGGAACTAAAAATTTTTATTTTTTTATTTTTACAGAATTTAAAATTAGTTTCAAAGAATATTTTATCAGAATATATATTGATACATTTTATATATTTGTAATGTACAAAACCTTGAAAAATAATGAACACAGTTATACACTCTTAATCTTATCTGGTTCCCAGAAGACTAAAGAACTTGCACCAGTGACAGACTTTCAACGAATGAGTCGCATTTTATTAAGAGGGTGAAGGACATGCATGTGGAAAGCATTTATTATTTGTTTTTATTAAGTCATACTATTCAGTTTGAATAACTTTACTGTGAGGTTATTTTATTTATCTGAAAATTACTGTATCAGTAAAAACATGTTTCCTCTCAATTTAAATTAAATTATTGTAATGTCATATTCTTACAAAAATGTATCTCATTTGTGGAGAAAATCACTAAAAATAGTGTTTATTTGTAGTACTTACTTTCAAATGTTTCAGAGTTCTAAAAGTGATTGTTTTTGTTATTTTGCAATTATAAGTTACCACTGTGTAAATTAAGTATTTATGTATAGTAATTGTTCAGAAGTGGATGAGTGATGTAGTTCCGAAATGTATTATAATTTCAAGTAAAGCCACACTTTTGTTCACAGCCTTAGTTTAATCATCCGATTGGTTGTCTCACTTTCTTACTAATTTTAGTAGTATCAGAGTTACAGGATTTTCTTTAAAGGGACATAATGATGTTATCTTCCTTCATGTAGAATGTATATAAACTGTTCAGAAAGGAAGATAAAATCTTTATTTTTCATTTTATTATTTGTTATCTCTGTTGAGATTATTTGTACTATGATCAACGAAGTGTACATAATTTTCCCTAGAATTGCATTAAAATTAAATATTATTAAATCATTTTATAAATATAGCTCATGTTAATTAGTCGTTAATACATTTCTCATTAATTTTAGTTAGAATATAAGCTACAAGAAGTAGTAATAATGGTTTCCTGGATATTTAAAAATAAATTTCAATGTTCAGAGGGCAGAGCTTTAACATTTATGCAGGTGAAAATAGACCCAGTTAATTTCCTGAAGTACAATTTCTTAAAAATATGTTACCACAATTGAGGCCTATTAATACTTTCAATCATTTCAAACATGCTGAGAAAGAAACAGTACAAAAATCTATGTGAGCCTTCTGTAAATAAATGATTTAATTTTATCCAAGTCAAAATTAAGTAAAACCTTCTTTCTTAAATAAGTTTCGCTGATCAAAATAGATTTTTCTATGAATGGTCCAAAAATTGATGAACATATTTTACTACATGGTTTAATTGACACTTGAAACTAAGAGCCGTTTTGAGTTGTACTTTTTGATTTCAGAAAAAAAAAAAAAAAATCAATGAGTGTTATATTTTCTATTTAATTTTTAGGATAACCTGCATATTATTTCTGCTAAATTTTTATTGGCTGTGTTGAAAAGTATTTGTGTATATATTACTTATATTATGTGTTAAGTTTAATTTGTAAATAATTTAGTTATTACATTGTAACGTAAGATAGCTTAAAATATATTTTTTGACTCCAACCATGTCATGCCACCTTTATAGTCGTATAAGCCGGTCGTATTACTTTTTCTCTCCAATCCCTTCAACAATAATTAGTAATAACATTATGAATATGTATGTATGTTTATGTGTGTGTGTGCGTGCGTGTAAGTATATATTGCTTGTTAAATTGAGACACTGAGAATGGAATGAGTGTTAGTAAAGCCATTTGTGATATTGGACTTTACACTCATTGAATTAGAAATAATTAAATTAAGAAACAATATTTAGTACATTGAATCTCACCACTTGTCAGACATCCTTTTTTTTCTATCATGATTACATTTAATTACTATAGACTTTATTTATTTTTGAAGACATTAAATACCCTCTTGGTTCCCAGTGTTTCGATTTATATATATAGTATTTTTCATTGTTTATGTAATCATTATAAAATTGTAAGTACTCATTCATTAATTTAAGACTTTAATGCAATAAAAAATATTTTTTTTGTCTTATTGGGACCAATATTTCTTATATTTACTTGTATACTACACTCATTGGAATATAATAAAAGAAATTTAATACTATTTTTTTTTTTTTGGCAATCCTGGCTACCAAAATTTCCTTAACATTTTTATTTTAGTTCTTAAGATTGATTTTCTTCAGTAATGGTATTTTAATTATTTAAAGTCTTGATTTATTAATGTAATTAATACAGCCAATAAGTGATTAGTTAATTTTACATGAAATGGTTAACTATTGATTATTGTATCAATAAATTTAAAAAAGAAAAAAAATACTTCTAGAGCATAGATTGCTGTTGATAACGTCTTATTGCTTATTAATATGAGCTGTTTAAGCTTGAAATAAGACATTCCTTGATATATTGGCTTACACATGAGAAGTGAATAAGAATGGGGAAGTTTACATATGAATAAAATTTGAAAAAATGGAAATCACTCCACTTATTTTAGAGTTAAGAGAAAAAGGTATGAAACAACAACAATAGAATATTATAATTTCATCAAGATTGGTTACATAACATTTTTTGATCCAACTCATAATTATGGAGCTACTCCAATTTCCATCCCCCACTACCGGTCTGATGTCAGTCATTAACTACCTTGATCTTTGGTTTTACTCGTTTAAATATAGAGTTCAATAACAATCAAACAAAAATGTTGACTACTGAAGTATTAACAGTAGGTATATATATATATATATATATATATATATACTAGCTCAGATACCCGGCTTCGCTCGGGAATTCATTTGAGGCTGAATGGTGATGGTATTTTTTTAGCAAGACTTTACTTTGCACAATATTTTGACATTTACCCGTCCCAGTGTTTAGGGTTAATACCCGTCGTTTCTGTGGATTTGTTAATAATAAACATATTTTTTTATGTAAGACTTCACTGTCCTCCATATTGTCAATTTCCCCTTTCCTGTGCATTATGCATAGATTTGAATTATTAAGGACAAAATATTAACATACATTTGAATTAATTTTTCCCGGTGAGGTACCTGGTAGTTCATATTGAAAAGAATTGTTGAGCAAATTTCTCTAAATAACAAAATAAACAACTTTTGATATGTTCATATTTGCCGAAAAACCAATAGGAAACGAAATATAGCTATTTTTAATTTCAGGCCTCCCTTATAACCCCCACTCCTGCCCGTCCCTAGAAATGTTAGTATGGCTTATTATAAGGAAGGCGTTAGTGCTAATACACATACCGAGTGTTTTATTTAGTTCGGTTGAGTCTTTTGTACCAAAGAAAATTGTTGACTCCCGCTATAATTTTTAGCGTACGACGCCTTTATACTTCGGTATACGACGATAGTGTATATAACAAACTATTCTCTAAATAACAAAATAAACAACTTTTGGCATGTTCATGTTTGCCAGAAAACCAATATGAAACGAAATATCGCTCATTTTAATTTCAGGCTTCCCTTATAACTCCCACTCCTGCCCGCCCTAGAAATGTTGTTATGGCTTATTATAATGAAGGCGTTAGTGCTAATACACATACCGAGTTTTATTTAGTTCGGTTGAGTCTTTTGTACCAAAGAAAATTGTTGACTCCCGCTATAATTTTTAGCGTATAACGCCTTTATTTTTCCGTACACGATGATAGTGTATATAACAAAAGTTATTTTAAATAACAAAATAAACAACTTGTGTCATGTGCATATATGCAGAAAAACCAATAGAAAACGAAATACCGCTATTTTTAATTTCAGACCTCCCTTACAACCCCCACTCCTGCCCGTCCCTAGAAATGTTAGTATGGCTTATTATAACAAAGGCGTTAGTACTAATACGCATACCGAGTTTTATTAAGTTCGGTTGAGTCTTTTGTGCCAAATAAAATTGTTCACTTCCGTTATAGGTTTTAGCGTATAACTCGTTTATAATTCGGTATACGACAAAAGTGTATATAACAAAAGTTACTCTATATAATAAAATAAATAACTTTTGTTATGTGCATATTTGCCGAAAAACCAATAGGAAACAAAATATTGCTATTTTTAATTTCAGGCCTCCCTTTTAACCCCCACACCTGTTCGTCTCAAAGAATATTAACATAGCCTAAAGTCTAAGTTGGGTTAGTAGTAATATACATACCAAGTTTCATAAAATTCGGTTCAGCCGTTTATGCGTGAAAAGGTAACAAACAAACAAACTGACCCGAAAGAAACAAAATTCAGTTATGGTGTCTATGACATGTGAAATGAAAAGTTATCGTGAAATTTCGCAAAAAAAATCAATGTACAGACAGAGGTTATATTTTTATAGATATATATCTATATATATTTTATGAATTTTAAGTTTATGAAACTTGGTATGTATATTACTACTCAACCAACTTAGACTTTAGGCTATATTAATATTCTCGGAGACAAACAGGAGTGGGGGTTATAAGGGAGGCCTGAAAATAAAAATAGTGATATTTCGTTTCCAAGTGGTTTTTCGTCAAATGTAAACATAACAAAAGTTATTTATTTTGTTATTTAGAGTAACTTTTGTTATATATATTTTTTTCGTATACCGAATTATAAACGAGATATACGCTAAAACCTATAGCGGAAGTGAACAATTTTATTTGACACAAAAGACTAAACCGATCTAAATAAAACTCGGTATGTGTATTAGCACTAACGCCTTCATTATAATAAGCCATAACAACATTTCTAGGGCGGGCAGGAGTGGGAGTTATAAGGGAAGCCTGAAATTAAAATGAGCGATATTTCGTTTCATATTGGTTTTCTGGCAAACATGAACATGCCAAAAGTTGTTTATTTTGTTATTTAGAGAATAGTTTGTTATATACACTATCGTCGTATACCGAAGTATAAAGGCGTCGTACGCTAAAAATTATAGGGGGAGTCAACAATTTTCTTTGGCACAAAAGACTCAACCGAACTCAATAAAACACAGTATGCGTATTAGCACTAACGCCTTTATTATAATAAGCTATACTAACATTTCTAGGGACGGGCAGGAGTGGGGGTTGTAAGGGAGGCCTGAAATTAAAAATAGCGGTATTTCGTTTTCTATTGGTTTTTCTGCATATATGCACATGACACAAGTTGCTTATTTTGTTATTTAAAATAACTTTTGTTATATTCATTTCTGTTGTATAAAAAAGTATAAACGAGATATACACTGAAAACGAAAAAGGTACCAAGACGGGAAGAGCAGTTCTACACATAGAAGCATTGCCAAAAACAAAATAACATCTTTCCGTCTCAAATGATTTCCCGAGCGAAGCCGGGTACCTTGGCTAGTATATATATACACACACACACACGCACGCACGCATGCACACACCCACACACGCATAACTACAATCTTCAACAGTATTTCAAGTTTTTACTCATTGATACCTATCTCTATATATCTGAAACCTATTAAGGAAGTTAATAAAATAAACATATAACTGTAAAAATATGTATTTGAAATACATACACCTTTAATAAATATAAAAACTTTAATTATTATCACATAATCACGTTATGACTATTTATCACAATTTGTTATTTATCTATTAAGTGAGGGCTGCTGATATGTATATCTCGACATCAAAATACTGATTAATTAAAAAGACTAGAACTACTTTTTTCCATCAGCATTTTCTTCAAGCTCATGTTTAACATAAGAAGTATAAATGTCATAACCCAAGGATATAGTATTATCATAAAGAACTCTATACTTTGTGGGTAAGAAGTAAAAATTTATTATCTGAGCTGGAGGCCAGACTATCCACTCTGCAACATACAAATGTTTGCCTTTATTAATAATTTCTTTCACAGTCTGTGAGAGTGAAGAGTTCTCTAGAAGTCCAATTGTCACAAAAAATACCGAAATGTAAAAAGGGGAAAAAAATATTTGATCAATCAAACACTTTTTTAAAACAATTTTTAAAGTCCTTCCAGGAAGTTTCTTGTCTAAGTAATTATACCAATGATGACAAACTGCACCAACAGTTAGACCAGTAACTGACATATTAAAAGTCCTCCTTTTGTTCCAAGCTTTTTTCTCTCCCTGCAGAATCATATAATTCTGTTGCAAAACATCACCGAATCCAGACAATCCAAGGGATATACCCAGATTTGTGAGAAGAAGATGCTTATTAAACATGACACTATTAACTGTTTTTATCTTAGAATAAACCGACGAAAGCCGGTTTATTAAGACGGCAACACTCATTATAATCTTCTTCTCAAACGCACATTTTTGAAACGTTTAGGTGTTATCTTTTTTAAAACAAACAAGCCATAAAACGTGGTCACACTGTTTAACCTATAAACTAAATCTTTAAAAGCACTTCCATCTAAAACATTCTTATCTCAGCTGTCAGCCGCCAGGTTGCTGATAGTAATAATCGATAGTACCAGATCTGTGGTCGGCAAACTTTTTAGCCAAAGAGCCAATATGAATATTACAACAGTTTTTTAAAAAAAATAGGGAGCCAAATCTGCTCGTATAGTAAACTTTTATTACACTATATAAAACTAAATTTCATTCTTTATAAATATGTATTATTATTAAATTTTTATTAACGTCCACGTTTTGCAACTAAGGCTAACTGGGACGGGTTATCTACAGGTTACCAACCTTTTCTAGCAAGGGTTGTAACTTAGGATTTTATTTACTGAATTCCGTCACTAAATAAATTCCTTTGTCCAGGCGGGAATCGAACTCATCACTCTAGGTTTGCCATGTGAGGTTAAATGCAACGCTTTAACTCACATGGCTAACCTGAGCCCCAAATATTTATTAATGCGAACAATGTGCTTGCATCTCCTTGAAAAGTTTGAGTAAGCAGGTTTGTATGTTGTTTTTAATTTTAGGCATGACTCCAAGTTCTCATCAACAATACGAATCCCTAGTTTACTCTTAATAATGTTCATGCTTGAAAAAGATTGTATTGTTAGCACATATATATATATATATATATATATATATATATATATATATATATATATATATATGTAGAGCCGAAAAGTGAATGAACAGTAAAACGATGCGAGAGCCGCACTTAAGGAGCCAAAGAGCCACATGCGGCTTTGTTGACCACCAGATGAAGTACGCGGTCTGCATGGAATAATAAGTCAAAATGGGAATGCCATCAAAAATATAATACTCGTTGAGGTGCATTTCGCCCACTTAAAAATACCGTTTTTTTGTCAGTTGTGATGATACATTTCACCATCTGCTTGAAACATTTTGCCATTAAATGAATTAATATTCGCATCAATATACATGTTTCACCCCACCCACTGAAGAGATTGGCAAAATTTTAATTACAATTCCAAGTTGTAACTACATTAGTTGAAATGTAGTAACACCTACAACTTCTAATGGAATTAGTTATTGATAATGAGCAACTACATTTTTCAACTGAAGTAATTGTAATTACAATTTCACAATTACAGTTAGTAGTTGTAGTTGCAACTGCAATTACTTGGATAGTTACTTTAAAAAACTGTGTAAAATATTGATTGAATTAGTTCAGGCTGTTAAAAAATTATTACCCGCAATGTTTTATATACAAAATTATATTATATTACGTATATCACTACATTATTATATTATTTAATAGTAAATTGCGCGAAATAGAAAATAAAGTTAATGCAAATAAATGAAAATTAACGAAAGAAGTAAATAACGAAAATTAATGTAAATTTCTCTTCATTTCTTCCTATAATGTTTAAAAATGCAATTGTTCTAAAATTACTCTAAACTCAACATTTTTGACTGACATTTTATTTGATTTTGGGGCGTTCGTCGTCGAAGCGAAAGAAAATAGTATCTGCAGAGGATGGAAGGGGGTGTTTCTATTAAAACAAAAACTGGTTCGATGACAGGGTATTTATTCATCGAGTCTACAATAGCAATAGTGTAAATTTACTTTTACATAAATAATATGTCAAAATATGTAAAATGCTACTAATGTTATTACTCAACAACTACAGTTAATTTACAACTACTAATTGTAATCATTTTAATAAATACTTTTTATTTAAAATAGTAGTTGGTTTTCGTAATACTAACTACAATTACTGTAATTGTAAAACCAACAAAATACAACTTCGTTACCAACTACATTTTTATAACTGTAGTTGCTATTACATAACTAGAATTTATTAATGGAAAAAGTAATTGATTACAGTCCTACAGTGGCGAGTTCGATTATCGCCTGGGCAATAAGAATTTATTTAGTGACGGAATTCATTAAATAAAATCATTAGTCCCACTCTTGGCTAAGAAAGGATGGTAACATGTAGATAACCCGTCCCAATTAGCCTTAGCAGTAAAAAGTGGACGTTAATAAATAATGTAATATACATTAATTACGAAAGTATTTAATTACTCTCTATCTCTGACTCCACGGTAGGTCATCTGTAGTAATCGGTCATAAGTTAAAATTTATTTGATTACATGTCCTAGAGCCATGTGAGTTAGGCATTCATTAGGCTTTATCGCACTAGGTAAATCTGGAGTCATGGTTTCGATTCTCACCCGGCAATGGGAATTTATTTAGTGACGAACTCATTAAATAAAATCCTTCGTCCCACCATGGCTAAAAAGGGTGGTTACCTGTAGATGCCCGTCTCAATTAGATTTAGTTGTACAAAGTGGGGGCTAAAGTGTAGTTTAGTCCCCCCGTAAGCCATCTTGTTTCGTCACCGTCTAAAGATCCAAGAAATTTGTTGAGTTAAAAAAAAATTAAAATCCCCACCCTCGGTTAAAACCACGGATGGCGTATTTTGGAAATTTTTGAATGGGGACACTAAAGTCTAAAGTGTTAATAAAGATAAGGTTAGAAAAACATAATGCCCATGGTCGTCATTTTGAAAAGCGCCATCAAGAGGGGGGGGAGGGGGGGGGGCTAAACTACACTTTCACCGATATTTCTAGACTTCAACCTCACTCCCCGGGTCGATCAAAATATTCTATGTTCTATATTTGTAGCACGACCATCAGGAACAAATTAAAAATTCCACACCACTTTATCGGTTATTCAGTTCAATTTCCTAACATGGACTTAGCGTTTGTAAATATTCACTCATTGGATATTTTTCTATTAGCCCAATACGACTAGAAGATATTTTGTTGTGTGATCGATTTCAGTAGTATATTTAGACATATTTCATAAGTAATAAGAACTTGTCAAATTACAGTCCACTACATGGTTATACGTGATAGTCTACAGGCTACCATCATGTTTTAACATGTAAAAGTTTTATTTGCGTGGGTCAAGGGGAATTCCCATGTGCAAGTTTTAATTTAAACCATGACTATCAATGGATAAGTTTGCCAAAGAAATCCAAAATTAGCCTGTTAATACTCTGGCTCTAAGTATAGCACTCGTCAGTGTAGTAATGAGGGTACAAGTTATTACCAATTATTACACCTGTTACTCTCATTAAGGTTAGAACAGTTAATCGATTTTAATTGGGCAATAAATATTGAAGTTCATTGAATGCTTTAACTATATTTATTTGAATATATGCGTCTTGGATCTCTATTCCACAGAGTTAAAGATTTGAAAAATGCCTTGTTTGATAAATATCTTCTGCTCACCAACATCGTTCTTTCGTCGGCCTTATCAGGAGTCGGCGATATATTCGAGCAGTATTATTTGATCTTGCAGGAAGAGAAAGAATCATTGGACATGGTAAGAACTAGAAATATGGCAGCCACTGGTGTCACAGGTGGTTTCTCATCTCATTATTGGTACATAATCCTGGACAAGAAATTTCCTGAACGAAATTTGAAAATAATTATGAAAAAGGTTTTTATAGATCAACTAATTTACTCACCGTTTGACATTTGCTCATTTTTTATAACTATCGGATTGTTAGAGGATTCTTCATTTGCTGAAGTTAAGAAAGAAATCACGTCGAAAGGGAAGCATTTGTATTTAGCTGAATGCATTGTATGGACTCCTGCACAAATAATTAACTTTTATTATTTTCCTACAAGATACCGAGTACTATACGAGAATGTAATAGCTCTAGGCTTTAGTGTTTACTCTTCATATGTTAAGTATGAACTACAAGACTAATAAAAATTTTTTATTGCTTAATCCTGCCTTTTCAAATGATTAGCTATAAATTCTATGTTCAAAATATAACCAATCATTTTCTTGTAGAATAAAAGCTTAAAACCAGAAATCAGTCACGTGGTTATATGATTTCAACTTTTATTTAATTTTAGGGTTATTTTATTTACATTTTTGTTCTCTTCACATGGGCATATTCGTACAGAAATCATTGTCATTAGCAACAGCAAACCACTACAGTTAGTCACTGTGTTCTGCCAAAATTCATTATTACTTATCTACTAAATTACATGAATTGTGTTTAACGTCTTTTAAAAATGTCTCCGGTACTCCCTCTTCCTCTTTCCAATAATATTAAATTCAAATACATTTGAAGCGAAATCATGCAATACGCCCAATAAGCTTCACTTTCCTTCATTCACGGGTATATTTACCCACCCTCAGGGCCGGCTCAAGGCAAAATATTGACCCGGGCAAACAACCGTTTTGTCGCCCCCCCCCCCCCTAAAATAGGGAGGTCCGGGGGCCCTCCCCCGGAAATTTGTTCAAATTAGGGTTTTAGAATACTGAGTTTTGAGGCATCTTAAGTGGTAGTTATCAATCAAAATATTATCATATTTTCAAGTGAAAAGATAAGATAACTGAAAAAGTATGTAGGCCATCACCTTTTTGCATACATTATAGTAGGCTATACGTAATACATTGTGTGTTTTTGAGTTAGCTTGTATTAAAAAAGTTTATAAAAGAAATTTACGCAAGAGAATACAAAATATTAACTTTATAAAATCGAAAACGAAATTTTTCACTACTTGGGCGTTTAGTCGCCCCCCTGGCTGCGTCGCCCCGGGCAGTCGCCCGGGTTGCCCGGCCCTGCCCACCCTTAATAAATACTTCTTTTAGATAATCTGTTTAATTAGTCTTAGTTCCAAAAAGTAGACGTAAAGAAATAATTTAATTACTTATTATTTATTGAGACCACTTTTTGCTACTATGGCTAATTGGGACGGGTTGTCTACAGGTTACCACCCATTTCTAACCAGGATGGGACTGATAATTTAATTTAATGAGTTCTTCACTAAATAAATTCCTATTGCCCAGGCGGGAATGGAACTCGCTACTAAGTGAGATTTAGGCTAATAATGATTAGGCTATTAAATTCTGAGCGTATCAGTTTTTGGAGGGCACTTATAATGTTAGCATATTCCCCTAAGGGAAATTTTCTTCAAATATCCATCGATCTTACCTAGGAGATGACGAAAATGAGATCCCTTCAAAATTTTATATACGTAGGCCTTACTCATGACATTAAACCTATCTAGGAGGTAGATCATTTCAAATTCATTTACATCATTACTGGTTGTTATCAATCTAGCGGTCGTAATTTTTGTTTGATTGTTACTAAACCAGTATTGTGCTAAGTTTAAGATCAAGTTTGTTAATGGCTGAAAAAAGAACCCAGGAGATGGATGGGGGGGGGGCGAGTTAGAAATTAGGGAAATTAAAACAGAAATATCTCTGTTATTATAAGTCAGATCGAAATATTTTACATAGCCAATCTTGTTTGGAAGTTTTATTGCCTCCAATGGATATTATAAGCATTTATTTTCTATCTGTAGTATTAATCAAAATATTTACAAATTTTGGTTTTCGGTCTTCTGTAACCCCAACTCCTGTTAATGTAATTTCCCCTTCAAGAACCTGAGTCAATAACTACCTCATGTCTAGCTTAAATTTCAAGTCCTTTTTTACATACGTTTCCCCATTACGGGAAACATGGAGAACATATCAGATTAGCAAGGTGCTCTGCACGTGGGAAATTCCGCTTAGTTTACTCAGCTCCTGAATGATGAAGTTTTAAATTATTCTTAAAGCTCATTGAGCTTAAGGACGAATTAATCCCATCACACTTGATTTATCAGATTAAATCTTTTGATAATATCTGATTAATCCTGTTAGTCTACAGGAACCTCTTTGGATTGTGTTTATGTTGTGTTTGGTATAATCTTGTGTTGTGTTGATATTCTTGGATTTGTGTGAGAAGCTTCAATTTCCTGAAGAACATTTTGTTTCGTTTATTTTGAAAATATCTTTTATCAACATGTCGGATTCAAGGAGGGTTCAGCTTAAAGAAGATTTATCGTTTGTGGAATTTGAAACGAGCGAAAATGTTGAAGTTATTCCTTCTTTTCAAAACATGGGCATTAAAGAAGATTTACTTCGAGGAATTTATGCTTATGGTTTGTAATTTTTTAAAGGAAACAGTTTTAGGTATATTCAAGGTTTTATTCGTTTGGTGCAATAAATGCATGGCATTTAGAAGTAACAAATTTGTTGAAGTTGAGAGATTATTTTGAGTAAAGTAGTACGTTTTTAGTGAATTTAAGTTTTATTAAAACATTTAGGGAATTGAAACCGTTTGAATTTCATATTTTTGTACTGGAGCTTCAGTTTGTTTCATTTATTTGATTCGTATCGTGAATTGTATTATTTGTTTAAATACTAACTGAGCCTCTGGTGTTTGGTCTGAGAGGGGTAAATAGAGTTAGTTATTTCATTTGTTTGTGGTGAAATTAATATTTCACTGAGGAGAATATTGCACAATGTTGGCATAACCTTTTATTCAACATTAAAGTCATCATCTGAGGATATAGAAATGTCTTACATCCCCAGCAGCAGTATATATCTTTCTTAATCTCGCGTGGTAGACCTAGAGTGGCGAGTTCGATTCCCGCCCTGGGCAGTAGAAATTTATTTAGTGACCGACTCATTTAATAAACTCCTTAGGCCCACCCTGGCTAGAAAAGGGTGGTAACCTGTAGATAACTCGTCCCGATTAGCCATAGTTGCATAAAGTGGCCGTAAATAATAATAACAAACAATTAATATCTTTCTTAACGAATGTTAGTTTCATAGGATTATACGGCCCAAGGGGAAGCATTCCTGTAGCTCATAAATACATGAAATATGCTAGTTTGTACTTGCATTTAATGAGAAATGTCGAACAATTAATAAGGCATCCATTCTAATACACTTGGTAAATTTAAAGCCTTGAGTTTGATTCCCGGATGTGCAATAGGAATTTATTTCAGGACAATCACAGTAAATAAAATCCTTAGTTAGAAAACACTGTCCCATTCCAATTAGACATCATGGTATAAAGGGATAAATAAATAAAAAATAATCCACTGTCTTAAAGCTCCAAATTATCTCCCAGAGACAGAAATATACAATTTTTGAAATCTGTGGCAGAATTGCCTCAAATCATTCCTAGGCTGGTGCAATTTCCATTCAAAATGAAAAGAGTTGATATGCTTAATGAATACATGGGTCTCAGGTTAGCCATGTGAGTTAATGCGTTGAACTTAATCTCTCATGCTAAACCTAGAGTAGAGAGTTTGATTTCCACCTGGGTAAAGGAATTTATTTAGTGACGGAATTCATTAAATAAAATCCTTAGTCCCACCCTGGCTAGAAAAGGGTGGTAACCTGTAGATAACCCCCTCTAATTTGCCTTAGTTACAAAAAGTTGTTTATAAATCATTATAAAAAAATTTTAATGGATGTAAGGTTTAACACATTGATGGGGGCTGTCGAAAGGTGTTCGAAAGAAACACCCCTTTTCAAATGGCGACCGTCGACGACTCTACGACACCTGTTAGTTCTATTTCAATTCTTTCTGTCTCGGTCTAGCCAACTGGAAACTACTCTGAACTTTCTACTCGCCATTTCAAACAGTCCTTCTTTATACCTGTGCCACCCGTCACCGGATTTTTTTTATTTTTCTCTTGAGATTCATCTTTCACAATCATTATTTTTCTGCCTATTTATATGGCTTTAAATAATCCAAATTAAATAACCATGTTATAAATAGATTATATGAAATTAGTTATGCAAAAAGGTTCCGACCCACAACCGACTTTTTTCGAGAAATCGACTTCTTTTTTTAGAATCCTACATTTTTCCGTTGATTTTGGAAATGTAAAAAATACTTTTGCAATTTAATTATTAAACATATTTTTTATTAAATATAATCTGCCTAATCATAATAAAGGTAAGTAAAAATAATATTAATTGATATTTTAAATATTATCCAAGATTCGTTTCCAGTGCATGAATGGATGTCCCTTCCTATTAGCGGCCGTCGAAGACCTTACAACAGGCATTATTTCTGAGTAAAAAATTTAAAAATCGAAGAAATTTGTTATGATACATTTTAAGCATTGCATTAGGGTTAAATTTAAACAAAAAAAAATTTCAGCCATGGGGAATGATCTTGCCTCATATGGCTTAGCCATCAACGTGTTAATATATGTTAAACAAAAACAGATTTGTCTTACTCGGAATGCGGAATTGAGGATCAGAAGCAACATAGAATTGACAATAGTGTGGGAAACCTGAAATTATCTGTGAAATTAAGAAAGGCAGATTGCTCGGGGTAATGAGCATCAAGAACCTCAAAATGTATGGTCATCATGTGTGGCGAAACGGAGGTGGCTGGAAGACCTGAGACAAATTGAGAAAAATGTACAAATACATAACATATTATATTTATTATTTTAGAAGTAATTTTAAGACATCAAAAAGTGTGATATGTGATTAATTAAAATTTCTGAGTACATGAGGAAGTATTTCATTGGTTTGGAATGAAATGTCTTTATCTAATAAAACTTTATAGTTGACCAAAATCTAACACATGAATGACTTGAGCTCCCTCTTACTCAAAAAGCACATTTAAACGCATATAAATGTGCCCAACTCTTGTTTAAATATCTACTATTCATTTTCAAAACTAGAAGGTTTTTGTTGTAAATATCTTACTAGTGTTAGAAAAATGTAATTCCCTAGTGTTATCATGTTAAATTATATTACTTGTTACATATTTATCTAAAGTTTTATTTACCTTAGGTTTTGAAAAACCCTCGGCGATTCAACAAAGAGCAATTATACCTATTGTAAGAGGAAGAGACGTTATCGCACAAGCACAATCTGGTACAGGAAAAACAGCTACTTTTGCTATTGCAATATTGCAGTCATTGGATACTCAAACCAGGGACACACAAGTTCTTTGCCTTTCACCTACCAGAGAGCTTGCAGTACAGATTCAGAAGGTAAAATTTAATCAATTCTACTTTTTATTGACAGGAAGTGCTGGACATGGTTCTGAACTCTTTAAAAAAGATTATTGAAGGTTTTCAATTATAACTTAGCATTTATGATAATACAACTGGCACATTGATGTTAAAGTCAAGGTTGATATAATTCTGCTTATTCCAAAAACAATTTATCTGTCTATCTTTTAAATTTTGTCAAATATCATTCGATCCTACCTGGGAGATGATGAAATTGAGGTCTGTTCGTGCATGATCAATAACATACTCCATATGTACTAATTCATAAAACTAATGATACAATTTGTTATCTAAATAAAATTTATAATAATATAAATAAAATGTACAGTCAATTTTATAATTGTTAAATTTATAAAACAAAATGGGTTAGAAGGCGTGGCAGAAAGAGCAAAATATAGGGGAAAAAAATGTTGAATATTTCCATTATAGTACATTTGATCAAGAAATGTTATAGAACCAAATTTATTAACAAAGTAATGTATTACAATTGTTGTTTGACACATTTTCACTAACTTGAATATTGAGCGAAATTATTGAATTTTTCACCTGATTTTCGCTTAAATTTTAACTTGAGTTTACATATGCTTATTAAAGTGGGAGAAATAATGATGGTGAAATGATAACATTGGAGTGTGATTCCAAGACATGGGTAATCTGTTTAATTTACACAGCATTTTGGTTTTCGAAAATGCCCTTCACTCCAGTGATTCCAGGTAGTACAACCTACCATATTTCTCCGGCTTTACATTCAGCTTCTTCAGGTAGAGGTACTTATTTGTTGAGGCAGTTGCTAGCTCTAGCTCTTAATGAAGTATTCCAAGAAGACTATTGTAAAATCAGAGAAATATATAGGTGCAAATTAATTGATATCGCTAGAGTTGAGGTTATTTTCGAGAACTGGAATGAGTTCCCAGCAATAAAGTTTGGAATAATTTTTATGCATTTGCGTGACAGGAATTTCTAATATTCTTACAGCAGGTGCTCTACTTTGCGTTATTATACAGAATTATTGACCAATCTCTTATTTAAAAATCATTCTTTCTAGGTTATTCTTGCACTCGGTGATCTCATGAATGTTCAGTGCCATGCTTGCATTGGAGGTACAAGTTTGGGCGAAGACATAAGAAAGTTGGACTATGGTCAGCATGTTGTGTCTGGAACTCCTGGGCGTGTATTTGGTTAGTAACTCTTTCTCCTTCTACCTAAAACATATTTCTGTCTGATACCAGGCAAAAACAGACTCATAGTTGGCTCTATCAATGATTTGTTATTATTTCTTAAACTATTGTTAAAAATCTGAAACTATTTATATTAAGTATGATTATGGTTAAGTTTAGTCAGAGGGATATGTAACATAATTATGGATATCTTTCTTTGAAAATTTGTAAGATAAGCCTTGTCTTTCTATAAATTGTATAACATATTCCTCATTATTATTGTATTTAATCTGGAATAAAAAATAAGAATAATTATTGTTAGTTTGTAAAAAATTAATGTTTGGTTTCGAAGTAGTTCCTCGTTTTTCTTAAATTTCTTTTTTCAAATACTCTAGCTTGAAACTTTGTTATTTGAATTTTTAAAAAAAATGAATGTTTCATTTTGCCCTGATTTCACCAGAATATATATCCAATATTTTGAATATTTTATAGATCCTTTTGATAATTGGGTAGGGTGGCAGAGCAATCAATATTTAGAAAGCCAAGTTTTGTAATTCTTATTTTCTTGGATTCTATGATTTAACTTACTTAAAAATAAAATTGATAATAAGCAGTGCACCTTATTAACATTTAGATCTTCATGGTTAATAATTGATAATTTTATGTTTTGAAATTTAAATTTTGTTTAATAGCATTAATTCAAAAATAAAATGGAAAGAGACCTCAGGTTAGTTACGTGACCTGAATACACTGGGTTAGTAGATATAGTAATAGAGAGTTTAGGTTCAATTCCCACACTGGTAAAAAATATGTTAGTAAGTAAGGAATCAGCTAAATAAAATCCTTAGTCCCACCGGGGTAGACAAAGTTGGTAACCTGAAGATAATCTGCCCTAGTTAGCCGTTGTTAACAAAATTAAAATATTGTTATTCTGTCCATATCTTAAAGTTAGATTGAATTAAACTAATGCTTATAAATGATTCACCTATATGGAAGAATATCTATTACTATCTCTGATTTTATGACAGTATATGTTGCGATCTGGCTGCGGCGTTAAGCAGTGGAAGCTGTAATATATGAAAAATCCCACAACCAAACCACTAACAAGAATTTAGGAAGGGCCACCATCAATCGACTCAAGTCCAAATTCAAAAATATAAATTTATTTGTAACTAAAATATTCTCCAATAATATTTATTAATAATTATAATGAAGAGGCACCTTTGAAAATATAATGGCGAACACTTAATTATATTTAGTCTATATTACAATTGAAACACTTAGCTGTTTAATAGAAGTGCTGACTTAACCGTGAGAGGTAGTACAGGCAGGCCGTATCTGGCAAAAGGATTAGCGGTGTTCCACCACCAAGGGTCTCCCCTCCAGAAGATGCCGAATATGACTGCTCTTAATCCGTCGTGAGGGGGTCCTTATATAGGGCTAATCCGGGAGTGAACTTTGAACTGCCGATCGAAATACGCTCAAAAAGTGCATATAATGGGAATTAATTATCGAAATTCATCCGTATTATTACTTAGTGTGCCGACGTTAAGAGCTGTGAATGTTATTATCAAAATTCATCGGCGTTATCTATGAAAATGCTAGAGCACATGGTGACTTCACTCCAAATTGGATATAATTCTTATTTAAAGGTAAAAACAATACATTTAAGCATTCATACATATTAATCTTAATGTGCTCTGTGCTGGGAATACTCACAATATAAAATATATGGTCATTTATAATGGGCTTATGTAATGCAATGTCAATTTCATTACATATATATTAGTTTTAGGCTTGGTTTGATTCAGCACTTTTCAGAGAATCAGAGGTCAGAAATTCCCCAAAATCCACTAAACAAAATACCACGTATCCAAAAAATAAATACCTTGAGGTCCAAGGTTTTCATTTAATGTTTAAATAACATTCATTCAATACTACTGTTCATTAGAGATATATAGAAAAACCAAATTTAGTTTGCCTAGAGTTTTCAGCTTAGATGGTTTCATTGTTAGAAACCAGTAATTTACCTAATATATGAAGATGTGTCTCTGCTTTACTTTTGATTAAAATCAATAACATTGCCAATGTGATGTAATTGGTATTATAGTAATGCGAATCACAATATTACAAATGTACAGTTTTTATCATTTTTAACAATTATTATCAGTAATGATGTTTTACCTGTTGTTTTATTGTTAATACTTTCATAATTTGATGGGTTTTAGATATGATCAAAAGAAGGACTTTGAGGACGAGGTCAATAAAAGTGTTGGTGCTGGATGAAGCAGATGAAATGTTAAACAAAGGATTCAAAGAACAAATTTATGATGTATATCGTTTCCTACCACCTGCCACACAGGTAAACTTTTCTTACCTTACTTTTAATGGTTTTTTTTTTTCTATAGTAAAAACTGCTATTGAGGATCCCGTCATGATGAAATAACACATAAATTCCTTCAAATCTTTCCAAATCATAGTAAATGAGTTTCAAAAACAATACCGGTTTGAATTTTAAAGCTTGATACATATATATTGTTTGTTCTCAAGTGGTCGCAAATTTCTAAACTTTGTATTTAAGCTTTTACCCGTAAAAGAATGATCAAGTTCCTTAACTGCAACAATAACCCCAGGGAAGGGGGGGGGGTTACATTTCAAAATATCTGCTTTAATATGAGTCGGATTAAAAATATTTTATAACCTATCTTGTTGCAAATTTAGTATAGTAAAACTTTGATTCTACTTCTGTTTGCATTTTTTCTGTATTTCTAATAATTAGCAATACACAGTCGGTTTTAATGTTTTATTGCGACTTTTCTTTAGAAAAAAAGGAGCTAGTTCACATGACATGTTACACATAAATTCCTTAAAATGTTTGCTGAAGCTGAAGTCTGGTATATGTAAGAATAAATATAATGTTTTATATTCTGTAAACATATTGTTCGATCAATTATAATTTTTATGCTGGGAGTTCGGGTTCTTATATTATTTAAATAATGAAATATTAATGTAGTTTCATTTAAAATATATCCTATTATTTTTATGTTATTTTTTTGTCATCCTTATTAATCCATTATTTTGCTTTATAGTTTGCTTTTTGTTTAAACATACTTCATCATTTTTTATTTAGTAATTTTACTAAGTTCTAAAATGCACTATTGTATCTGTTAAGTCTTATACCTTTCAACATAATTACAGAGTAATCTGATTTTATTTGACATTCTGCTAGAGAGCAAAATCTTTAGATAGTCATGTTTTATTTTAGGATGGTAACAGATTCTAGACTTTAATATGATTTGAATGATAAAGCTTAAATATATTCCCTAAATTCAAGGCACCTTACGAAAACCGCTTAGTACACAGCTCATTTGTGAGGAACTTTTATAATTTTAGTCAATCATTGAGCTCCTTCCCATTTCTCTATTGCATGTGTTCATAAGGAATTTTCTAATGTATATTTTTACTTTTTAGGTTGTTCTGATATCAGCAACACTTCCTCATGAAATTCTAGAAATGACTAGTAAATTTATGACTGATCCAATCAGAATACTTGTGAAGCGGTAAGAAAATAAGTTCATTTCCATTTTATTTTATACTTAACAAGCTAAGCATTACCTGTAGTAGCCAACTTATTCTAGCATATTGATCAATGGTGTTTTAGTTATTTCCATATTTTAACTTTATTATATGTTTCTTAAAACCTTACTTGAAGATATAAAATATAAAATCTTAATACAACTGTAGTTATTAAACAAAAGTAAAAAACAAAAAAAAGTTTTAGTCATTAATAAAATGTTTAAGAAGTATTTACCAACTCATAGAATTATTAAACAAAGGGTTATTATTACTGCCAGGTGTATAAATATGAAGTAAGAATTTTTGTGTAGAAAGTACAGTCATTGTTTAACAATGATAAAAATATATTCAAAACTTTTGCTAGCTATATATTTTCCCCATCTCTATGTCATTTTATAAAATAAAAATAAAATAATTTTGTTGCTCTTTTGATGAAAACCAGTAATTGAGCCATTTTGATACATTTTTGTAAGAAGTGAAGCGCTGTTGAGAAAGTGTTTGCCCTTTTAATGCAAATGAATAATAGTCGGACAGGACCAATTCACACGTAAAGCCACAAGTGAAACTGATTCCCAACTGAGTGCCTTAGTAATTTTTTTTTCACTGGTTTGCTGTGTGTGATCATGATGTAAAATCACTTTGCGTTGCCTTTTTTGATAATCCGGTCGTTTTTCACTCAATGTCTGATTCAAACCAAGAATTTGTTATTGGGATATAGTATTAATGATTGCTAGGTTTTAGCAGCTCGCAGATAAAATTTAAACTCCTTTCTGATCCTACCA
Source organism: Riptortus pedestris (assembly GCA_019009955.1). Lineage (NCBI taxonomy): Eukaryota > Metazoa > Arthropoda > Insecta > Hemiptera > Alydidae > Riptortus > Riptortus pedestris. The sequence continues at coordinate 95,409,280 of CM032232.1, forward strand.
AGTACAGAGCATGTCCTTTTTTCCATAGTGATTTGGTTCTGCAATCAATGTTGATGGTCTGCTGATTAATCTTTTTACCCCTCTCGAAGTATGTTCACTTTTCATCCCTTGTCACAATTCAATAACATTCTTTTACAGCTGGTGAGCATCATTTAGTGAAATCTATTTTCCCACCTTCTAAACCATTCCAATGGCTTTCAAAGATCTAGAGATGGCTTCTTGTGTTAAATATTAAATTTTGTAACATCTCTTCAATTAATGATCTGGATGTTCTCTTTTGTTTGAGTGTCATTCAGAGCCAATATTTGCAAATCGCTGTCTTTAAATTTCACAGTGTTCAGTGCAATTCCACAGAATTGTTTCTTACATAGTAACAGCAACAATGTTGTCCGGAACCCTTAGTTCGACATATTCAACAATATGAAAACTATGGTGTTGAAGGAAGCTTGTATTGTTGTGAGTTAAAAATTTTTCTCAGCTGATAGAGATAGAAAATGGTGTTGACGATGCAGTTTAACAGTAACTACATTCCCCACTAAGCTCTTTTATAGATAAATTCTCCGATTTCATAACTAGACACCTGATGTAACAAAGTTTATATTTTTAAACTATTTATTTTATCATCATTATGAGAGAATTATTTTGGGAGGAAACATGAACTATTATTTGTATCCTACTTAATTTATTTTGTGTCTTTTTCAGTGATGAATTGACCCTGGAAGGTATTAAACAGTTCTTTGTTGCTGTTGAGAGAGAAGAATGGAAGTTTGACACTCTCTGTGACCTTTATGATACTTTGACTATCACTCAGGCAGTTATATTTTGCAACACAAGAAGAAAGGTTGGTACACCCATATTTTATATTCTGGATTTTAATTAGTTTTGCCGTCTGCCTACAGTCAGAAAATCTATTTATATATTTATAGTGTAGGTCTTTATATTTTAGAAAGATGCTTGTCTAATTGTAGTTTATATGCTAAGACTTTTACTTTGGTCATTACAGTCTCAATATATTTATGGACAATCAATAACAACCAAGTTGTGTTAATGTGTAATAGGTCTAACGTACAATTCTTGATCAGACAATTTTTTTGAAGGAAGCATGCATTGGAAAACCTTACAATGGCTAATGGAGGAATTTATATTTAACCCTCCCAATACCATGGGTCCGGACAATCACAGACTACCACGGGGTCCTTGCGGGCCCCCACTCTTTATTACGACGTTTTTCATATAAAAACATACTTTATTTGGATTTATTAGTTAGGAATATTAAAAATTACTACAGTTAATACATACCTATTACAATTTTATTGATTGTATGAAATTTATTTATTAAAAGAATTTTTTGATTGTAAAAAAGTTTTTGATTAAGAAACAAAATCCTTCGTTTATTGTCTTGGTTCACTGATTTGACTCATTGGAGTCATCATTTTATTTATTTTGTTAGCACAGTTGCCGTTCTAAGAATCAATTATCAATTAAAATCTTGGATATTGGCGTTTTTATAGTATTATTATCTGACATATTTTTGATTTATTTATTAGGTGGACTGGTTGACAGAGAAAATGAGAGATGCGAACTTCACAGTCTGTTCGATGCATGGAGACATGCCACAGAAGGAGAGAGATGCTATTATGAAAGAGTTCAGAGCTGGAAAAAGGTATTTTTTTTAAGAAGCTGCATAGCTGACTCATTCTTTGCTTATCCCTATCAAAAATTTGTAAAAGCATAGATACTGTGCTCTCTTAAGGGAAATGTGATAAATTCGAGAAAAATAAATAATGGCTGTTTAATTTTAAACTCACTTAGTGTTTCTAATCCTTAAGAACTATACACCACAGATAAATATTACTGCTCTTTGATGTAAATATTTAGCTATTACTAAAGAAATGCACAGTTTTGAATCACCCTGATAAATTGATTGAGCTTTGTGCTTTTGTATGTTTCATTGATAATTATGCTTGAATGATTATTCTAATAATTTATTGATTTTAAAGAGAATACTCGTCAGTAAATGATTAATAATTTAAATATTTTTTATTTGAGAGAAATAATTGTTGCATCTTCAGGGGGTCAAATGTGGATATCCTTGATATCTAGACAGTACTCCCCTCTCAACTGTAATTTTCAACCAATTGATTTATGTTTCTGAATTTAAATTTCAACCAAAATAGAGCCTAAAATTAATCCATTTCTGTTACCCATATTTTTATCTTTCCTTTATTGGTTAATTCTTTGATTGGAATTAAATTTTAGCGATTATATATATATATATATATATATATATATATATATATATATATATATATATATATAAAATTGTAACCTCTGTCTGCACATTGATTTTTTTCGCGAATTTTCACGATAACTTTTCGTTTCACATGTCATAGACACCATAACTGCATTTTGTTTCTTTCGTGTGTGTTTGTTTATTTGTTTGTTTGTTACCTTTTCATGCATAAACGGCTGAACCGAATTTTATGAAACTTGGTATGTATATTACTAATAACCCAACTTAGACTTTAGGCTATATTAATATCCTCTGAGACGAACAGGAGTGGGGTTATAAGGGAAGCCTGAAATTAAAAATAGCTATATTTAGTTTCCTATTGGGTTTTCGGCAAATATGAACATATAAAAAGTTGTTTATTTTGCTATTTAGAGTAACTTTTGTGATATTAATTTTTGTCTTTTAACAATGTATAAACGAGATATACACTATAAACTAAAGCGGGAGTCAACTATTTCATTGGGTGCTAACGATTAGACCGAACTTAAAAAAAATCGATACGTCAATTAGCATTAATTCTTCCATGATTATAGGCTATATTAAAATTTTTAGGTTAGAACGGGAGTGGGGGTTATAAGGGAGGCCTAAAATAAAAATTCGCGATATTTCATTGTCTTATCTGTTTTTCGACAAACATGCACATAACAAAAGTTGTTTACTTTGTTATTTAGATTAACTTTTGTTTTATACATTTCTCCAGGAACAATGTGTGGAGCAAGTAATTTGCGTAGAAATATTGATATGCTCAACAATTCATTCCAATTTGAACTATGAGGTACCTCACCTGGAAAAATTAATTCAAATCTGTGTTAATATTTTGTCCTTAATAACTGAAATCTATGCACAGGAAACGGGAAATATGACAATTTGGAGGACAGTGAAGACTTACACAAAAAATTAATTTTATTATTAACAAATGCCAACAACAGGTATTAACCCTAAACTTGGGACGGGTAAATGCCAAAATATTGTGCAAAGTAAAGCCTTGCCAAAAAAATACCATCACCATTCAGCCTCTAATCAATTCCCAGGCGAAGCCGGGTATCTGAGCTAGTATATAAATAAAATTGGAACCTCAGTCTGTACATTGATTTTTTTCGCGAAATTTCACGATAACTTTTTGTTTCACATGTCATAGACACCATAACTGCATTTTGTTATATATATAGTTTTAGTGTATTATATTGAAAAACTATACATATATTTTCTCAATATATTCAGCACTTTAATGGTCAGAAACAGTAGTAATAAACTTTGAACTTACTTCAAAGATATTTATCTTATTTCCATCTGTCTCCAGAGCTGTCCTACAAGGACCCTTATAGTACGAACGTTGTGTCTACATGTCTCTATTTTCACACATAGGCTTTTCATCGTTTAAAGATTAGAAGTAAACTTCATGAAATACAATGACTATTAGTCATATTGTTGTGTGACTATTAGTCATAAATTTTATTTGATGAAGACACACTGTTACAGCAAGCTGTGAGGTTAGAGAATTGGAAATGCTGCTTTCCTGTTAAGTATTAGACAGATATTTTGATGGGGTTAGAGTAGAAAGTAAGAATTTCATTAACAGTTTTCATCTAAATGAACTCATCACATTATGAGAAGCACTTTAGCACAAATAAATTTGCTTATTGGCCACAATAGTCCTTGAAGACCTGTGCCTCTTCCAACTTCACTTTTGTTCATACCTTACGATTCCTAGTCTGTCTTCTCTAATCGTTAAAAACACTGTATACTCCATAAAACAGAATTATTCATCTTCTTTTTGTTCTTGAGTGTTTAATATCAGAGACAATTATTTTTTATACTCTAAACCTCACAGATCTGATCTTTACTGGGTAGCTTTGGTTTACTGGCTGTATAATAATTTGGTCCAACAACAAATATCCAAAAGCACGTAACATTTAGATTATGTTGAGCAAGACCCCTAATATCTTGAGAACTACTATAAATGAAATATGGGTCTTTTTGATTTTTATGTGTCTCAGTTACTTTCAATTTCATGTAATTTCAGTCATGTCTCACTAACTATGGCACTTTCCATACTATAATTTGACAATATTTAGTTTCTTTATATGAACAAAAATGTACTTATTCTCTGTTTTACTTCCAGTCGTGTACTGATTACTACAGATGTATGGGCCAGAGGAATAGATGTGCAGCAAGTTTCTTTAGTCATCAACTATGATTTGCCCAACAACAGAGAATTGTATATCCACAGGTAAATTAATTTTCCATTTTCTACACACTATTAATGACAATCCTGGACAGCAACCCACTGTCTTATTTATATTACTTCATTTGTTTTATTCATTGGTTATTATTTATGAGGTTAGATATCAAATAAGTGTAATTTTTTTTAATATTAAATATCTGAGTCAAACTCCCAATTCCAATTGGTTATAGAGGTGAAATTTGGACTTCCCTTTACAGTGCTTAACAAGCAGTAAGAGCCTCAACAATTTTTCCTTTAGAACTTCCACATTGGATTTTTTTGAAGATCTAACATTCTGGTGATTCGGAGCCAACCAGAATGAAAGGCTTTGCAAACATTTTGTTGGTATCCATGCTTATATACTTATTATTTATAATGCTCTTTCACTTTGGAGGGCCTATTTAGCAAGTGACTGTTCTTCTCTAGACTTCAGCTCTACCATCATTGTCATTAGTGATGATGCTTCCTAGGTAATGAAACTCCTTCATTTATAACTAGGAAGCATCATCACTGAAGACAGTGATAGTAGAGTTGCGTAACAAAACTCCTTCACTTTCAGTGCTCAGGTTAGCCATGTGAGTTAAAGTGCTGGCCTTAATCTTACATGGTAAACCTAGAGTGGCGAGCTTGGTTCCTGCCTGGGAAAATAGGAATTTATTTAGTGATGAACTCATTAAATAAAATTCTTAGTCTCACCCTGGCTAGAAAAGGGTGGTAACCCACAGACAAAAAGTGGACGATAATAATAATTCCTTCACTTTTTCCTTCTGTTTCCAATTCTAATATTTATAATTCCTTGGCTTTGGTTATCTTCTACTACTAAAATTTTTGTTTTATGTGCTTTTATCGTGAATTTAAACTGATCTAGGGAGTCCTTTAAAACTTGCAGCATTATATTTATCTCTACTATGGACTTTACTGACAGTGCAATGTCATCTACAAACCTGGTGTAATGAACAGATTTACTATTAATTTGCATACCTTTAGTTATTTCTTGTTCTATATTGCCTCTTCAATGAACATATTGAACAAATATGTGAAAGGGGCCCCCTTGTCTTACATCTTTCTTAATTCTAACTTCCCTTTTTCTTTTTCTAAATCTACAATTGCAACTATCGTTTTTAATTCATGTCTCCCCTTCTCTCCAGGATAACTCTTAGTGCTACAATCCGAAAACTATTGGTAGACTAATAAAACTCAATGTGTAGATAAAGCCTTTCTTTATTCAACCTGATATCTACAATTTTTGTGGTAGTAAACTCTTATAATTTTTCAATTTTGGAGTTTGGTTGTGGTAATATTACAGAGAAAAGAAATCCTCATTATCTTATAAGCTATATAACCTAAGTTTTCTTTGATGAATATTTTTTTTATGTTAAACATTTTTTAGTTCTTTAATCTCATGAAGTATATCACAATATAATTTCTTTTTACAGGATAGGTAGATCAGGTAGATTTGGAAGGAAGGGTGTTGCCATCAATTTTGTTAAAAGTGATGACATAAGGATTCTTAGGGACATTGAACAATACTACAGTACGCAAATTGATGAAATGCCTATGAATGGTATGTATTTTTCTTCATTAATGGATATTATTATTGCTTAAAACACAGAAACAAAATGTAATAAAGCACTTCCTTTCAGAATATTAACTAAATAGTTGAATATGTTGAAAAATTGAATCTTTAATGCTATGACTGTACACAATTTATAGTTTTCTTATACTAATGACCAATACATGAAACATTGAAACATAGTTTAATGCGATCATATATCTACGAAGAATGAGCAATTCTGGGTTATACTCTTAGTAAAGACCCAATATAAGAAATACGATACTTAACCTCTTCATAACCCATCATGGGGCACATTTTGCTAGCTATCAAAAAAATGGTATAGGGTGTCTTTAAATGACTATTAATAGTAAAAGAATAGTTTTAAAAGAATTCTACAAGAAGCTGCAATTGCAAACCTCACTTGCTAAGCCTGGGGATTATCAACTGCAGGAAAGCCGGAATACTACCTGCTTCCCTCTCCTGGCTAGGATAGGGTTCAGCTCATTATTTATTCCCGTCCCTTATGTCCCCAACTGAGTAATTTGGTTAAATATTTTTGAATAAATGTTGGTTCCTTGAAGGGCATGGGCAGCGCAAGCGGCCAGAAGGGGGGGTTCTTGGCTCCATACACTGAACATTCACAAGTAATTCCTAATTTCCCCCTGAAATCTAGTGGACGCCCTTGTAACTATTCGCAGTCCGAGCTTGAGTGAGTATAGGAGCAGGATGCTTTAGCTCATGTTGCCATATAAAGGGGTAACACATTTCGTGTTGGGTTACTGTGAAAATTGCAATTTGTAGGACTGGGGGTTGATCGTAGACTTCAAAAAGAAAAAAGAATACAAAAACTGGTTAAATATTTAAGTTAATCAGGATCAATTGGTTCCTCTACCATCCAGCATATTCCAGAGATATTTAAGTTAACTTTGTTTATATAAATTTTTTATAAAGATATTTCACCTCTTCTCTAAATTCACACCCCTGGCTGATTTCGGATATTAAAAAACTAGATTTTATTTTTACATGAATAAGTTAAATATCGAGTTTGGTTATGATATTACGAGTTTGTATATTTTTAGGTTATGATTTTTTTCCCCTAAGGTAATAATAGGTAGTTTACTAGTTGTGTTTGAATAATTCAAGATATAAGAGCATAATATATTCTTATTCCCTTCGGGAAATTGAACACACAACTCAAATTTCATCAAAACCCTGGCCTTGGACCCAGACCTGTAGTATGGTAATCTAATGCACAGTCAATTTATATGCAAACTCAGCCTTGGCCCAGAACTGTAGTTTGGTAATCGAGTGCATAGTCAATTTAGGTGCAACCCCAGCCTTGGACCCTGACCTGTAGTATGGTAATCTAGTGCATAGTCAATTTAGGTGCAAACTCAGCCTTGGACTCTGACCTGTAGCATGTTAATCGAGTGCATAATCAATTTAGGTGCAGCCTTAGATCCTGATCTTTAGCATTTTATAAATTTTTTTTGTTAATTGAGTGCTTTGTCCAATCAAAAGTATGTTGTCCAGAACATAAAATGTTAATTGATTATGTGACATCACTCATATTTGCATAAGTGAGATACATACTTAGTGGTCTCAGTCATCCACCTCTTATGTCTTCTAATGTTTGTGGAACATTCATTTACCAAAAAAAATAAGAATACTCCAATATGAGATAATTTCTGTATTCATTATGACATGTTTTTGACATACTTGTTTATTTCTGTTGGAAATAATAAATTCACATGACTGGTACTTTTTATATTTTCTTAAACTAGGCAACTCCTAAACTGTGGAAACATAAAAAGTAGCTTCATGTATTCCCGTGTCCCTAATTTTGGCAGGAAGTTTCCTTATCTCTTTCGTGTTTTATGTGTTTACTCTCATACGAAAAAGCTATCTTTGATATTCAAGAAGGTCTTGGATTGTCCCATTGTTATGTCCTGTCTCACAGTATTTTTAATCCCATTCTGTCTACCAACCACACCTGCAAGGTGATTAAATGTGGATGTTTAATAAAAATAACAGCAAGTATTGAGTGTCTTTATTTCATGAGCATACACATTTTTGCCTTAATAGGCGAAGTCATTACATTTTACGACCAGAGTACAAATAGTTGAGCATGCCCGACATTTATTGCCATTAGTTGGCATTACATGGGTCATTTGGACGTACCACACAATTATTTACTTTTAATTTGTTATATCAACTGTGACTTGCCTCTGTTAGTCATCAAATGAATTACGGCAACCCTCAACATTGCCTTTGGGAATCAAACTGAATTCTTTTAAATTAATACAGATGGTTTATTAGTAAATTAATGAAAAAATATAAACATATTTAATCTATACAATTTCAATTTCTTCTCTGACATTATGATTTGTTAAAATTATCATTATACATTTATTCATATGCAGTAGAGTGATTGCTTGATGAGCTTGTTTTTCTTTGAGAACATAAGATTAGCGGTAATGTAGTCCCCTGAATTTCAGTGACATGACAATTTAGTACAGACTTTGTTGTTGTATCATTCTTCTACTTCAAAGATACAGGAGACATAGCATGCCTGCCTCCATCAACTGGAATTGTAACTCCAGTAATAAAAGAGGCTCCAGAACCTGCCAGAAATCCAATGACTGATGCTACCTCTTCTGGTTGGCCTGCTCTACCTAGGGCATGGGTCGTTTTCGCAGTTTCCATATAATCGTCATATTCTTTTTGACTCATGCCCGAGCGGAGTTGGATTTTGGTTACAATAGTTCCTGGGTTTACTGCATTCACTCTAATTTGTTTTGGAGCCAGCTCGAGGGCTGTACACCTTGTCATCTGGTCAAGTGCACTCTTTGACATGCAGTAGCCTAATATATTTGGAAAAGATTTCAGGCCAGCAATGCTTGAAACATTGACAATATTTCCCTTTGTAGCCTCAAGGTGAGGGACAGCCAATTCAGTGAGACGAACCACAGCAAATAAATTAACCTATAATAAAATGAATAACAAATTAGTTATTATAATGCTAGGTATATTTTTTATTATATGCAATAAATTGGGAAGAATTTAGTGTTTTAGTCATGTCCATGCTCATTATTTATTTACGTTACTTACATATATTAAAAATACACTGCTTATTTCAATTTTCTGAATAATAGAATAAAAATATTGCAAAATGGTAATTTAAAAATATAAGTTTTTTATATTAGTTGATTTGAATGTTGTTTCATCATGACATATTTGCAGTATTTTATATTTTTAACTTTTAAACAACAAATAATTTTCAATCATCTCTCAATATTCAATATTCTTAATTTGTATAATAATGTTTTCTTTTAGCTTTATGAGTTTTATCATCATTTGATGTTAAAACATTAAAAGCAAAGCTATTACAAAGCTGCAATTATTGTATGGGTACTTGTAATTATTTGTTACATAAATAAAGGCAATTGTCTTTTGTATGCCCCTTCCATAGGGTTTTAATGTTCATATTAAAGGAATAATTTTTATTGCCAGAATGAAAATATAAAAAAAAAGTTGTAATAATCAAAATTAAGCGAGAACTATTTTACTTGTTTAAAAAGGTAAATTCAATAGTTTAGTTTTATTTATTAGTATTGGGCAAGAAAGTGGATTGATGATCACTATGCAAAATTATTTTTTGTTGGCTATTTATATTTAAGTGTGGGAATAATATAACATATTTGACATTGTAAATGGAGGTATTCTTAGTTGATTGTTACTGAATCCATTGTGTTCCAGAGAAATAGTAAATAGCATTGTGTAGAACATTTAAACAATGAATGCAATTAATTTTATCTATTGTAGATGTAAAAATTAACATAATTATTTTAATTTAATTAATATTATAACTAACAAATTAATTTAATCATGTCAATTCACTTATTTACATTTCTTAAGTAATTGAACATCGCAAAATTAGAACAGATACAGTTTACTGTTTTTAAAAAATTCGAAACTTTTTTAGTTCACAATCTATTAATCTAAACCAGAATTCAGGTTCAATGATTTAAAGATTAAATAATTCATAATGTTAAATTAATTATAAAATAGGAGTAAGAAGTAAATAATAGCTCGGGATATATATATAGATATGCTTTTCTGTCTGCATTAGGTAAAAAAAAACAAAATTTGCTCTCATTTGTAACTATATCTTTGTAAACTATAAATCTTTTTTAATATAATATTAATTGACTGTGAACCTAATAGATATACACCAAGAGTCAAAACAGTAATACAGCTAGATTTTTTTAAAATTCAATTTATGGAACATCGAAAGTCAAGTAATTTTCTTTAGTTCCTCATGAAATAGACATTGAGCTACTGTAAATAGAAAATATTGATCTATGTACAGAAGTTCATAATACTGCTTGGAACAGTATTGTCACTCATTTTATAATTCATATTCTCATTGCTCAAGGCTTGTTGGAATTAGGAGTGATTATAGATAGGATTCAAAATGAGTTATATAATCTCTTACCTGAAACATCTTATCCATTTGTTCATGGTTGAGCTTCTCAATAGAGCCTGTATACAAGGTGCCGGCATTATTGACCAAGACATCCAATCTACCAAACTGTTGAATTGTTTTATCTATGAGCTGTTTTGGAAAGTCGTCCTTTTCTATTGTGCCGATTATCTTGAGCGGCTCTTTCTTATTTATCGCCTTACATTTTGCCGCTATTTTATCCAACTCTTCAGAGCTGCGGCCCGTTAGGGAGAGATCGGCCCCCAAGTTGGCGAAGTGAAGGGCGGCAGCCGCCCCTATCCCAGAACTAGCGCCGGTTATCAGAACCACCTTCCCGTTGAATTCCATTCCGTTGATAACGAGCTACTGAAACGAAACAGATCTCGCTGTCTGTATATAGCAATTATGGCGGCAGTTTCCTAGGAAGCCTCTCTCAAGGCCGCTCGCTACTACTACGGGATTAGTCAATGCCTATCGACGCACTCTTATCAGTTTTTGTTAGCTACTCCATTCTTATTTGATTAATCATTTACTATTGGCATAAAATCCTTGAACCTGATTGCTTGAAGAAAATATAAAGTTTCATTCCAATATTTTCTTGTACCTATTCCAATAGCGGGAATTTATTTGAATTCTGTAATACACCTTTGTGCATGGATACCTGAACCTATGTTTTGGTGGATATTGAAATAATTAAACCTTAGTAAATACAGAGTTATATTTTCAAGTTTAAAATATGGACAATTATTAATGGGTCGACCGTTTGCTCCTGACCTTTAAGTGCCTGACTGCTACTTTGAACAAATGTCTCCGAAGGGAAATCGGCTATTGACGCGATTATTGAAACATTTCCACAAATGTCCATCGACCCAACCCACGAGATGACGAAAACGGGGGGGGGGGGTGGTCCGTTAAAAACTCCCGATAACGGAACACTAAGATTTTTCGACATCCCTCCCTCCCACTATTCCCATTTTAGCCGTTAACGAAATTGATCTTCATTTTTACATGAAACGTTTAAATATCGACTTTGCTAACGATGAAACAAAAAACCCGTCACGCAGGGGCTTAGTAAACTAAGCAGATTTCCCACGTGACGTTAAATAGAGAAATTTCACGAGAGCCGAACAGTTACCGAAACGGCCGAACTAGCTTTTGGCGGAAACTCACGATTAGAACCGAACTTAGTCGATCTCATCGTCCGTTATCCGCATACACTTAATAAAAATGCAAATATCTCGGTTAATATTCAAGATAGAGAATAAATGTATATAACAATATTTATAGTAAATTTAATTTGCAATAGGATTGATTCGACGTATAGTTTTGGAGATATTTCAAAATCCCCCCCCCTCCCACTGGCCCGATTTCAGCCGTTAACGAACTTGATCTTTCATTTTGCTTAAGGGAAATCTGCTAATATTTGTCTGTTCGCGCTCTAGCGGTCGCAATTTTTGCTTGATCGTTACTAAATTCGATATCTAAACGTTTTATGTAAAAATAAAGATCAAGTTCGTTAATTGCTGAAATCGGACCAATGGGAGGATTTTTTATTTTCGAAAATTCGAAATATCTCCCTTACTATACGTCGGATCGAAAAAATTTTAGAGTCAATCTTATTGTAAATTAAATTAATTATAAATATTGTTATATAAGTTTATTCTATATCTTGGATATTAACCGAGATATTTGCATTTTTCAGCCTTCAGCAAACCCTCATTTCTACTTATGTTACATAAACAATACTCTGTTATGTAATAAACAACATCATTCGAAGCTTAAATGCCATAAATTATTTTCAGGAGACCTTTATTATACGAGATAAATGCAAATATGTTATGGTGACCCTCCCCCCTTTCTTAAGTTCTTGAACTACTAAAATTAGATTGAGTGAGATAAAAAATTTTCTGATCCATTACAAATTACAGTACTAGATATAGTAAATAGTTTTCAATAAAATTAACATGTTATATTCTGATATATTTCAGTATTGTTTTTCTTTCCTGTAGGAAGTTGGCACACCTGTTTGTTTACGTTTCAGGTGCTTCCCTTCTTGAGGTTTCTTATTATCGTTTGTATTTATTCTAGGGATGGGTATCGAACTACAAAACATCGATTATTAACAACCGATTAATATTTGCACTAATTAATCGATACGTCGATTAATCGACGTCAAAAAAATCGATTAATCGACAAAACCAAGAAAAAACAAATTTCAATATTTATATATATATATATATATATATATATATATATATATATATATATATATATATATATATATATGTTAATTGCTAGTTATATTTATATTGTTATTGAGGATTAACTAACCTCTTTCAATTATCTTTTAACAATTGAAGTTACCAGACAATCGAAGGTTTTACACCTTTTTTTGTTTGAGCTTACTAGCACATTTAAAAAATAAAAAAAAAAATAATTAATATAAATTACATTTCAAAACTTAAAATTTAAAATTAAAAAACTTAATCTAAATATTGTTAAAAAAAATCTTTGTTTGCATTAAAAATATTTACTCAGCAGGGTACATGTTTCGTGGATCATCCACGAATTAAGGTTTTTAATTTTAAATTTTAATTTTTGTAATTTATATATTTTTTTTAATTTTAATTGTTAAAAGATAATTGAAAGAGGTTAGTTAATCCTCAATAACAATAAAAAACAAATTTTTACTCATTGAAATGTAGCTAGTATTGAAAAAAAAAATCGATTGTGGAAAAGTTGAACAATTAGCTTCAAAATATGAAAAATTAGTCTCAACTCTCACTTAAGAACAAGAAAAGAAGAAAAAAAAAATAAGTAATCGTGATTAAAGCATCGATTACCAGATTAATCATGCATCCTAAACATCGATTAAAAATACACCGATTATTTAGAGTATTAATCGATTATTACGATTAATCGATTAATCGATACCCATCCCTAATTTATTCCTACATGAGAGGAGTCGGTATATTACAACATTTCATGATTTGAAGGGCTAGAGAACAGGAAGTTAGATAAGGACATCTATAGGTTATTTCAGGGCGTGGGATTTCTGTTTACAGCTGGTTCTGTGCGACAGACTTTTAGCAGATTTCCCTTAAGGGAAATCAGCTATTGAGGTTGTACTCATGACGCGATTTTCGACATTTTTCTTCAAATGTCCATCGATCCTACCTAGTAGATGACGAAAATGAAGACCGTTCAAAACTGTATATATATATATATCTATATATATATATATATATATATATATATATATATATATATATATATATATATATATATATATATATATATTTGTCTGTTACCGCTCTAGCGGTCGCAATTTTTGTTTAATCGTTACCAAACTCGGAATTTAATCGTTTTATGTAAAAAGGAAGATCAAGTTCGTTAATGGCTGAAATCGGACCAGTGGGAGGGGGGGTTTAGAGGGGAGGATTTTCAAAAAGTCAAAATATCTCCGTTATTATGCGTCGGATCAAAAAATTGTATAGAATCAATCTTATTGCAAATTCAATTTACTATAAATATTGTTCTATACCTTTATTCTGTATCTTGAATATTAACCGAGATATTTGCATTTGTATTCTGCGTATGGTCGGCTATGTTCGGCCTTTCCCCCGAGAGCTCTGGTGGCCGTTTCTGTAACTATTAGTCCCTCGTGAATAGGTTTAGAGGTTACTTACTACTACAGCTGTTATTAGGCAGATTTCTCTACTGTAAAACTTCACGTGGGAAATCTGCTTAGTTTACGCAGCCCCTGCGTGACGGACTTTAATTTTATTTATTTGATAGTGATATATAAAATTATAAATAAAATTATAGCACAGACAAGTGTGTAGCTACAAGTATTGCAGATAAGTTGCTGTAAATGTTTATGCAATTATCAGTACAAAGAATCCAAATATTTTTGGCCTTGTGAGGGAATCATCACCGCGTAATAGCAAAATTACTGGCTACTCATCTGTACTCTAATATATATATCGACTCGACATATTAACTAAACAATACTTGCAGATATCTTTTTTTAGTCATTTCTATTGGTTAAGACTGAGTTATTAGTTTTAATTTATTGTTTTCTCTTAAATAAATCAAAAGTAACTTTTTTCCAGGTTGTAACTATAATTTCATTATTTACTTATTTATTTTTTTTTTTTTTACAGTTGCTGATTTGATTTAAGAAGGTGGTGCAACTTTGCTGCTTTTCATCATGTTTTACTTTTGAAATAATTCAACTAATATTTTTTTTTAAATTTTCTATAAACTTTGCTCCATTATTTGAGTTTAACTATTCTTATTTTTCTGTATGATGTACAGATATTTTGTTATTAAAATATTGATTTCATTTGTATTTCTTTTTGACTATCAATTAGTTGATCAAATTATTAATTTTAATGTACAAATATTGTGAATAAAATAGTAATTAGTGTTTTTATTTATTTATTTTATTCCAATTACCACTTGAAAAAAAAAAAAAAATTCTTTATATTCTTTCTTCTTGGGCTGAGGAATCTTCTTATATTCTTTTATGCAACATGGTAGTGCTCTGCATACTGGATGCTATCTGAGTTGAATCACTGCAAATTGAAAAAAGTCCGTCACGCAGAGGCTGCGTAAACTAAACAGATTTCCCACGTGAAGTTTTACAATAGAGAAATTTGCCTAATAATAACAGTAGTAGTAAGGTATCTCTAGACCTATTCACGAGGGACGAATAGTTACGGAAACGGCCGCACCAGCTCTCGGCGGATAGTCCCGAACAGAGCCGACTCCTGCCGACCACACACACAATACAAATGCAAATATCTCGGTTAATATTCCAGATAAAGAATAAATGTATAGAACAATATTTATAGTAAATTTAATTTCCAATAAGTTTGAATCTATACAATTTTTCGATCCGACGCATAATAACGGAGATATTTCGAATTTTCAAAAATCCCCCCATCCCACTGGTCCGATTTCAGCCATTAACGAACTTGATCTTTCTTTTTACATAAAACGATTATATATCAAGTTTGGTAATGATCAACCAAAAATTGCGACCGCTAACGCGTTAACAGATATATATATATATATATATATATATATATATATATATATATGTATATAATTTTGAACGGACATCATTTTCGTCATCTCCTGGGTAGGATCGATAGACATTTGAGGAAATTTATCAAAACTCGCGTCATGAGTACGACCTCAATAGCTGATTTCCCTTAAGGGAAGTCTGCTAAATATCAGCTTAGTTTATAATTACTTGAGGCTTACAAGGGGGAGTGCAGGCCGCCCCCCCCCCACCTATTGAACAAAAATGTTTTAATGTGTAGTACCCAACGAAAAACAAAATCTGTTAAAGCAAGAGAATGCACCTCTCACGAGTTTGTCTAATAAAAAGTCCGTCACGCAGGGGCAGCGTAAACTAAGCAGATTTCCCACGTGAAGTTTTACAATAGAGAAATTTCACGAGAGCCGAGCCAGTGAAGGAAACGGCCGAACTAGCTTTTGGCGGGAATGTAACTCTCGTCCGTTAGGCGCACCGATTTGATAAAAATGCAAATATCTCGGTTAATATTCAAGATTGAGAAAAAATGTATATGACAATATTTATAGTAAATTTAATTTGCAATAAGATTGGACCTGTACCATGTTTCGATCCGACGTATAGTAACGGAGATATTTCGAACTATCGAAAATCCTCCCCTCTAAACCCCCCCTCCCACTGGTCCGATTTCAGCCGTTAACGAACTTGATCTTTCTTTTACATAAAACGACTAAATATCGAGATTGGTAACGATCAGATAAAAATTACGACCGCTAGAGCGTTAACAGACAAATATATATATATATATATATATATATATATATATATATATATATATATATATATATACTAGCTCAGATACCCGGCTTCGCCCGGGAATTCATTTGAGGCTGAATGGTGATGATATTTGTTTGGCAAGGCTTGACTTTGCACAATATTTTGACATTTACTCGTCCCAGTGTTATATTGGTTAATACCCGTCGTTTCTGTGGATTTGTTAATAATAAAATTAATTTTTTATGTAAGACTTCACTGTCCTCCATATTGTCATATTTCCCGTTTCCTGTGCATTGTGCATAGATTTGAATTATTAAGGACAAAATATTAACATACATTAAAATTAATTTTTCCAGGTGCTGTACCTGGTAGTTCATATTGAAAAGAATTGTTGAGCAAATTTCTCTAAATAACAAAATAAACAACTTTTGTTATGTGCATATTTGCCGAAACCCCAATAAGAAACGAAATATCACTATTATTAATTTCAGGCCTCCCTTATAACCCCCACTCCTGCCCGTCCCTAGAAATGTTAGTATGGCTTATTATAATGAAAGCGTTAGTGCTAATGCACATACCGAGTTTTATTTATTTCGGTTGGGTCTTTTATCCCAAATAAAATTGTTCACTTCCGCTATAGGTTTTAGCGTATATCTCGTTTATAATTCGGTATACGACAAAAGTGAATATAATAAAAGTTACTCCAAATAACAAAATTAACAACTTTTGTTATGTTTATATTTGCGGAAAAGCCAATAGGAAACGAAATATTGCTATTTTTAATTTCAGGCCTCCCCTACAACCCCCACTCCTGCTCGTCTCTAGAAATAATGG
This sequence comes from Riptortus pedestris, assembly GCA_019009955.1. Lineage (NCBI taxonomy): Eukaryota > Metazoa > Arthropoda > Insecta > Hemiptera > Alydidae > Riptortus > Riptortus pedestris. Next base: position 95,426,496 of record CM032232.1, read on the forward strand.
TACAGCTTATTATCGTGAAGGAGTTAGTGTTAATTCACATACGGAATTTTATTTAATTCGGTTGGGTCGTTTGTACCAAATAAAATTGTTCACTTCCGCTATAGGTTTTAGCGTATATCTCGTTTATAATTCGGTATACGAAAAAAAGGTATATAACAAAAGTTACTCTAAATAACAAAATAAACAACTTTTGTTATGTGCATAATTGCCTAAAATTCTATAGTTAACGAAATATTGCTATTTTTAATTTCAGGCCTCCCCTACAACCCCCACTCCTGCTCGTCTCTAGAAATAATGGTACAGCTTATTATCGTGAAGGAGTTAGTGTTAATTCACATACGGAATTTTATTTAATTCGGTTGGGTCGTTTGTCCCAAATAAAATTGTTCACTTCCGCTATAGGTTTTAGCGTATATCTCGTTTATAATTCGGTATACGAAAAAAGTGTATATAACAAAAGTTACTCTAAATAACAAAATAAACAACTTTTGTTATATTTATATTTGCCGAAAAACTAATAGGAAACGGAATATCGCTATTTTTAATTTCTGGCTTCCCTTATAACCCCCACTCCTGTTCGTCTCAGAGAATTTTAATATAGCCTAAAGTCTAAGTTGGGTTAGTAGTAACATACATACCAAGTTTCATAAAATTCGGTTCAGCCGTTTATGCGTGAAAAGGTAACAAACAAACAAACAAATAAACAAACAAACAAACAAACAAACAAACAGACACCAAAGAAACAAAATGCAGTTATGGTGTCTATGACATGTGAAACGAAAAGTTATCGTGAAATTTCGGGAAAAAAATCAATGTACAGACAGAGGTTACAATTTTATATATATATAGATATATATATATACTAGCTCAGATACCCGGCTTCGCTCGGGAATTCATTTGAGGCTGAATGGTTATGGTATTTTTTTTGGCTAGGCTTTACTTTGCACAATATTTTGACATTTACCCGTCCCAGTGTTTAGTTTAAATACCCGTCGTTTCTGTGGATTTGTTAATAATAAAATTATTTTTTTATGTAAGACTACACTGTTCTCCATATTGTCATATTTCCCGTTTCCTGTGCATTATGCATAGATTTGAATTATTAAGCACAAAATATTAACATGCATTTGAATTAGTTTTTCCCGGTGAGGTACCTTGTAGTTCCAAAGAATTGTTGAGCAAATTTCACTAAATAATAAAATAAACCACTTTCTTATGTGCATATTTGCCGAAACCTCAATAGGAAACGAAATATCACTATTTTTAATTTCAGGCCTCCCTTATAACCCCCACTCCTGCCCGTCCCTAGAGATGTTAGTATTGCTTATTATAAGGAAGACGTTAGTGCTAATTCACATACCGAGTTTGGTTTAGTTCGGTTGAGTCTTTTGTAGCAAATAAAATTGTTGACTTCTGCTATCACTTTTTGGCGTATAACGCCTTTATAATTAGGTATACGACAAAAGTGTATATGACAAAAGTTTCTCTAAATAACAAAATAAACAACTTTTGTTATGTGCATATTTGCCAAAACCCCAATAGGAAACGAACTATCACTATTTTTAATTTTAAGCCTCCCTTATAACCCCCACTCCTGCCCGTCCCTAGAAATGTTAGTATGGCTTATTATAAGGAAGACGTTAGTGCTAATTCACGTACCGAGTTTGGTTTAGTTCGGTTGAGTCTTTTGTGCCAAATAAAAATGTTGACTTCTGCTATCACTTTTTGGCGTATAACGCCTTTATAATTAGATATACGACAAAAGTGTATATGACAAAAGTTTCTCTAAATAACAAAATAAACAACTTTTGTTATGTGCATAATTGCCGAAAATGCAATAGGAAACGAAATATCGCTATTTTTAATTTCAGGCTTTCCTTATAACCCCCACTGCTGTTCGTCTCAGAGGATATTAATATAGCCTAAAGTCTAAGTTGGGTTAGTAGTAATATACATACCAATTTTCATAAAATTCGGTTCAGCCGTTTATGCGTGAAAAGGTAACAAACAAACAAACAAACAAATAAACAAACAAACAAACAAACAGACACCAAAGAAACAAAATGCAGTTATGGTGTCTATGACATGTGAAACGAAAAGTTATCGTGAAATTTCGTGAAAAAAATCAATGTACAGACAGAGGTTACAATTTTATATATATATATATATATATATATATATATATATATATATATATATATATATATATATACAGTTTTGAACGGACCTCATTTTCGTCATCTACTAGGTAGGATCGATGGACATTTGAAGAAAAATTTCGAAAATTCCGTCATGAGTACAACCTCAATAGCTGATTTCCCTTAAGGGAAATCTGCTAAAAGTGTTAAAGATTTGCTCCAAAGTCTTGAGGTGTTGCGTAGACTGAAGGTTTTAGATGTTTCCATATAATTAAAGAAATTTCGAAATGCTTTCTGTCAAAAATATTATATAAAGAAGTAATGAAATTTAAACGAAAAATATATTATTGTTGATTGAACACAAATAAATTTAACGTTAATATTAATTATTAGCATCTGTAGAGCCTTTGGAAGATGTTGTTGATCATAAAAGCAATTAAAACATAAATTTATGACTCATCTAAAAATGCAGTCAGCTTTTTTTAACAGATTTCCCTCAGCAGCTATTGTGGTCGTACAATCATGGTGCGATTGTATTTCGAAAAATTTCAAATGTCCATTGATTCTACCCAGGAGATGACGAAAATGAGGTCCGTTCAAACTATATATATATATATATATATATATATATATATATATATATAGGGTTGGGGAAAAAGTAATTTCGGTATTTTTCATGTTTTTCAAAGCGCATTTATTTATATAAATTTTAGATATTAATAAATGATATATGCGCCGTTTTGATCGATGACCTTTTGCCATTTTTTCGGTAAAACCATTATACCTTCACTATAGAAGTTCTGTGATTTCTGGGCGAAAAACTGAACCAAGTGGTTTTCACAAGCCTCTTTTGATTCCAGCTTTACACCATTAAGAGAGTTCTGAAGAGAACGAAACAAGTGGTAGTCAGACGGTGCAAGGTCCGGGCTGTATGGTGGATGCATCAAAACTTCCCAGCCAAACTCTCGTAATTTTTGCCGAGTCACCAAAGATGTGTGTGGTCTAGCATTGTCGTGATGGAATACAACGCCTTTCTTATTGATCAATTCAGGCCCTTTTTTCTTGAATCTCCTGCTTCAACCGTATTAGTTGTTGGCAGTAGAGAGTCGAATCAATGGTTTGGCCAGGTTTGAGCAGCTCTTGATGAACAATGCCTTTCCAATCCCACCAAACACTCAGCTTCACCTTCCTTAGTGTCAATCCGGGCTTTGCCACTGTTTGTGAAGTTTCTCCGGGTTTCGACCACGATCTTTTTCGCACATTATTGTCGTACGTGATCCACTTTTCATCACCTGTAATCATTCTTTTCAAAAATGGCTCGATTTCATTTCGTTTCACCAGCGATTCACAAATGGAAACTCTGTCCATTAAATTGTTTACAGTTAATTCGTGTGGAACCCATATATCGAGCTTCTTTTGGTATCCATTCTTATGTAAATGGGTCAAAACTGTTTTATGGTCGATGTTTAGCTCCATAGCGATGTCACGAGATGAAATGTGTCGGTCTACCTCAATTTATGAAGAATTTCATCGACTTGTTCAACAATTGGCCTGCCAGGGTGAGGTTCATCATTAAGGTCAAAATTTCCGGAAAGAAATCGAGCAAATCAGTTCTGACACTGACGTTCACTTAAACAGACATCACCATAAACACCACACAATTTTCGATGAGCCTGAGCTGCATTTATCCCTTTTCGAGAGTAAAAAAAGCAATACATGACGAAAATGGCCTTCTGGAATCTCCATTTTCAAAGCACAATAACATTTGACTGAGTAAATGAATGAAACTGTATAGATATTTGGAATACTCTATGGACTATGACCTTTCAAACGTGGTATAGTATGGCTTCACTGAATAAGGATTACAAGAGATAAGCGAATTTGATACGTGACTATTGGGATAAACCGAAATTACTTTTTCCCCAACCCTATATATATATATATATATATATATATATATATATATATATATATATATATATATATATATATATCTATATATATATAAAATTGTAACCTCTGTCTGTACATTGATTTTTTTCGCGAAATTTCACGATAACTTTTCGTTTCACATGTCATAGACACCATAACTGCATTTTGTTTCTTTGGTGTCTGTTTGTTTGTTTGTTTGTTTGTTTGTTTATTTGTTTGTTTGTTTGTTACCTTTTCACGCATAAACGGCTGAACCGAATTTTATGAAACTTGGTATGTATATTACTACTAGCCCAACTTAGACTTTAGGCTATATTAATATTCTCTGAGACGAACAGGAGTGGGGGTTATAAGGGAGGCCTGAAATTAAAAATAGCGATATTTCGTTTCCTATTGCTTTTTCAGCAAATATGCACATAACAAAAGTTGTTTATTTTGTAATTTAGAGTAACATTTGTTATATGCACTGTTGCCGTATACGGAAGTATAAATGAGTTATACGCTAAACACTATAGCGGGAGTTCACAATTTTATTTGGCACAAAAGACTCAACCGAACTAAACCAAACTCGGTATGTGAATTAGTACTAACGCCTTCCTTATAATAAGCCATACTAACATTTCTAGAGACGGGCAAGAGTGGGGGTTATAAGGGAGGCCTGAAATTAAAAATAGCGATATGTCGTTTCCTATTGCATTTTCGGCAAATATGCACATAACAAAAGTTGTTTATTTTGTTATTTAGAAAAACTTTTTTTATATACACTATCGTCGGATACCGAAGTATAAAGGTGTTATACGCTAAACATTATAGCGGGAGTCAACAATTTTATTTGGCACAAAAGACTCAATTGAAATAAACCAAACTCAGTATGTGTATTAGCACTAACGCCTTCCTTATAATAAGCCATACTATTTCTAGGGACGTGCAGGATTGGGGGTTATAAGGGAGGCCTGAAATTAAAAATAATGATTTCCTATTGGGGTTTCGGCAAATAAGCACATAACAAAAGTTGTTTATTTTGTTATTTAGAGAAATTTGCACGACACTTCTTTTCAATATGAACTACCAGGTACCTCAAATGAAAAAAATGTTTCAAATGTATGTCAATATTTTCTCATTAATAATTCAAATCTATACATAATGCACAGGAAACGGGAAATATGACAATATGCAGGACAGTGAAGTCTTACATGAAAAAATAATTTTATTATTAACAAATCCACAGAAACGACGGGTGTTAACCCTAAACACTGGGACGGGTAAATGTCAAAATATTGTGCAAAGTAAAGCCTTGCCAAAAATATACCATCACCATTCAGCCTCAAATGAATTCCCGAGCGTAGCCGGGTATCTGAGCTAGTATATATCTAGATATAAATATATATATATATATATATGTATATATATATTTGTCTGTTAACACTTTAGCGGTCGCAATTCTTGTTTAATTATCACCAAACTCGGCATTTAATCGTTTTATGTAAAAAGACTGAAATCGGGCCATTGGTGGGGGGGGGGGGGCGAATTTGGAAAATTTGAAACATCTCCGTTACTATAGTACGTCGGATCGGAAAATTGTATAGAACCAATCTTTTTGCACATGGAATTTACTATAAATATTGTTATATATATTTATACTCTATCTTGAATATTAACCAAGATATCTGCATTTTTATTAAGTGTGTGCCGATAACAGACGAGATGAGATCGGCTAAGCCGGTTCTATTTGTTTCCGTAACTGTTCGGCTCTCGTATGGAGATTTCTCTATTGTATAACTTCACGTGGAGAATCTGCTTAGTTTACAAAACGTCTGTAGGAAAGCAAACTTGATTTAAAAAAAAAAATATTCTTTCATCTTAAAGTTTCAAACCAAACCATGCGCACTGTAACGATAATTGGTGATAAAGAATAGAATGAATTTTAATACAATCCTCTCTAGATGATATTTTGCGATTCTGAGCAGTTTTGGAGACGCTTCATAAAATTTTTAATTTGAAGATAAAAATATACCTCAGTGATCCAAGGCCAAGCACAATGAAAATAATGCTCTAATGTATAAAACTGTAGAAGAATATTTTTGTCTAGAGCTAGAAAATTTTAAATATTTTTCTTAACTGTAAAATAAATTAATGACAAATAAACAGGAGAAGCGAAATACCCCGTTTAAAAATATCATAATATTCTTGTTATTATTGATAATTGTTATATACTTATGTATTCGAGTAATAGTAATATATTTCTTGTATAATATTAAATATTTCCTTATACCTATTATATTTTTGCTAGAAAGCATTTGAATTTTCTTTAAATAAATGGAACATGTTAAAAATTAAATGCCAAAAATTAAAAAAAAAAGTCCGTCACGCAGGGGCTGCGTAAACTAAGCAGATTTCCCACGTGAAGTTTTACAATAGAGAAATCAGCCTAATAACAACTATAGTAACCTAAACCTATTCACGAGGGATGAATAGTTATGGAAACGGGCGCCAGAGCTCTCGGCGGAAAGTCCGAACATAGCCGACCACACTCAGAATACAAATGCAAATATCTCGGTTAATATTCAAGATAGGGAATAAATGTATATAACAATAGTTATAGTAAATTTAATTTTCAATAAGATTGGTCCTATACAATTTTTCGTTTCGACGTATGGTAACGGAGATATTTCGAATTTTCGAAAATCCTCCCCACTAAACCCCCCTCCCACTGGTCCGATTTCAGCCGTTAACGAGCTTGATCTTTCTTTTTACATAAAACGACCAAATATCGAGTTTGGTAACGATCAAACCAAAATTGCGACCGCTAGAGCGGTAACAGACAAATATATATATATCTATCTATATATATATAAAATTGTAACCTCTGTCTATACATTGATTTTTTTCACGAAAGTTCACGATAACTTTTCGTTTCACATGTCATAGACACCATAACTGCATTTTGTTTCTTTGGTGTCTGTTTGTTTGTTACCTTTTCACGCATAAACGGCTGAACCGAATTTTATGAAACTTGGTATGTATATTACTACTAACCCAACTTAGACTTTAGGCTATATTAATATCCTCTGAGACGAACAGGAGTGGGGGTTATAAGGGAAGCCAGAAATTAAAAATAGCGATATTTCGATTCCTATTGGTTTTTCGGCAAATATGCACATTAGAAAAGTTATTTATTTTATAATTTACAGTAACTTTTGTTATATACACTTTCGTCGTATACCTAAATATAAATGAGTTAATTAAAAAAATTATTTTTATAATTTATTAATTTATTTTATAAATGTCAATATTTTCTCATTAATAATTCAAATCTATGCATAATGCACAGGAAACGGGAAATATGACAATATGCAGAACAGTGAAGTTTTGCATAAAAAAATAATTTTCTTATTACCAAATGCCAACAACGGGTATTAACCCTAAACACTGGGACGGGTAAAGGTCAAAATATTGTGCAAAGTAAAGCCTTGCCAAAAAAATACCATCACGATTCAGCATCAAATCAATTCCCGGGCGAAGCCGGGTATCTGAGCTAGTATATATATATAAATATGTATATATCTGTAACCCCAGTGAATAAGTGGTTAAGTCGACCAGTGAGTAATGGGGACTTAACCACTTATTCACTAGTACAACAGATATATATATATATATATATATATATATATATATATATATATATATATATACAGTTTTGAACGGACCTCATTTTCGTCATCTACTAGGTAGGATCGATGGACATTTGAAGAAAAATTCCAAAAATTCCGTCATGAGTACAACATCAATAGCTGATTTCCCTTAAGGGAAATCTGCTAAAAACTATATTTTTTATAATATTAAATAAACGCCGCTTCAGCGTGAATGAGCACGATCTCTGAACTTAAAACATCTGTACCGTACACCCCCCCGCACCGGAAGTGGTAAAAAAAATAGTTAGCATTGTAAATTTTTTAATTTTTTTTTTTTTTTTTTTTTTTTTTATCGATTCTTAAATTAAAAAGTCCGTCACGCAGGGGCTGCGTAAACTAAGCAGATTTCCCTCGGGAAGTTTAGTAATAGATAAATGTACATACTGCTAACACAACACCACCGTGAATAAATACAAACGGAAATAAGAAATGTTTCATCCAATTTCAATAACCTGCCTACAGGAAGCGTTAGGTTAGAAATGTAAACAAACATGTCGGCCCGGCTCACACCGGAAAGAAAAACAATTACTGAAATATATCAGAATATAACACATTATTTTATTGAGAACTATTTACTATTTCTAGTACTGTAATTAATAATGAGTCTGAATAATTGTTATCTGAATCAATAAAATTTTAGTAGTCCAAAACTTTAAAATGGGGGGGGGGGTCACCAGGGCATATTTGCATGTATCTCGTATAATAAAGGTCTCTTGAATACAATTTTTGGTATTTAAACTTATAATAATGTGATTTATTATGTAGCAGAGTATTGTTTACGTAACATGAGTAGAAGTGGCGGTTTGCTGAAAAGTGAAAAATGCAAAAATCTCGGTTAATATTCAAGATAGCGAATAAACGTATATAACAATATTTATAGTAAATTTAATTTTCAATAAGATTGGTTATATACAATTTTTCGATCCGATGCATAATAACGGAGATATTTGGAATTTTCGAAAATCCCCCCCTTTAAACCCCCCCCCTCTGGTCCGATTTCAGCCATTAACGAACTTGATCTGTCTTTTTAATTAAAATGGTTAAATATCGAGTTTCGTAACGATCAAACAAAAATTGCGACCGCTAGAGCGGTAACAGACAAATATATATATAGATATATATAAAGTTTTGAACGGACCTCATTTTCGTCATCTACTAGGTAGGATCGATGAACATTTGAAGAAAAATTTCGAAAATTCCGTCGTAAGTACAACCTCAATAGCTGATTTCCCTTAAGGGAAATCTGCTAATAAAAACCACATAGGTTTATTACTAATGAACATTGAAAAACACATAAAAATCTCATAGATCGAATTTTTTGAACATTTTTCCTATTTTTGGGAGGTCAAAATCTATAAGAAAATGTTACAAAATTCTTTGCAGTTTTTTAGTGGCAGACCTGTGTTATCTGTCTTTAAACTTAAATACCAGTGCGCAATAAAAGAAATGAAAACATAAAATTTGTTGCATAGCAGATTATAAATCTATGAAATGTTTAACCGTAAATTTCTAAAAAATAACATTGATATTAGTAACGGAATAATTAAAATTTTGCTTGCCATGCATAAGATATTAGAAATCCCGTCAGACAAATACTGCATAAGGTAAACCAATTTCCCACGTAAGAGGACGACTCCCTGCTTACGTTAATCCATATTCGATTTTTTGTTTCCCATAATAAGAACCCATCTTAAACAAGTCATGAAATACATGCTGGAAAAGAGATTATTATTGATACAACTGTTTTAAGTGAACATCGCATGTGTAATGTGTGTTAACTGAAAACAAAACTAAAAATCTACAATAAATCGATTATTTGTTGTTAAAAAGTACAAATTACTTCATGGCGAAGTCTTTTTGTTGTGGAGATAGTACATTTCAGCAAACATTGCACATTAATTCATTTAAGGGCTCAGGCTAGCCATGTGAGTCAAAACGTTGACCTTAATCTCACATGGTAAACCTAGAGTGACGAGTTCGATTCTCGCCTGGGCACGGGAAATTATTTAGTGCCGAAATTCATTAAATAACATCCTTAGTCTCACCCTGGCTAGAAAAGGGTGGTGACCCGTAGATACCCCGACCCAATTAGCCTTAGTTGCAAAAGTGGACGTTAATAAATAATAATAATTCATTCAACGTTTTTTAGTAACTTGAATAATTTTTATGTGATCTATACCATGCTTGATATTTGCATTTTTAGTTGTCTTAGTCTTATAGCCCCCTCCCCCCCCCTCCCCAACCGCTTCTATTGTTACGATTTTCACTTAAATTTCATTTTCACTTACAATTTTAAGTTTCTTAGAAAAGGAGAAAATTGACATTAGAATGTCATCAACCTGGCGTTGCAGCATGTGGGAAACCAACTGTGTGAAGAAGAGGTGTCTTTGTCAACTCCTTGGTAGGATCAATGGTCATTTGAAGACATTTTTCAAAAAAGCTTCATGAAACTTGATTTCCATTAACCTGGGCCTTTTAAAACAAACCATATTGTGTAGAGCTCATATTTTGAGTCATCTCTTCTGTCCTAAAACTTTAAAATTTACCATTATAGAACCCTACATATCCGATAAATATAGCTGTAATGAGGGGAGGGGGGTCTTATTGTGTACATATTATTTTTGTAATACGTTTAAAAATAATTAATACTTTCACTTTTGGATTTCAATGTAAATAAATGATTAAACATGGACTACACTTAGCTATGAACATATTACTAGGAGTTAATTTAATATTTTCGTCGCCATGTGAACACTGCAAACCCGCCATTTTGTGGTATCTATGGTAAACAGTTATAGAGGTAACTATTTGAACCAAACGTCATGGCTGTATGTATTAATTCATATATTACATAATGATTTAATGTATTTTCCTAGTTATAATGTTTTTAATGAATTCAGGCTATCTCCAATTGATATATAGGTTTTCATGGTCGGCTTTCTTTTTACTTGATGTCATGCCGGTTCTCTCCAACCTGCTCTTAGTTTAACATGCTATTGATCAATTATGTCTATTTTGTATAGCTCTAAATTGCTTATCATACTTTAGCTTCATTCATATATCTGACTCCAATATTATTGTTTAATTAAGTAATATTTATTTGTTAATTCAATTAATTTCATTTGGTTAGACTACTACACAAGTTAAAAATGTGGAAACTAGAGATATTGCCCGAATTGAAAGAATTGGTGCTCATTCCCACATTCGTGGATTGGGATTGGATGACAGCTTGGAAGCAAGACAAGTAAGTAATATTTCCTTATTGTTTTATAAAGAGCTGTTAACATTCATAATAATAATACTGAAAGTGAACCACTCACATGGACTTACACTCCAAAATAGTATCTATCATTTCTATTAGAATGATAAAGGGATCATGTCAACATTTTCATTAGAAGTTACCAAGTTACATTGCATGTCAGCGATTCTTCATTTCCTAAGTTATTTTATGCTTTATAGTCGTATACATGTGAATAAACTATGAAATTTGAAACAATATTTTAAACGTAATCTGATCATTATGTTTTAAGAGAGATGTATACAAAACCATCAGTGATTTTTTATGAAATTCTATTAGGCATGAATAAAATTATGCAGTAATATAATGCACTATGCTGGGGTTTGTTTCTAATAATAGATTTAAAAAAAAAAATTCAAATTTTAATAGGTTTCCCAAGGAATGGTGGGCCAGCAAATGGCGAGAAGAGCAGCCGGTGTAGTATTAGGAATGATTAAAGAAGGAAAAATAGCCGGACGAGCCGTACTGCTTGCTGGACCACCCGGAACAGGTTTGTCTTTCAAATCTTTTTAAGTATGCTGTAGACTTATTATATTTTATACTATATGTATTTGTAAATGTTGATATGTTAGTATTTGTGGAATATATTGGCAGCTGTCAGTTAATAGTTCTGTCATATCGTAGAGTATGTGAAGGTTTTTTCTTTGGATGCAGTCTGTCAGTATGTGTTTTATTGTTAGGTGTTTATTACAGTATTTGTATATAGGGTTATCAGTTCTTGTTATTAAGTGTATGTGTGGCTGATCCTGAGTCTGGCAAGAACAACTTTCTCCCGTCTAGTACTCTTATGGCTTGGTGGCCATTCCTTAATAGTACTTTTGATTCTGCGGAGGTGGTTCTTTATTTCCATCTATTTTGATTGCCATTTGTTTAGGATTCGATGGCGTATATGTCTCACTATGTCTTCGTATAGTAAGTTTGTTTGTGTTTATTGACTTTGTTGAGTAATTAGTTTAGCCTGGTAGTCTGCTGTTGTACTAAGTCCTCGTGTCCTGGCAGCCAATATAGGGTAATTGTATTTTGGTATGTTTGTTGTTTATAAATTTCTTCTGTTATTTTTATTGCTATTGGGTGAGTGATATAAATGTCTCAGAGGGTTAATAATGAACTTAGTGAGTCTGAACAAATTAGTGTGTCTTTGGGCTGTGATGATGTTGGTGTCATGTTTTTAAGCTGTTATAAAATGAAGCACTTTATTTAAAGCTTAAATACCAAATATCGTTTTCATTGATGTTTTACTATGTGATGCACATGCAAATAAGCTGTGTGATGACTTAATTGTTTAAGCCAAAAATGTTTATTTTATCTATACTTGCTATTTAACTGTTGTATTCAACACCAAAAATCATGTTATGACTGAAACTGGACGAGGAATGGGGGGATTTGGAAAATCATAACATCTCTATTAATTCGAGTCTTATCGTAAAATGATATAGAAATAACCTTGTTAAATTATTGGTCCTCAGCACAGTTATTGTTCTACTCTTTTCAAAGCACAAATATTATGAGAATCATTTGTAGTTTATTGTTTTCAACTTTAGTGAACCCCCATTTCAACTCATCGAATTTTTTCTTAGAAATATTTTTTATATAAATTATATGGTGAGATGAAATCAATGGCGTGTCATACCTGCACATGGGAAATCTGCTTAGTTTACATTATTGTGATGGCCTTTATTATTACTTTTTGTATCTATATATTAATGAAATATGTTTGTGATAATGTTTTAAAATTATTAACCTAGGCTAATGTTATTTTTAAATAATACTTATTTTCTGTTTTTTCTCTCCAGGAAAAACTGCTATAGCTATGGGAATCTCCAAATCTTTAGGAAAAGATACTCCATTTACCGCGATGGCTGGATCTGAAATTTACAGTCTTGAAATGAGCAAAACTGAGGCATTAACACAGGCCATCCGGAAATCAATTGGTGTTAGAATCAAAGAAGAAACTGAGATAATAGAAGGTGAAGTTGTAGAGATCCAAGTCGAAAGGCCTGCTACTGGGGTCGGTGCTAAAGTAGGAAAGCTTACTTTAAAAACGACTGACATGGAAACAATTTATGATTTGGGCTCCAAAATGATAGATGCCCTAACCAAAGAAAAAGTACAAGCTGGTGACGTGATTACAATTGACAAAGCAACAGGAAAGATAAGCAGGATTGGGAGGTCCTTTACTAGAGCCAGAGATTATGATGCGACAGGACCTCAAACCAGATTTGTTCAGTGTCCTGAGGGTGAACTACAAAAGAGGAAGGAGGTAGTTCATACAGTTTCTCTTCATGAAATTGATGTTATTAATTCTAGGACTCATGGATTTCTCGCTCTTTTTTCAGGTTTGTGTTTTTCTTTCTCAATTTATTATGCAAAATTGAATACAGCTCTTTCAATTAAATGTTGAATAAGTAATAGATAATGTGAAATTAATCACCTTTAACAGAGCTAGTGTGAGTGTGTAAATGCTGTAATTAAATTTAATGTATAATTCATTTACTATGAACTTAAACTATGTGGTCTGGAGTTTCAAGCAAAAAGAACCATGTATTTTTCTTTATTCATGTTATTTTTATAGCTTACATTTTTTTTCTAATTAACATTCATAACTGAATTCCACAGTTTAGCATATCATCTCATATTCCAAATAGATAATTAGCCTTTGCAGTACTGCTGTTAATATTTCATAAAATGTCAAAATACAATGCATGCGAATTAAGTACAATTGTTAAAGCTTTATAAGCACAATACACTTAAGAGTTGTCTCCAATATCAAGAGTATCTTTATTTAAACAAGACTTTCTGGTATATTAATACTTGTTAATTTCCATACTTAGAGACCGCGGAATATCATTAAATTCTCATTGCATTTATATTTGAACTCTTCTATTTTTCAGGTGATACTGGTGAAATAAAACCTGAAGTTAGAGATCAAATCAATTCAAAAGTTGCCGAATGGAGAGAAGAGGGGAAGGCTGAAATATCTCCAGGTGTCTTGTTTATCGATGAAGTTCACATGCTGGACATCGAGTGTTTCTCCTTTTTAAACAGAGCTTTGGAAGATGAAATGTCTCCAGTTGTCATTATGGCTACTAATAGAGGAATTACCAAAATTAGAGGCACCAACTATTCCTCCCCACATGGGATACCCATTGATTTATTGGATAGGATGATTATCATATCGACTACTCAATACAGAGATTCTGAGCTCAGGGAAATTCTCAAAATTAGGTAAGCATTTGTTTTTTATATTAATTATCATTTTCTACATTCCATTTTGTCCTAAAATAAAATTTTTAACCTCTGAGATATTTTTCTATTATTTTCTTATTATACAAGAAAAAAAATGTCAACTTTAGTTTTCAATTTAAAAATAATATGTTTTTGATTTAATAGTAAGGGATATTTAATAGTAATTTTATGAATGCAGCAAACACATTTTTATTTACTTGTTTATTTTTTAACGATCTGGTAACAAAACTGCCTTTCAGCTAGAAAGCTTTTCAATTTCTTTTGATATTCCTAACTTTCTCATCACGCCATTGGTTCTGACAGAAGTGGGAAACCTCACATAACTCGACATGTAGACGAACATCATGAATATATCAAGTAAAAGTGGTTTGATGCCTTTATTTTGTTTGGTAATGAGAAGTCTTCTGATAATCATATTTCAAAATGAATTTACGAAGATACAAATTGATAATTCGTTCTATGGGTTTATGGTACCATAGTTCTGTAAACATTGCATATTTTAGTTAAGTAGTTCATTATAATAAAATTATGTTTGATTTTCCAAACCAAAGTCTATATTGCGAGGCATTATATTCATTGTTATAGATTTTATTCAGCTATTTAATAGTGCCTGTTTACAGGTGTGAAGAAGAGGATTGTGAGCTCTCTGATGATGCTCTGACAGTGCTTACAAGGATAGCTATGGAAACTTCGCTGAGGTATGCAATACAGCTTATCACTCTGGCTGGTCTTGTTGCACGTCGCAGGAAGAGTACTGAGGTAATATAAGCCTATATAAATGATTTATTTATTTTTTTAAATTTTATTTGTTAATTTTGAAATTTTGCTCACTTTTAACTCAACAATGTTGTTTTTATTGACCTTATCTTTCCTAAAGATTCTCCTCTACCAAAGTATTTTCCACATTTGGTAAATTCATATAATTTTACTATAGTTGGTTGCTTAATTGACATTCAGGATTTACTTCTTTATAAATAACTTTAAAAAATAAAAGGATCGGTTTTAGCCTTTAATTATTAAAGGGAAATATTAACGTTATAGGTTTTAGCAGATTTCTTTTAAGAAAAATCATCTATTGAGGTTGTTCTCATGACATGATTTTTGAAAAAGTTCCTCAAATGTTCATCAATTGTATCTAGGAGATGACAAATAGAAAAGTCTGTCACGCAGGGGCTGCGTAAACAAAACAGATTTCCCGTTTGAAGTTTAATAATAGATAAATCTACATACCGGTAACAACATCACCGTGAATATTAAGTGAATAAATACAAACTATAATAAGAAACCTCCCAATGGGAATCTTCTGAAATGTAAACAAACAGGCCTGACATCGGCTCAGTGGAAAGAAAAACAATATACATACAGGTAACACTACCATGAATACTCGGTAAATATACAAGTTAATAATCTGGTAATTCAAATAAAGGGTTAGAACTGCCAATATAATAGCCAGCTGTACTCGACCATCAGCCAGTTACGACGGTCTCCACCAACAGGTATGACAACAAGTTAATAATCCCTACAAAGTAAACCGACTGAATTGTAAACAAACAGGCAAGCCAGCCTCGTAGCGCTGCATAGATAGACCGGAAAGACCTCAATTAATGAAATATTTCTGAATATAACATTAATTTTATTGAAAATAATTTACTAAAACTCGTGCTGTAATTTGTAATGAATCAGAATTAGTTTTATCTCAATCACTCAAATTTTAGTAATCCAAGAACAAAAGAAAGGGGGGGGGTCAACAGAACGTATTTGTATATATCTCACAAAGTAAATGTTCAGTGAAAACAATATTTAGTATTTAGGCTTCAATTAATATGTTTTATTATATAACAGAGCATTGTTTATTTAACACTAGTAGACGTGGGGGTTTACTGAAGACAGAAAACAGAAAAATTCAAATATCTCGGTTAATATTCAAGATAGAGAATAAATGTATATAAAATATTTATAGTACATTTAATTTTCTATAAGATTGATTCTATACATTTTTTCGATCCGACATATAGTAACGGAGATTTTTAGAATTTTCACATTTCTCCCTCTCTAAAACCCCCCTCCCCCTGGTTCAATTTCAGCCGTTAATGAACTTGATCTTTCTTTTTACATAAAAGGACTAAATATCGAGTTTGGTAGCGATTAAACAATAATTGCGACCGCTAGAGCGGTAACAGACATATATATATATATATATATATACAGTTTTGAACGGACCTCATTTTCGTCATCTCCTGGGTAGGATCGATAGACATTTGAAGAAAAATTTCGAAAGTCGCCTCATGACTATGACCTCAATACCTGTTTTCCGTTAAGGGAAATCTGCTAAAAATGAGGTCCGTTCTAAATTTGTATGTGCGTTTGTGCGTGCTCTATATATATTGTCTGTTACTGCTCTAACAGTTGCAATTATTGTTTTATCGTTACCAAACTTGATATAAAAGTGTTTCATGTCAATCTAAAGATCATGTTCGTAATGGTTAAAATCGGATCGGGAGGGTGGTTTAGAGGGGAAGTATTTCAAAATTTATCTATAATTATACATTGGATCAAAAACCTGTACAAAACTAATCTCATTATAAATGTATTGTCTATAATTGTTGTTATATACATATTTTCTCTAGGATATATGTTAACTAACTATATCTCACATGGTAATCCTAGAGTGAAGAGTTCACTTCTCGCCTGGGCAAAGGAAATTATTTAGTGACGAAATTCATTAAATAACATCCTAAAATCCCACCCTGGCTAGAAAAGGGTGGTAATCTGTAGATAACCCGTCCCAATTAGCGTAAGTTGCAAAAAGTAGACGTTAATAAATAATAATAATAATGTTAACTAAGATATTTGAAACTTTAAGTTTTCAGCCTTCAGTAAACTCCCACTCCTACTCATGTCCTAAAAATAAGCTGTTATAACATGTACCTCTTTATTCTAAGCTTAAATACCAATTACATTTCCATGGAACCTTTTTTTTTGCGAGATACGTGCAAATTCGTTGCGCAATGACATCATTAATTAAGATTTCACATTTGATCTATACAATACTTGATATTTAACCATTTTATTCAACACTAAAGATAATATTTGTGATAGGCCTATCAAACCAGGAATGGGGGGGGGGATACGAGAGTGATGGGAATTCCAAAATTTAAAATATCTCCGTTATTATTAGTCGGATTTTAAAATGTTATAGGATCAATCTTGTTAAACTATTGAACCTCTACAATTTTTGAGCTGCCACAAGCACACCCAAAGCATGACCACCAGAAGAAGCCGGTTGGAAGACCGGCGAAATATCGTGGGCCACCACAACATAGACACCGATGGAGATATGCCGCAAAAGACAAATGAAATAGATTCCCAGCGACGGAGTTTAAAACAACGTGGTACTTTCTTGTTTTCAGCCTTCAGTAACCCTCCCCTCCCCCCTTCTTTTTCCATAGAAATATAGAAGATGTAGTGAGATGAGATCACATGTGTTATTCCAGCACGTATGAATTCTGCTTAGTTTACACAGCCCCTGTGAGAGTCAGTTCTTAGCTAGGGCTAAAGCTTAAGCCTAAGGCTTCAGGAATTCTCTCAAATATCTGAATTCTGTCTAACTGAGCTAGTAAACCTTCTTACTGAAAATTATTAAATCAATGGAAGGCAGGCCCAGTACTTTAAAGATTCATTAAATTCTTAAATTTTGGGATTTGTGAGTTGGTTGGTGCCCGGCTGGATAGACCAATATGATGGAGGTTATTGTAGAAGCTGAACTACCTTACCTCATAATGACAAAATTTTGAGGAGTCTGTAATTGGACATAATAATGAAGGCCCAGAGCTGGACAAAATCCCTCAGAATTTATGAACTATTCTACAGGGTATATTATATAAATATGTGTGTTTGTATGATTGTCTTTGCCTGCTCTAGCAGTCAGAATTTGTGTTTGATCGTTTCCGACCTTGATATATAAGCATTTCATGTAAAACTTCGTTAATTGTTGACATCGGACTGGGGGAGAGGGTGGATTAGGGGGAAGAAAATTGAATCTTTGTATATTATCCAATCTTGTTGCAAATTCAATTTTTTATAAATGTTGTTCTGCACATTTGTTCTCTATCTCAACTTTTAACCGAAACATATTTAATTTTCATACTTTAGTAAACCTCTCCAATTAGTCATCACCCATTAACAGCAAGCCAATACATCATGAACCATCTTATTCCAAGATTAAATACCAAATATTGTTTTCAACATACCTTTATTATGTGAGATACCTACAAATATGTTGTGTTATGAGGTCATCAATAACAATTTTATTTTCTTGACTCGAAAATTTTTATTTTATCAATACTATACTCGATTTAGCCGTTTCATTTATCACAAAAGATCATATTCTATAATGGCTGAAATCTGACCTGGAATTATGGGGGAGGGATTCCAAAAATTCAAAATATATCCTTTGTTATGGGTTGGATCAAAAAATGTTGTAGAACCAATCTTATTACACTATTGATGCTCTACAATTGTTGCTCTATACATTTTCTCATTACTCAAATATTGAGCGAGTTATTCTTTTTCTCAGTCTTCCATAAATTCCCACTTCTATTCATTGGATGGATTTATACTTAAAACGTAGAGAGTATATTGGTGAGATAAGATCATCAGTGTTTCTTCCAGTGTGTGGGAAATGTGCTTAGCGCTTATGCAGTCCTTGCATGATAGACTTTTCTATTAAGCTAATGCTGCAAAGTGCATATGTGTTAATATTAATCTGCATCAACTGATCTTTACTTTCAATACACATTTAATTGTAAGGACATGTTAACGTTGCTAGAGGCATTACTGTCATTGGGGATAACTAGTATGCTCATCAAATTGATGAGGTTACTCTGGAAGAGACTTTTTGTAAACTCAAAACTGGATGACTTTGATGTTACCACTCGCACAAGAGAAGAAGACCTTCATCTGTATCACCCTTACTGCTTAACGTCTACCTGGAAGTGGTAGTCCAAATAAATAAGGAGAGCTCCTGGTCCTTACAGACTGGTGAACAGACTGATTCAGCCTAT
Organism: Riptortus pedestris; assembly: GCA_019009955.1. Classification (NCBI taxonomy): domain Eukaryota; kingdom Metazoa; phylum Arthropoda; class Insecta; order Hemiptera; family Alydidae; genus Riptortus; species Riptortus pedestris. The sequence goes on from CM032232.1 coordinate 95,445,865, forward strand.
GGCATGTGCTGATGTTATGTTGATCACTGTAAAATTGTTAGCAGCATTAGCTTGTGCCCTGGAAGAGTTTGCAAAAACAGCCTTAGATCTAGAGGCATGAGAAAGTATAGGAAAGATTGCATACTTGAAAACCTTTGTGCAAACCCAAGAAATTGACAGTTTTAAACAACGGGGGGAGTTCGAGTTTCCTTGTTTGTAGCATGTTATATTGATTGTCAGGAAAATATTTTTATTAAATTAATGTCAATATTTTTTTTAGGTTGAAATTGACGATGTGAAGAAGGTGTATTCCCTATTTTTAGATGAAGGAAGGTCCACTAGAATCCTCAGCGAATATCAAGATCAGTATCTCTACGATCAAAAACCAACTCAGGGTATGTTTTCTTCTTAGAAAAGTAGAATGTGCAAATATTTAAATTATTGTAATTTGCTATTTAAAGAGAGTGTTTTGTTTTTAATAAATGCTCAGTACTCTTCTGTATTATAGTCATTAATAAGATATTTTGATTTGTATTTTAGTGGCTATGGTAGCTATAAAGAACATTTTTATTTAAGGGAGTTATTTTTACTTTAGTGGCAATAGTGGCCACTAAGAAGATATTTTTAAGGGGGTTATTTGTGCTTTTGTAGCTATGAAGAAGATATTATTTTAGGGAGTTGTTTCCATTTTAGCGCCAATGGAGATTATTTTTATTTACGGAAGTTCTTTTTATTCTTTTTAGCAATGAAAAAGTATTTTTATTAAGGGGATTATTTAGCACTTTTATGGTGGTAATTGCTGCAGCAACAGGTTTTATTAAATTTTTTGAGCTGAGCTTTAACATTTTATTATTATGTTTACATTAATTTACAGTATCCCTGCAATACAGGAATTTATTACCCATGCTCCACCATAAATGATAATACATGGTACGTGAGTGTCTTCTCCTTTCTTCTTTTTTTTTAGCACCATCAAATCAAATTACAATATTTATATTAAAAAAAAATAATAATTATAAAGAGTAAATTAAATTAACATTTATGTAACTATAATTAATAATATTAAAATATGAAAAAAAAAAATGAAGTGAAATAATAAAACAAAAATAATAAAATTTTTATTTAGTTGAAGTTTAAAGCAGTTCAGCTCAACTCTAAAGATTTTAAGAATGTCACAGTCATAGTTATGTTCAAACAATAATTGCGGTTTAGTAGCTGGCCAAGCTCTGCTCTGAAGAATTTTTTTTATTAATGTCGTCCATTGTCTGTCATAAAGTCTACACGTGTATATTATGTGGTCAATAGTTTGTTCAGCTTCATTATCACAGTCGCACGCATTGTCAGTCAAACTAAAACGATAAAAATAACTTTCAGTTGTTCCATGTCCGATTAGTACTTGAGTAAGCAGTTCATTTGTTTTTTGTATGTATACAGTTTTAATGAAGTCATGTCTATCTTTTGTTGTGTTCGTCAAATCTCTGTCCCATAAATCAGTAGACTGTTCTCCGGAAATCATTTTACTGCCTGCAGTGTGATTAAGTTGAATTTAATGTCTAAGTCATAATTTAAAGAATCTTCTTTGGCTAGTAAATCAGCCTGTTTGTTGCCTGTATGTCCTGTGAGTGCTTTAATATAAGTTATTCCTACTTATATTTGCTTTTGCTTACATTGACAAATGTTTAGTCTAATTTCATTTGCTAAGTAGTTTTTTATTTTGGGATTGGTGAATCTCTCAATCGATGTCTTACTGTCACTGTGTATTAAAATTGTGTTACGTCCTGTAAAAGTCTGTTTAATGTATTGGGTGGCTCTTTATATTGCCAGTTCCTCAGCTTGGTTGTTTGTGCAATTGAGACCAAGTCTGTCTTTGTATGTTTTAATCAACTCACTCCCAATGTATGCAACAAATGTGTGAGCTTTTACTTTCGTCAGTATAAATTTTTATGTTTGGAGTCAGTGACAATGTGTCTTTTAAGTAATGTCTGCAAAATGTAACCAAGTACAATATATTTCTTTGTAACTAGCTTTACACTTCAAATAGTTAATGTATTTTGTTTGATTATTATGTTCTTGGTAAAATATAGAATTCTACTGTTATTCATCTAGAGTATTTGAAACATTTCTTTTGTTGTAGATGGAAGTGGTGAGCCCATGGATATGTGAAAAGTGCCTTAAGTTACAGTCTTCTGTTTATAATTGCTTACCATTAATTTTATGTACTAGAAATTATAAATAAAAATGTACAAATAGTTTTATAATTTTTTATTATATTGTTTTATTTTAATTTTTATAAATGTGAATATATTCACTTAAAAATGATTTATTTTCTGTAACTCCTTCTATATAAAATCATAGAAACTTTAACATCCGTCAGTTATGTTCTACTTATTTTGATTATGAAATATAGGATGATTCATCTACTGTAAGTGCTATCAAAACTAGGAGACAAGGGTACAATTGGTGGCTCTAAAGAAGTCAATTCAATATCTTCAATATGGATGTTGTAATTTAAAAAAATCTTTAACTGTGGAGAACAAAAGTGAAAAAAAAAAATATGAAATGCTATATTTCTATCATCCAATTTCTTAAATGCCCACAAGTCTTTTGCACATCCTATGCTAACACAGTTGAAACTGCAAAACATTGGCCTTCCCAACGTGCTTTCTTTTCCACCTTTCACATTTTTTTATTGGAAGAGTAGGGTTCAGTCCTTCCTTAGTTAGATTCTTTTCATTCTCATAGTCAATAAAAAAATTTAATCAAGTAGTAGAAATAAAACACTGTCAATGAATTTCCAGGTAAAATGCCAATCCAAGCCCTACACAAGGCCTGCCCTCTTATCAGCCATTCATGAGATTCTAATATGGTGCTTTAGTAGTAATCCAGACTGTCCCTTTTAGTTGTTTCCATGGACAGAAAATTCACAAGTTTTCACAGAAACACACAAGAAAAGAAAGACTACAAGACCTGCTGAGATTTTCCCCAGCCTTCTGACTGAGAATAACCAACCGTCAACGTAGAAGCATAAGAGAGAAGTACTTGTTCTGTATAATATGCTAGTAAATAAGTATTTTAAAACGAAACAATTGTACTTATTTACTTTAGGAAATAAGTCGATTCAAGGGACAAAATCCAAGAGAACAAGAAATAAGAAAAGAAAAACTTTTAGAATTGAAATGAACGGCCTTCCATTCGATTGAATGGCCTTCCATCAAACTCATCTTTAAAAGTTCTTTCTCAGTACGAACAAGTCAAGTATGATCACTGACCCAGATATTAGACATAGAATATTTTGAGGGGTATATATATATAGGATTAAGTTTTAATAATTTTTCCGTTGGTACTAATAATATCACTTGCATTTTATTTAAACTTTTCAATAAATAGATTTAAAATATGTGAGTATAAACTGTTAAATCCAGTATTTAGCTTTTGTTTGGAATGTAAACAGCAAGTTTTCATATCGCATCAAAAATGTCATAATTTGTTCCAAAAAAGGAGCATTTGCAAGATTTTTTTCCCTACTACTCTGTTTTGAAGAAAAGTGCTATGAAAACGAGCTGTCTGCTTGTGGATTTTTATGGTGAGGTTCATCCAACTTGCAAATATTGTTTCCTACGTTTCACAAGTGGTGATTTTGATTACAACGAAAAAGAACTTGATGGTGCCCCAAAAAACTTCCCAAAATGGAGGACGAATTTCTTGATACTGATCCATGCCTGAAGTTTGAAGAATTGTCTGCTGCATTGGATGTTGATCGATCCACCATCGGAAAACACCTACCTTTGTTGCCACTTGTAATAGTTCAGAAGGAAGGAAATTGGGTACCACATGAGTTGAAGGAAAAGAACATTTAAAGGGTGGCTAACACCCTGGGTGGCTATCACGTGCAACATTTTGGTTCATTCACAAGTGAGAAAGACTTTATTTCTTTGGATCATTACTGACAATGGAAAAGTCCGTCACGCAAGGGTTGCGTAAACTAAGCAGATTTCCGTCGTGAAGTTTAATAATAGATAAACCTACATACTGGTAACACAACACCACCTTGAATATTAAGTGTATAAAATACAAATGGTAATAAGAAATCTTTCCCAGGCGGGAAGCGTCTGAAGTGTAAAAAAACAGGTCTGCAAACCCGACTCTCACCGGAAAGAAAAGCAATTACTGAAATATAACATATTAATTTGATTGAAATATATTTAGTATATCTAGTACTGTAATTTATAATGAATCAGAATAATTTTTAACAATCAAAGTTAAGTAGTCCAAAAACTTGAGACAGGGGGGGGGTGGTCTCAAGAAAATATTTGCATGTATCGTATAATAAAGGTCTCTTGAAAACAATATTTGGTATTTAAGCTTCAAATAATGTGGTTTATTACATGACCCGAGTATTGTTTAAGTAACATGAGCAGAAGTGGGGATTGGTGAACGCTGAAAACTGAAAAATGCTAATATCTTGGTTAATATTGAAGATAGAGGATAAATGTATATAACAATATTTATAGTGAATTTAATTTGCAATAAGATTGATTCTATACATTTTTTTCGATCAACGTATAATAACGGAAGTTTCGAATTTTCAAAATTCTCTCCCTCTAAACCCCCTCCCCTGCTCCGATTCAGCCATTAACGAACTTGATCTTTCTTTTTACATAAAAGGACTAAATAACGAGTTTGTTAACGATCAAATAATAATTACGACCACTAGAGTGGCAACAGACTATATATATATATATATATATATATATATATATGTGTGTGTGTGTGTACAGTTTTGAACGGACCTCATTTTCGTCATCTCCTAGGTAGGATCGATGGACATTTGAAGAGAAGTAGGTAAGTATTTCGAAAATCGTATCATGAGTATGACCTCAATAGTTGATTTTCCTTAAGGGAAATCTGTTAAAATGGATTCACTATAACAATCCTGAATGCAAACTGGGTGAACCAGGTCAATCAACACTTAAGTGCAATATTCATATGTTAAAGGTATTACTCTGAATCTGGTGGGATGACATGCAAGGTCATGCAGCTACTTTGAGCTGCTATAAGTATCAAGTTGGTTACCAATATTAGTTGGTTAACTAATTAGTTTGAAATAGACATAAGAATGGTGAGATTGACTTGAGAAGCTGATTCTGCAGCATGGGACACGTTGGTCTGGACATAGCTCGAAGGGGTGAAATGGGAGGTTCTGCTCCACCCACCTATTCACCAGATATTTCCCTTTCAGTCTATTATTACGATAATTTCTGGATAGAGCTGCACCTCATATGACAGGATGTAAAATTGAGCATACATTGGGTTGATGACTGGATCGTCTTGAAAGACTTAGAATTTTTCACTTGAGGAATCCATTTTATTAACCAAAAGATGGACTTCAAATGGAAAATATTTTGAATAAAATCAAAATATAATATTTTCACATTCAAACTATGTTTTTTATCTACAAAAAAATGAAAACATATCCCCATACCCGATATATGTAAACTGTTTATTTATTTAAGAACTAATAAGGTGGGTACCTTTGCTTTGCCTGGGAAATCATTTGAGGCTAAATGATGATGGTATTTTTTTTGGGGCTTTACTTTGTACAATATTTTTACATTTTCCCGTCTCAATGCTTAGGATTTACACCCGAGTCCGGCGTGCTAGGGAAATATTAATAATAAAAGTATTTGTTATGTACTTAATTCTACAAAATACCCAATATTTTTATATTACCCGTTTCCTGTACATGTATCTTTTTTTATATATAACATAATCATATTATTATTATTTATTAACGTCCACTTTTTGCAACAAAGGCTAATTGGGAGGGGTTATCTAGAGGTTACCAGCCTTTTCTAGCCAGGGTGTGACTAAATAATCATAGATTATCGTATTAACCATATTATTCATAATCATAGAAAGAATTCTGCATTCCGAACCATCTATGAATAAACGTTCATTTCCTCAAAAGTGGTCCAAAGCACCACTTGGATGGCAGCTGTTTTCTATAGGTAATAACCACTATTAAAAATACTCTTGTCTGTTTGGAAAGTGAACTGTATATTCTTAATGGTACATAGCATGTTCAGTAAAGTATAACATATATTAACAGAGCAGAGTTAATAAAGACCAGAAATAACTGGGTGTACCTCTCCAGCGATCAAGAATGATCGCTGATTTCGATTTAGACTTTCTTGTCTTATAACATTGTTATCGCTAAACATGCGTGACACCAAACAAACTAAACAAATAAATATAATATTGTTGAACCCTTTTATAGTTTTTCGTCTATACCTCATTCATACTTCAATATACGAAAAAAGTGAATATAACAAAAGTTACTCTAAATAACAAAGCAAACAACTTTTATTATATGCACGTTAGCCGAAAAATGAATAGGCCACGAAATTTCGCGATTTTATATTTCAGACCTTCCTTATAACCCCCACTCCGGTTCTTACCTCAAAATCAGGGACCAAATCGTATATGGAGTTTCGTTTAGTTCGGTTGAGACCTTTTTGCCATATAAAATTGTTGACTCCCACTATAGTTTATAGCGTATAACTCATTTATACTTCGGTATACGACAAAAATGTTATAACAAAAGGTACTCTATATAACAAAATATACAACTCTTGTTGTATGCATATTTTCCAAAAACCCAATAGGAAACGAAATATCGCTATTTTTAATTTCAGGCCTCACTTATAACCTCCTGTTCGTCTCAGAAAATATTAATATAGGCTAAAGTCTAAGTTTAGACAAGTGTAGAAAACAACTTTTTTTATGTTCATATTTGCCGAAAAACCAATAAGAAACGAAATATCGCTATTTTTAATTTCAGGCCTCCCTTATAACCCCCACTAAGTTCCCCCTAAAGTCTAAGTTGGGTTAGTAGTAATATACATACAAAGTTTCATAAAATTCGGTTCAGCCGTTTATGCGTGAAAAGGTAACAAAACAAACAAACAACCACCAAAGAAACAGAATGCAGTTATGGTGTCTATGACATGTGAAACGAAAAGTTATCGTGAAATTTCGAGAAAAAAAATCAATGTACAGACAGAGGTTACAATTTTATATATATATATATATATATATATATATATATATATATATATATTCACATGTATATATAAAAATGTACTTTTGAAAGTGTCAACCAAAAGTAGAAATTTTAATGAATAATTATTTATTCTTATTTTAATCGCATTTCGTGGCTGGGGCGATTGAGTGAGGTATCACTTTCAGCAGATTTCCTCTAAGGGAAATCAGCCATGAGGTTGTAATCATGACACGATTTTCGAAACATTTCCTCAAAGACACGTTCTGTCCTATATATATATATATATATATATATATATATATATATATATATATATATATATATATATATGTTTGTTAATGCTCTAGAAGTCGCAATTTTTGTCTGATCAATGTCAAACTCCATATTTAAACGTTTTAAGTAAAAATGAATATCGAGTTCGTTAACGGCTAAAATTGGACCAGTGAGAGGGGGGGATTTCGAAATATCTCCATTATGTGTCGGATCGGAAATTCTTGTAGGATCAATCTTACTGCAAATGCAACGTTCTAAAAATGCTGTTCTGTGTGTTTTTAGTGATTTCCCTTAGGGAAAATCAGCTATTGACGTTGTACACGTGATGGGATTTTCTTATAAAGCATCAATAGTTTAACAACATTGATTCTATAACATTTTACGATCCAACTCATTTCAGCCGAGATATTTGGAATTTTGGATTTCTCCCTTTCATATACACCCACTATTCCATCTCTCCGAACTCAGCCAATAACAAATATGACCTTTAGTGTTGACTGAAATGATTAAATATCAGTATGGTAAAGATCAATTAGCATTCTGGAGACAAGAACTTAAAATCATAATTCGTGATGTCATCACACAACTAATTTGCATTTATCTCACAAAGTAAAAGTTCAATGAAAACCATACTTGGTATTTAACCTTGAAATGATGTAGTGAAATATAACAGTTCATTGTTAATATAACATGAGTAGGAGTGGGGATTTACAGAAGGCAGAAAACTAAAATATGGAAATATCTCGTTTAATGTTGAAGATAGAGGATAAAACTATATAACAATATTCATAACACATTTAATTTAAATTTATTCTATAGAATTTTTCGATATGACGTATTGTAAAGCATATATGTCGAATTTTCGAAATTCCCCCTCTAAACCGCCTCTCCCACTGGCCGGATTTCAGCCATTGATGTTTAATTTTAAATAAAACGTTTAAATATCGAGTTTGGTAACGACCAAACAAAAATTGCAACCACTAGAGCGTTTACAGGTTATATATCTATATATATATATATATATATATATATATATATATATATATATACAAACATACAGTTTTGAACGGACCTCTGGGTAATATCAATGGACTCTTGGGGACTTTTTTTAAAAAATCGCGTCATGAGTAGCTGATTTATGTACCTTAGGGGAAATCTGCTAAAATTCCCTTTCTGATTACTGGCACTTCATTGTATTTTAGCTCTTCTAAACTTATATTTATTGAAGTTACATTCCGTTACACTTTCACACCTGTTGCCAGTAAAAAACAAGTACACCACCCATTAAAACACTTTGAGGAGTTAGGGCGTTTCCTTTATAATTGTATTCATATTTACATAGTAGCTGTTGTGGGGAAACTATTGTTGCTGTATATAAAAACAATAGTTGGGTGCTGTCCCCTCCTTGAGGTGCAGCGGCGGGTAGTTCCCACCGACCTGAGCCTCGGCGACCATATGGAAATGAGGGGCTTTTAATGAAAAAACAAAACGGCAATAAATTATAGAATTGCTGGTCCCTTTAGTTCCGGCTCCACGCACCCCTCGGGGAGGGAGGCTTAGGACAATGGCGCAGTCTTGATTTTTAATTCAACCCTTATTAAGGCATCCACATTAAGGCAACCACCACTTTCAATCGACCACTGTGCTATTTATCAATAGAAATTAATGTTTTGTAAAACCCGCCCTTAGGTTAATGTAATTCGTCGCTTTATTCTGATTCCTGTCGGCTGGAAATAATTAACAAAAAGTCCGTCACGCAGGGGCTGCGTTAACTAAGCAGATTTCCCACTTGGGTCCCTTATTTGCATTTATCTCATGACGTAAAAGTTCAATGAGAACAATATTTGTTATTTAGGCTTCAAATAAAGTGCTTCATAATATAACAGCTTATTGTTGATATGACATGAGTAGGAGTGGGGGTTTACTGAAGGCCGAAAACTAAAAAAACGCAAATATCTCGGTTAATATTAAAGATAATGAAAACATGTACATAACAATATTTATATTTTAATTTGCAATAAGATTGGTTCTATGAAAATTTTTGATCCAACGTCTAGTAACGGAGATATTTCGAATTTTCGAAAATCCTCCCCTCTAAACTCCCCTCCCACTGGTCCAATTTCAGCCGTTAACGAACTCGATCTTTATTTTTACATAAAACGTTTAAATATGGAGTTTGGTAACGATCAAGCAAAAATTGTGATCGCTAGAGTGATAACAGACAATGTGTGTGTGTGTGTGTGTGTGCGTGTATATAATTTTGAACGGACCTCATTTTCGTCATCTCCTGGGTAGGATCGATGGACATTTGAAGAAAATTTTCGAAATTCGCGTTTTGAGTACGACCTCAATAGCTGATTTCGTTTAAGGGAAATTTGAAAGTGTCAACTGAAAGTGGAAATTTTAATGAATATTTATTTATTCTTATTTTAATCGCATTTCTCAGCAGGGGCGATTGTGCGATGTATCACTTTCCGATTTCCCCTAAGTCGCTCGTATCTCAAAGCGCGATTTTCGAAACATTTCCTCAAAATCCATCTGTTTTATATATATATATATATATATATATATATATATATATATATATATATATATATATCTGTTAACGCTCTTGCGGTCGCAATTTTTGTCTGATCGTTTCCAAACTTGATATTTAAACGTTTTATGTAAAAATGAAGATCAAGTTTATTTGGAGAGAAAAAAAAAGTTCAATTCTTCACATTTTTTTATTTCTGAGCTAAGCGCTTTCAAAGACTACTGTCTCCATCTTCAGAGCTACTTGCATGCGCTCATAGCTCTCGAATGGCTCACTTCTAAGGTGTATAGGCACCTTGTGCCTTGCAAAGATCTGCATTTTGGTTGGATTACAAATTTCTATGAAGGATTCATTCCTGTGTACAGTGAAAGACTATCAGATAATTTCAAACTTGCAGCCTGCAGAACAAACGTGTCGCCAATCTTTCTATGTTGTAGCTGCAAGTGTGTTAAACGCTATATCTAAAGAAATAAAAGCACCATAATCATTCCGTAGGGCTTGCATTAATTATTTTCTAACGACTGAGATAAGGATATGACGAAATCAATTTTAAATATCAGCTTTTATTCTTATATTTTCAGTAATAAGTAATTAGTAAATGTTGTTCGTATATAATCTTTAGAGCTAATTTGTAAATAGTATTGTTATAATTATGTATTTGTTTTGTTTGTAAGATTGTTCCTATAACAATAAAGATTCTATCTATGAATCTGCTAGGCTAAAGGTTGAATATCTGACCTCACTGGCGCAAATATAGCTGGGTGCCTGAAATCTGAGCCCCTGGAAAACAGACCGAATTATATGCTTCCCATACTTACACACGACATAAAACACGCGTTCAAAGATACATTAGAGAAAGAAGGCTACCCCCATACTTCGAAATGGTGTGTAACATTGATACTGATGAGCCACTATACTGGTAGCTACCCCAGTAATGGTAAAGCGGTATTAATTCTTGAACTGGAATCAGATTCGAATGAAACTACCTGGACTAAGAAGACAAAATTCTAGAACTAGAAACGAGTCGAAAGAAACCACCCGGGCCAAGAAGACACAATTCTAGAACTAGAATCAGAATAAAATGAAACCACCCGGACCAAGAAAAAACAATTCTAGAACTAGAATCAGAACCGACATAAACTACACGGACCAAGAAGTCACAATTCTAGAACTATAATCAGAATCGAAACAAACTGCCTCGACCAAGAAGACAGAATTCTAGAACTAGAATCAGAACCGACATAAACTACACGGACCAAGAAGTCACAATTCTAGAACTAGAATCAGAATCAGATGAAACCACCCGGGCCAAGAAGAAATAATTCTAGAACTAGAATCAGTGTCGAAACAAACTACCTGGACCAAGAAGACACAATTCTAGAACTAGAATCAGAATCAGATGAAACCACCCGGGCCAAGAAGAAACAATTCTAGAACTAGAATCAGTGTCGAAACAAACTACCTGGACCAAGAAGACACAATTCTAGAACTAGAATCAGAGTCGAAACAAACTACCTGGACCAAGAAGACACAATTCTAGAACTAGAATTAGAGTCGAAACAAACTACCTTGACCAAGAAGACACAATTCTAGAACTAGAATCAGATTGTTTCAGCTACTCAAAAAAGTGTAACAGTTAGGAGTATTTAAAAAAATAAAGTCACTTCCCCTCTAATTTTATTTGCCACTTCTTTGTATTGACTTTGAAAAAGAAACTCATTGATTTCCCAATGTAGCTTAGTTTTTTCTTCGGACTTCAGTGTATGCGCATTGCCATTTCAGTATTTTAATTCATTGAATATTGTTGGTGCAGAAAGCTAGAGTAGTGGTAGCTAGAGCTGCATCACTGGGGAATCCTAGTTGCGCATGCTTTCCTTTGAGAGTTGGTTCCTTGTTTAGAAGTAGAGGGTACTGGGAGCGGACAATGGCTGCATTATCAGGGGACTAGGACCGACGATCATTATGGGTCCTGCGGATGGGGCGCTGGTCTAGCACTTAATGAATAGGCCTATTGTTTCAAGAAATAAAAATACTGTCCTCCTAGGGCATCTGCTGCCTTTGTTTCAACTTGTAGCAGCTACAATGCCTACCTACCGTTTACCCGCTACCCCTTCCCTATTGTTTTAACGGAACACAGCCTCCAACAAAAAAAATTCCTAGCATTGCTCTCCTTCCATGTAATATGAGCATACATCTGTTAAGAAACCGGTTTCAATGTGTGAAAAAAAGGTTTTTATCTTTAATTGTGACCCGGATATTTAGTGTATTTGTTATTTATGCATGGTTTCAATGAATATTAATATAATCTAGTACTCCAGGATACATTTTTACTTCCGTGTATAAAGTAAAGAATGTATTGTAATTGCGAATAAGGTCATTTTTCAGATTTCAACGGAATTATCGTTTTAACATTCCCCTGAACCATTTTGACTTGAGTTTTGTACCAGTGCCGGACTGACAGGTCTGTGGGCCCTCTGCAAAATTAGTCGTGTCCCCCCCCCAGCGGAATGTTTGATACCAAATATAATACAAACAATTTTTTATTTAGTAACAAATATATATATATATATATATATATACACATATATATATACACATATATATATATATATATATATATATATATATATATAATATACGTATATCATAATACCCTTACTAGCATGTTTTTAATAAGAATATTTTTAATTGAAAGTAATAAAATAAGTAGCTGATGACTTTGAGGTTACAAAATGCGCATATGTAATACAAAAAAAAATATTTATTGTAGGATTTTAGGCTATTTTAACAAATATAGATTTACCTGTAATAATAATTCAGGACATTAGTTCTTTACAAAAATTAACATTTTTTATAAAAACCTATAAGAATAGCATAAAGTACAAAATACAATCGTAACATTTGCTAATAGAAATATTAATCAGCGGTGTATTTACAATTGTAAATTAACATTATTTGGAGTGTTAATTAATAATAAAATTAAATCCTTTTTAAATTTAGATTTTTTTTTTCATTTGAGCCCCCTTATGGCCGGGACCCTCGGCATTTGCCGACCTGAGTAGACCGGCGCTGTTCTGTACGTAAGTAAGCATGTACCACATTTCGATACATAACTCAAAACCCACTAAATGTAAAGAATGTTGAGTGTTGGAAGGACTATTGTAAAATATAGTTATGCACCTCTCCTTTTGATCGAAATCCACTAAGCGGCATAAGGCGTTTAAAGGGGAACGAAAATAAAAATTATATTGCTCATTTATGGCTTATTTAACTTCAATTAAACAAACTCTGGTGAAAGGTCAACAAAAATGAAAAGCTCAAATGATTATTAAACCATTTTTATTTCACGACTAAGTATCATGTTCTCAAGACGCCTCATCGGCAGAAAATACAATATCAAGATGTAACTAAACTAACGGGTACGTCGTTATATAGGACCTTCTTGGTCCTTAAGAAAACAGAAATAAAACACGTGGATTACATTCATATATATGTCTGTTAATGGTCTAGCAGTCGCAATTTGTTTTTGATCGTTACCAAATTCGATATTTAAACGTTTTATGTTATGATTGAAGATCGAGTTCGTTAATGGCTGAAATTCAACCAATGGAGTTGGTGGGGGTTTAGAGGAAGAGAATTACGGAAATTCTTAGTATCCCCGTTATTATAAGTCGGATCTAAAAATTGAATAGAACCAATTTCATTGCAAATTTAATGTTCTATAAATGTTGTTATGTATGTTTTTTTCACTATCTTGATTATTAGCCGATGCATTTAGTTTTGTTTCGGCTTTCATTAAACCCCACTCCTACTCATGTCATTAACAATAAGCTGTTATACTATGAATCACTTTATTTGAAGCCTAAATACCAAATATTGTTCTCATTGAATTTTTAAGTTTTGAGATAAATGCAAATAAGTGACGCACTTGGGAAATCTGCTTAGTTAACGCAGGCCCTGCGTGACGGACTTTTATGCCAACATCTAGTCTATTAATCGCACCCAGGCATTCAAATGTCCTCCAACAAGGAGACGCAAACTTACTCAATTTGACATGATCTCAAAACTCCATGTCTTCCTAGTGGTTCTCGTGTATTTAATGTATGCTGTGATATTTATCCCATTGGTAGTATGTTTCGACGAATTTATCGATTTTGTATCGCCTTACCTATTTTTTAGATGTAGATAACTATTTTGGGGGATTCAGGGATAAGTTCTATTATACTTATACAAGATGTGCAATGGTATTCCTTTACTCTTTGTAATTCGTTAATAATGAAGCCCTCAGGATTAAATATATGAAATGGCGTGAATACTAAATGATTTCATTTTTGGCTTTTTACAATCTGAGATATTTAAATCTAAAAGTTGATAAAAATATTAACATTACATTAAAGGGATAGCATTCAATTTATTTAGTTTTCAATTCTCTCTCATTATTATATGTTATTTCCAGCCTAACGATAGTGATTTACTGATTGACAGTATTACTTGCTTAAACTCATAAAAAGGCAATTCTTTGTGTTGCATGTGATAGCACTACTGCTTGAATGGGATACTTTGAACAAAATAGAAGGGGCCCAGGCGCTTTAAGAGCCTTAGAGAAATGTGAAGCACATCTCCAATATTTTATACGATACATTAATGACCGAGCAACACTTAATCTGATATTATTAATAGGCAATGTGTCAGAATTTCAAAAAAGAAAAAAATGCATTCACCAAGTGTAAGGGCCGATTAGAATTTCAGTGTTGATGATGAGGCTTTAAATTGAAATTGTAGAGTGGTTATAAAGTGACTTGATGAAAAAGTTCTTTTACAAAATCTGACATATTATAAATTTTTTTTCACGAACACTGTAGTTGTATTCAATTAACTTACACATTTTGACCCACTCCTGGTAGATTTCTGGTACATTTGATCAGTCGTACTTGTTCAATATTATCATCAACGGCTCTTACAGCTTTGTATGATGTTTGGTGGTTTTAAAGCTGATTTGTGGTAAGTTGATAAGGTTAATCTAATTTTGTCTGCAACATTTCTTCCAGACATGGAGGAGGAGGTGGAATATTGCTTTTGCACAGCTTTTGTAGCATTTGACGATTCGTTCTCTTGTCAGTTGTGGCCTGCCATCCTCTCCACTAAGATCGGTCCTAGCTATCAGACCCCCTAGATCGAGTCGGCTGATTAGCATAGAGGATGAGGATAGAGCCCGAGGCACTTGCCCACCTGCACCTGGTTCCCACGTCAGTTATTGTTCCACTCATGCTCTGAGACAATAGACTATTTAGCGCTCCAATGAATGAGGCTCCTGAAAAAACGCCCTCAGCTGTCTACGATCCTCTTTCGGTGTTAGGTGACACACATCTCCCCTTCGTCAGCGTCAGACTCTTGGGAGAGGTTCTGTTTTGTCACTCTCCCGAGGGGACGCATCGGAAGGGAAAAGGAATTATAATAATGATTCAGTGATTGCCAAAAGATACGTACAGTGAATTAGTAGTAAAATGGAATCTGGTATTCTTTGGTGTGGAAGGAATTGGTGGGGACTGATGAGGCCGATTTTTTAGGGAACGATGGTAGGTTTATATTCCGAAGTTAAATCGTGTTGTGGATTTATAATTGTGGAAAGAGTGCCTGATTTTTTTTGGGGCAGTTACTGGAGAGTTTATTTGTATTTGGGGAGAGGGTGGGGTACATTATTTGAAGTAATGACATAAGCGGACGGTTAGTAAATTACATTTTCACATCTGACTTTGATATTATTACAAGATTGTGAGTCAGTTTTTGATCTATTGAGCTCAGTAGTGTTTCTTCTTGTCTTAGCTAATGGATTTTTTCGTAATCGGGCGTCATTTGGAAGACAACGAAGGTCGTTTAGAAAGTATAGCAGTTACTAATGGATTCGAGGAAAAGATGAGAATAGTTTTGGTTTGCCGTTCACTTACTACTGATTATAAGACTTAGGACTGTTTATGTTTAGAGGGCAAGAAAGAGGAGCTGAAAGGGTACCAATAACTATGGTTAATAAGGTGTTGAGTATAACCACGAAATGAAAAACTAGGCCCAGACCCATATATAAGTAAATGAAATATGTAGCATCATGATTAAAGACAACGAAATATGTAATCCATTATTATCTGGTATTATCGATATCATTCATACAAGAGAACTTAAAGGCAGCTTTTGAAGCGAAAGGCTTGTCACCACAACTGACATTCAAAGAACAGGGAAATGCTACGGAAGGAACGGCTACAGATGTTCCAAAGATCCACAACAATCAGGATACTTCAACCGTGCTCCCCGATGTCCGTCCGATGTTAGGTATACTTCATAGTTCATTCTCAAGGTACTTTTGAGGAAGATCCTTTAGATAGTCCCGTCCATGTCAATGATTTCCTTCAACCGACAAACGTCAACCAACTAATGTCATTTAGTTGGCTGTTTTAAATGAACAGGAATCTGCTATGACTGGAAACACGGCAGGGAAGAGCTATTCACAGGTAGCATGTTTAATGAACATGTCAGATTCACCAAATGTTGATACAAACTTCACCTGGGACTTTGCTGTTGGGGTCAGCCCCTTGCGAATGTCCCACCCAGCTGTCCAGTAAAACAATGGACAAGCCCTGCCCCGGATGACCCCTTTGTTTATAGTACAGATGTCTTCCCTTGAGGACAATGCTGTCTGGTCGAAGGGTGTCCTACAGATTAACACGGCTCGCTGCGTCCTCTTCATTAGCCCATGGCGGTCACCAGCAGGTATATCTCAATCATCTACCTCTGCCTGTGCAAAAAACGTCTCATTTTGACCCCTTATTTTAAAATTGACGAATGACCATCTGCTTGAATTCAAATTAACTCAGGCAAATGTTATTTATATTTTATTTATAGTCCCACTAAGTATTTTATCGTTTTACGACTTGTTTAGTTACGGGTTTTCTTGGACAAAGCTCCACAATTTTAGTTAAGTTTCATAATTACAACATTCACTTTTCGTTACACTGTTATTATTGTGGACCAATAACGATTAAATTAGATACATTTGTATTATTTCTAAATACATTTTGAACCGATATAGCCCATTATTTGTTACACCTAAATTTAAACCGGAATGAATCGACTACAGCCATATTGCAATGGACCATTACCACTAACATCTTCCTGTCACCGACTCAAAGCATTCAGGCTGCTCTCTACAGCACTTCTGTGCCATACAAAACCCTCCATCAAGTCGAATTCTCTAAATGATTAGTAAAAACCTGAAAACATTCTACTTTAATGATGGACGACAATTCAGCAGCATTTCTTCCAGCATTATGTTTTTATCGGTTTCTGGCCTCACCTACGAAGTGACATTTCCAGGCCTGTACAGTCACACGCTAGTTTCTCTCATTCAGTGCACAGCATGTATACTATTCTTGAGGTTTACCTGAAGTTGTCACTTAACGGTGAAACGCTATCCAACGTTATTCCAATAAAACATTATCCAAGACAACATCTTTTTTATATTCAAACAATCTAGGCTATTGAACAATAACCTAGTTTCTACCATTACTTAAGTAAATAATTATCATCATGATCTAAAGGGTACGTCTTTTAGTTGCAGCCATTGGATTCTTTCAGAAGCTCTTCTTTGAATTATATATCAACAAAATAAAAATGAACACCTTGACAGTAAAGTTTTTTTACTTTATTAAGAATTTATTGATCCCCTACCTAAATTCTAGCTACCTTCTACGCTTGGACTACAACTTTAGTTGGCAGCTTTGAATTTTATAATAATATAAAATATTCTTCCAAGTATTTCCATAGTGGAACTACTCAATCATCATTGTTATCTTGAAGAATGCAACTTTTTTAAATGTATCATGCACGTTCTTATTTGAATAGATTTTTTGAAAGATGGTTTATTTTCCTAATGTGTCGATTTAGCTTTCACCAAATGAAGGAAAACCAATACAATAATTGTAGACATGTAGAGTTAAATTCTTCGACACATTCATCAGCAAGCATAGTCACTGTTTCTTGTGGAACTAAGTCGTCTAGTTCCGAAACCTGTCTTCTCCTTTTTCACAAATTTGTCGAGAGAGGTTACGTACTACCTTATGTTTGTGTACATATTAATTATGCGCGTATACTATGAATAAAGTTATGAGTTAATGAATAGTATGTGTTGAAACGGAACAGAAATACTTTTTCTGGGGAAAACCTTGGCTTGTTTATTGGAATTTGAATATGTTTGGAATTTATTTGAAACACCCCAATAGTTTTATAATGTACAATTCAAAATGTACAACACGTAAGGCTTTATCTACCAAATGTCTGATATTTTTTGGGTGTGAAGATGTGAAATATTCAACTCCACTGCTACTTTACTTCCTTTTGTGTACAAACGCCCCTAATTGTTTAATTCTAACCCGAAACATTCAAACGGAGTTAGTTTTCTTTATTTCACACATTTGAAGTGAAACAGATAATAGAAAGTACCCCGCAGTTGCTTAATTTAGTAGAGGAAAGTCATTCTGCTAAAGGATGATTTCGGATTCTTCGAAGTTGAGTTTTTCTTTCTGATGCCTTGTTGTGTTTAGCAGGAGAATCTACTGCTACCCTCAACTAAGTGTGTTAAGACGATTCAACGCCTTATCGGGTTACAGGCTAGATAAAAAGCCAATATGAACTTGCAGTTTTGAAAACGGATCAAACCGAATTCAGGGTGAGGATTGGAGTGCCTCAAGGAGGTGTACTGGGTACAACATTGTTCAATATTTAGCTGTAAACTCAGTCATTGCATGTATACCCAAAGTATCAACCCCAAGTATCTTGCTGCTTGTATGCCGATGATTTGATAATTTACCACACATTCTCCAATATTGATAATGCAAAACACCATTTACAGTCAACTATTAATTCGTTAGAGCAGTGGTGCTTAAATACTGGCCTTTTAATTTTCAGAAGGAGAAAACGAAATGTATTATCTTCACCAAAAAAATTACTATCAGTCCACCACATTTACATATCCATAACGCTATCATAAATTACACAAATACTTTACAATTTTCAGGGCTCACACTAAACAAATTCCATTAAAAATTGTTTAATTACCGTTTCATTATAGTCTTGAGAATAAGCCAATTTTACTTTAGTACGGTACAATAACAACGTTGAGGATAAACGATCTGTAATAGCCTCTCAGCCCAACGATGGATTATTTCAGTAAAATCACTCACTGGAGTAAAAAGTAGCTCCTGAGACAATAAACTGTGGGTTCAAGCTTATTTATTTCAATTTTGACGCGCTGTATTGACTTCTTGTATTATAGGTTATGAGAAGTTCTCTTCAATCTGTCTTGAAATAGAGCAGAGAGAGATTAGTCATGGGAGTGTGTTATAAGGAAGGCGGTGAAGTGTTAAGCAGCTGGTGTTCACACGGTCTATGCTAGTTAGTGCTAAGACAATACTCTGCTGAGCTATTGTCTTATTCTGCTGCCCCTCTGTTAGCCCTTACACCTACCAGCTCTCACTCCATCAGCCTAGAGTAAATAGGGGAGCATGCTAATGAACGTGAACCATCATCCAGATCTAGGGGTTACGTCTTGTAGTTCTTCTCTCGGCTGCACAGCTTCTACAATACTATGCTCACTATTCTTCCTGAGGTTTTATTAGCAGATTTCCCTTCAGGGAAATCAGCTATTTAGGTCGTACTCATGACGCGATTTTCGAAATTTTTCTTCAAATGTCCATCGATCCTACCTAGGAGATGCGAAAATGAGGTCCGTTCAAAACTGAATATATATATATATATATATATATATATATATATATATATATATATATATATATATGTATTTGTCAGTTACCGTCTAGCGGTCGCAATTATTGTTTAATCGTTAGAAAATTCGATATTTACTAGTTTTATGTAAAAAGAAAGATGAAGTTCGTTAACGGCTGAAATCAAACCAGGGGGAGGGGGGGGGGGGTTTAGAGGGCTGGATTTTCGAGACTTCGAAATATCTCTGTTGCTATTCGTAGGATCGAAAACTTGTACAGAACCAATCTTATTGCAAATTAACATATATATAAATATTGTTATGTACATGTTTTCATTATCTTTAATATTAACCGAGATATTTGCGGTTTTTAGTTTTCGGTCTTCGATAAACCCCCACTCCTACTCATGTTAGATCAACAATAAGCTGTTATATTATGAAGCACTTTATTTGAAGCGTAAATAACAAATATTGTTCTCATTGAACTTTTATGTCATGAGATAAATGCAAATACGGGACACAAGTGGGAAATCTGCTTAGTTAACGCAGCCCCTGCGTGAAGAACTTTTTTTGTTCTTGGATTACTAAAATCTGAGTGATTGTGATAGAAATTATTCTGATTCATTTCAAATTACTCCAGTAGCTATAGTGAATAGTTTTCAATAAAATTAATATGTTAATATGGCGGGCTTTTTTTGTCTTGTTTCTTACTTTCTTAAGGAGCTACTCCCTTTTAAAAGTCCATGTTGAAGTAGAGGTTTCTTTCAACGGAGGAGTCGCTGAAATCCGGGAAGGAAATTCGGCTTTTGATTGCATAGTTGAGCCTTGAAATCTTAGTTGGTCTAATATCACCTTAAACCTTTCTCATTTGGATTCCCTTTTAATCAATCAGACAAGTCTTTAACTGACAATATGTGAAAAATAAGTAAATTGCAATGAAACCCAGGATGATGTATATATTCCCACCCTTCACCACTTTTCATGATAAAATATTTTATGATTTCATGTAGACACAATGACCGACTGAGGTGGGGTCATATGGAAGAACTGAAATTACTCTCTGTTACCTATTAAAATATATGTATTCAATATATAACATTGGGTTTCGTCCGAAAATTAAATTTCAATATTTCAATTGGATTAGCGTGGAATACTATTCAAAGTTGGGACATTCTTGTGGGCCACCCTCCGTGGAGTTAAAATCATATATATATATATATATATATATTTATCAAACAGCACTGATTGTGAAATGGAACATGAGCTCGCCTTAGGTACGTAGTAATTACACAAACAAGATAGAAGCTACAAACTACAAAACTTATTATTTTGAGAAAAGTCTATAACTTCTTGAAGTCAAATTCTTTAATGTTTAATTTCAAGTTATAACAATTAAAAAATTACATGTCGGAAGATATTACATATATACGGAAGATGAAAAAGTTTAACGTCGGTAATTCATGAAAACTAATATTGTGATTATGTATATTGTCTTTTAAGACGGAAGCAAGTTTTTTTTTTAATTTTTGAAGATTTTCATTACTAGTCTAAACTACAATTAATAATTAAGCAAATCGATTAAATTAAAAATGTATGCTATAAATATACATGCCCTAAAGATTAACGAAATTCTGAATAGATAGTAGCATATTAGAAAATGTATTCTTTAGGGTTTGGTACACTTTACTTCCAGAACATTATGAAAGCTACGTAACAATCTAATATAAAAATGAATTATAGTATTTTCAAATTTCATTACAAATATTATTAAACAACAAATATTCTATAATCTTTTTAACACGAGCCGCGGATAAATAATTTCATTTTATTTAAGTTGTCTAAGCCCAAAGTTTTAGCACTATTGTTTTAGAATGTATACACTCATAATTCTTTTTAAGGCATATACAGCCATAAATAATTTCCCTAGCAATATTGAGGTCTCCTTTCATTTCTCTATTTCCACTTTCTGTCGGTAGTTCCGGATTTGTTCTTTCATCACTACTAAGACTTTAATTATTAAATATAATTAACCTGTTAGTACTACTTTTACTATATGTCGATTAATAATGACACCCATTTCTTGTACTAAGATTAACGAATTCAAATTAACACTCATGTTTCAGGTTATTAGCCATGTGCATTAGTCTTAATGTCCTAAATAATTAGTCTTAATTATTTTGTTATTCATAACTAGGAGAATTATTAAACTTTCAAGTGAAATACATTCCTTCTTTGTTCTTTAAAGAAGCCTATAAATGTAAGCTATTTTATTTACATTTAATTTACGTATTGGGGGGGGGGGTTACATTTTGGTGTCCCATCAGCTTCTTCAGTGCATAACATTCAGAGATGAAAATAAAAAAATTGTAAAGATTGGGATGTGATGATCCATTTTATCGATCACCCTACAGTACATATAACAGCTCCGCTCCTCCCGTTGTTTAATTAATATTTGAAAAGTTAGCTCTATTTTTGTAAGCTGAAGTCATTGTTTAGAAATTTAAATCTTCAAATTTCAATTTTTCGATTTCTGGCTATACATTCAGGGCAACTAGACTACTGTGTTCCAGGTCATGACTTAATTGACTAACATGTTAAAATACACTTCATGTGCCCGTATATGAATGCACACACACACACACACACACACACACACACATACACATATATAATGGGTCGTATAGGTTTAGCATCCAAACTTTAAATATGAATTAAGGATCTCTAAACAAAAAAAAAAAAACAATTTTCTATAAAGGTATGCTCCTTAACGCTGTACACACACACGCATATATAAAACAAACAAATTAACCTACCACTTTTTCGGGGTACCTGTCAATGTCAGCCTCCTTATCTTTCTTCTCTAGATAATTTTAGCAGATTTCCCTTAAGGGAAATCAGCTATTGAGGTCGTACTCATGACGCGAGTTTCGAAAAATTTCTTCAAATGTCCATCGATCCTACCCAGGAGATGACGAAAATGAGGTCCGTTCAAAATTATATATATATATCTAAATATATATATATAGATATATATATTTGTCTGTTACCTCCCTCGCGGTCGCAATTTTTGTTTGATCGTTACCACACTCGATATTTAGTCGTTTTATGTAAAAAGAAAGATCAAGATCGTTAACGGCTGAAATCGAAACAATGGGAGGGAGATTTCGAAAATTCGAAATAACTCCTTTACTATACGTTGGCTCGAAAAATTGTACAGAATCAATCTTATTCCAAATTATATTTACTATAAATATTTTTATATACATTTATTCTGTATCTTTAATATTAACCGAGATATTTGGATTTGTATTGTGAGTGTGGTCGGCTATGTTCGGGAGTTTCCGCCGAGCGCACTAGCGCTAGTGTGGCCGTTTCACTAACTATTCGTCCTCGTGAGAATAGATTATTATTATGCAGATTTCTCTATTGTAAAACTTCATGTGGGAAATCTGCTTAGTATACGCAGCCCCTGCGTGACGGACTTTTTACTAATTTTAGCAGATTTCCCTTAAGATATAATACGAATTTGTATTTATCAATCTCAATTTTTGTGCTATTATGGCTAATTGACCGAGTTATCTACAAGTCACCACCCATTTCTAGCCCGGATGGTATAAGGATTTGATTTGTTTGTCACTATATATATATCCCTATTGCCAAGGTGGGAATGGACTCACGACTACGTTTTCATTGATGAGGCTTGGTCTCTGAAAGTGCTCTCTGCTTATTAAAGTATTTGAGGACAATGCATTTCAGCAGATTTCCCTTAAGGGAAATCAGCTATTGACGACGTACTCATGACGCGATTTTCGAAAATTTTCTTTAAATGTCCATCGATCCCCTGCCCAGGAGATGACGAAAATGAGGTCCGTTCAAAATTATATATATATATATTTGTCTGTTAACGCTCTGGCGGTCGCAATTTTTGTTTGATCGTTACCAAACTTGATATTTAAACGTTTTATGCAAAAAGACAGATCAAGTTCGTTAATGGCTGAACTGAAAATAAATAAATAAATAAAAGTCCGTCAAGCAGGGGCTGCGTAAACTAAGCAGATTTCCCACGTGAAGGTTTACAATAGAGAAATTTCACGAGAGCCGAGCAATCAAGGAAACGTTCGAACGAGCTTTTGGCGGGAAAGTCACTCTCGTCCGTTAGCCGTTAATTTAATAAAAATGTAAATATCTCAGTTAATATTCAAGATAGAGAATAAATGTATATAACAATATTTTTAGTAAATGTAATTTGCAATAAGATTGATTCTGTACAATTTTTCGATCCGACGTATAGTACGGAGATATTTCGAATGTTCGAAAATCCACCCCATATATATATATATATATATATATATATATATATATATATATATATATATATACAGTTTTGAACGGACCTCATTTTCGTCATCTACTAGGTAGGATGGATGGACATTTGAAGAAAAATTTCGAAAATTCCGTCATGAGTACAACCTCAATACCTGATTTCCCCGAAGGGAAATCTGCTAAAAACCAGGTATACGAATTAGCACTGAATGGTTATGGATTAGATAACGGAGGACGGAAATAAAATATCTCAATTTTTCTCTTCCTAATCGTCTTCTCGCTATTATGATCAACAAATACTGTGATTTTTTTTTATTTTGAGTAATGCCAGTTATATACAATTTTGTTATATGTATAATCAAGATATGAGTATAAATATATAATTTTAGCCATTAATTGATTGAACTTATGGAATAAACTAAGTATTTATAATTCTGGAAAATGGGATGTTACTGTAGACTTCTTTAATATTTTTACGAAAAACTGGAGAGGTTTTGTAAGAAAGGCCAAAAATAAAAAATCTCAATTCGTTGCAGTTTCATTTTCTTGAAAAATATGCTCACTAACAGGAATTAATTAATTAATAGCTATTAGTAGATGCGGTATATTACAATAAATAAATAATTTAAAATTACCCTCATTTGGACCACTAGTGGGGGGGAAAATTCCACATTGTTTTAATACTAACTGTACAATAATATAAAATACTCCATATCGATTTACAATAAACCCAGTTAATTATATTTTCTTGTAAAATCAGTTAGGATTTTAGTTTCTTTTTAACATCCTTTGAAAGAGATAAACTTTGTTGTTGTATGAGATGACTATGAAAACATATTACACTTAAGAATTCTGATTGCTTAAGAGAAATCTGGTAAAATATAATGACCGTGGAAGGTGGTCCTTATTTACACTTCACTCTTCTTTGACGAATGATAACAAATTTCCATAAGGTGATTCTATTCAAAGATCGTAAAGAATTTTAATTTGGTATATCGGTTAAGAACTATGTATTTCCATTATACTATAGAAAACAATACATGAGAACTCAATTTATTATTAAATAAAATTTTTGCACAGAGATTTCGACAATGTATTTTCTAGTGCTAGGCCCAATCCAATATATTCCGAATTCATTGTCAATTTGGATACTGAATTTTTCAATAGGATTCTACTGCAAATGTGCATTTATTTATCTTCTTTCTTTTGTATTGTCATAAATGAATGAGTATCCATTTTAATATAAGCACGATATAAATTGCTATTGTAGTTTTTAATTAATATCTATTACATTTTTTTTTTTTAATATAGTGTGTTTAAATATTCGGGGGGGGGGGCTCAGACCAGCCGTGCGAGTTAAAGCGTTGACCTTCATCTCACATGGTAAGCCTAGAGTGGCGAGTTCGATTCTCGCCTGGGCAAATGAAATTATTTAGTGACGAAATTCATTAAATAACGTCCTAAAAT
The DNA here is from genome assembly GCA_019009955.1 of Riptortus pedestris. Classification (NCBI taxonomy): domain Eukaryota; kingdom Metazoa; phylum Arthropoda; class Insecta; order Hemiptera; family Alydidae; genus Riptortus; species Riptortus pedestris. Next base: position 95,471,272 of record CM032232.1, read on the forward strand.
CCCACCCTGGCTAGAGAAGGGTGGTAGCCTGTAGATAACCCGTCCCGATTAGCCTGAGTTGCAAAAAGTGGACGTTAATAAATAATAATAATAATAAATATTCGGGGTGGAAATTCCTGAAATAGTTAAACTAAAATACAACGCTTTCCATTTTATTGCCAATGATAGAGACGAATTTCTTATAGCTAAGCAGATATCAAAGATAGTAACATCTGCAGAAAAGGTTCTTAAAGAAAATAATTAATTAGATAATTAGGGGATGCATATACCTACAGAGTGCTTGTTCCTCACACTTCCATTCAATGTTTAAAGCTAAATTAGAAAATTAGGAATATTTTCCCCAGATTCTAAAATGTTTCCATATAATTCTGAATCTTGTTGTTATCACATTATTGTATTAAATGAAGAATATTTGTAACATACTTTTCTTTTTTTTTTTTTTTTTTGATTCCAGAATCTTGTTGTAGCCAACAAAATTATCTTTGAAATAAGCCTATGGGAAAAGATTGAATTCTGAAAAAAAGAAGAATATTTAAAACGAAATAATACAAAAATATTCTTGAATGAATTCAAAAAATAAAATGTTTACTTCAAAAAACATCAACATAACAAAAAAAGTTCTTAGAATTCATTTATGTTTAACTAATTACGTAGTAATTATTTTTAAAGGAAGGCATTTTTCCACCTACATAGCTCCATGAAAAAAAGTAATGTGCGGTATCTTAGTTTTGTGTTATTTCGTTTTAATTTTTTTTATTTCAGAATTCATTCCTCTTCCCATAGACTTGTTTTTAAGATAATTTTCTTGGCTGCAGCTTTTATGTTGCAGCAGTTTTCAATAAAACGTGACGTTTCTGAAATAAAGATTTTTGCATTTTACGGCCAAAGGATGCATCAAATTGAAAAATGCAGTGATATAAACTCGTTTTTGAATTTGATTTTGTATAAGAATCTGTCATAAAAAGTGTAGTGCTCCATTGGAAATTCCAAAGTTAGGGTCGCTGGAGAAGTACTGGAGAGGGTTCCGAGGTTAAATATGGACTGGAAAAATTCTTCAGGAGTCACAATTCTTCCACACTATGTGTCAGCCATTTATTAACCTAATTGGGGATTTTAAGGGGGGTGGCATGGGAAATTGGAGGCCCTGTGTTTGTGTACATATATATATATATATATATATATATATACTCATATATTTGTCTTTTACCACCCTAGCGGTCGCAACTCTTATTTGATCTTAACTAAACTCGATATAGAAGTGTCTCATACAAAACTTAAGGCCGAGTTCGTTAATGGCTGAAATCGAAATAGTGGGAGTGAGGTTTAGAGGGGGTGAGTTTCGAAAATTCAAAATATCTCCGCTACTATACATCGTTCGAAACATTGTATAGAACTAATCTTATTGAAAATAAAATTTACTATAATTATTGTTATATACATTTATTCTCTATCTTTAGTACTAACCGAGATATTTGCATTTTCAGTTTTCAACCTTCAGCAAATCCCCGCTTCTACTCATGCCACATAAACAATACTCTGATATAAACTCGTAATAAACCACTTTATTTGAAGCTTAAATACCAATTATTGTTTTCAAGAGACTTTTATTATAGGTACATGGAAATGTGTTCTGAGACTCTCCCCCCTCCCGTCTCAGTTCTTGGTCTACTAAAATTTGAGTGAATTGAGATAAAAATTGTTCTGAAATAAAAACTATATTGGTCCCCAGCCATAGTGGTCCACAATGAGAGTGAGGTCTCATTTAAACTGTTAGGCCTGTGGAATATTTAATTAGAACAGGGGAGGTAGCGGTGTCATTGTCTTTGTAGCAATCCCCCGGTGGCAGCGTTTAGCATATTGTTATTATTTTTTGTACCCCCTCCCCCCTCTCACGGTACGGGTGACGGTACCTCGACCTACAATGGACCAACTCTTGGACCAGGTTCAGTCTGACACCAGCTCTCAAGGTCGTACGAACGCTCAGCCGGTCTCGACGATCACCTGTTCAACCCTAAAACCAACAATTAAAAAGGTATTTTTTTTTTTTTTTAAACTTAACTAATTTTTCTTTTAAAATAAATTTCTTCTGTTTAAGGTTCTGAGAAAAATACAAAATCATGGCATTTTCAATGGTTGAAAGTAAAACTTGTTTTAATCTGGGGCTTTTATATATTCCTATTATTTTATTTTTTAGCGAATTTTACCTAAGAAATATCCAATGTGTTGTCTGTGTTTATAAAATCATGTTTACTTGGTCAATAATGTTTACATATTCAAAAAAAAAAGGATTAGTTAAGGTGCTTTTATGCATCAGTTTCTAACGAGATTCCTTATCTTCAAGCGGTATGCTTGCTAAAAATGGAATAGAAAAAAAATTCATTTTCGTCATTTAATGATTTTTTTTATTTCCGAAAAGGAAAATCCGCTGGCCAGACGGTTTGGCTTGAATGTGATCTCCCACTCGCCCTATTCACCAGACCTTGCCCCAACAGATTGTCACTTATTTCGGGCCGTTCATAACTCTCTTAACGGGTAACATTTCAGTCGAGGACTGCAAAACTCACATATAGGTGTGTATTGCGCACAAATTTGAGAAGTTCTGGGAGGATGGAAAAAATTACCTGAAAGATGGCAACATGTAATAGATTAAAATGGGTCATATATAACTGATTAAAAATATTTACAAGAATCTGAATTTTTTATTCAAAATCCTAGTAAAAAACGCCACGAACTTATTTTACAACCCTATAGTTTGTTCACATTATTATACCAAATGTCTTTAAGATGTTTACAAATTGTAATAAATCTATTTGCCCTCTAGCACTCCTACGTTTTGAAATAATAAATTCAAATTTCGTAATTAAATTTAAAAAAAAAATATTTTTATTAATTATCAATATTTCATCATTGAGAGGTGAACTGTACCCGTATAGTTCGCTCCCAGTCAGTTATTTGCTGGTCCAAAATACAAAGTATGATTTATGTATTACTTCATGTACTTCGAACAATGTATTGAAGATAATCAACTTCAAATTAAATTTGCAACAACTTTTATTTTAATTTGTCAACACATATGCCTAACATTGAGGAGCCACGGATGTCTAAAGTAGTTGCAGTTGTTATCAGAGACTTTCCCCTTGGTGATAAGGTATTGAGGGCGTTTGCATGGCACAACTGTTATAAAATTTCTTAAAGTTTCACAAACAATAGTAAATGAGTGTGAAAAAACAAGATCCGTTACTGTGAACTGCACCATACTTGTAAAAGTAAATATAATGGTCCATATCTTTGTAAATAAGTCATTTAATAAAGTTTTAATATGAATAATCGCTTGAATTTAGTTTCCCTTTTTATTGGTTTCACTACAATATTTGAGCATTTTCATTAAATCTTTACCTAAATATCGAAAGCTATATTTATCTAAATCTTAATCCTTTACAAAATGCCTTTTACTGCAAGGTCCCATGGTAAGTCCAAGGGCAGGGAAGTACATCTATTCATTTTGATACCCGCATATGACAAAACGCCATTAGTTCAAATTTGTTTGTGTATAGGGTAAATTCTAATTTTTATTTGCACCTTGTCCTTACTAAGGTCAATAAGAGAATTCTAAGGCAATGAAAAACGAAGTTCAGATCTCACCATCAGTATTTATTGTTTTAAGTGCTAAGTTTAAAATTATTCTCATACGCCGATATAAAAGCCTTTGTGGAAAATAAAAACTTATGATTATAAGCCTTAACCAATGTGGTAATTTATCAACGTTGTGTTATACATATTAAAATCTAGTGTTTATGAATATTTATTATGTAATTGAAATAGTTTTGAAATAAAACTATTTTAAACAGACGATAATGTTAGAATTAGTAGCATATTTTTGAGGCTATTTTAAAAGAAGTATACGGGGAAACAATAGGTAAATAACCTTGTTGAATTAATTTTATTTGTACATTTTTGTAATTACCACTGTCTTTTGAAGGCAGGTGAACATCCTAATCATGTAGGTTATCCTGTAACTAATGACCAGGGGAATCCCAGCTCTACAGGCCTCTTGACCCCCTAACTCAAGTTATTGAGAAGGACAGAGGTGATAACCGAGACCATTTGTTCTAGGTGGCGAATTCTCAGTGATTATTCATGTCTATGTATTATGTGATCTATCATGTAGGAGAGTCTTGTGGGTCGGTTCGACGCCTTTAATCATGCCAATTTAACGCTTTATCGTGATGATTAAATCGTTTAAGAATTGAACCCCTGAATTCCTTGGTAGTCTGATCAACATTATGTGGCGCTTGTCAAAACCTGAGGGTTTCTGGAAATTTTAGAAATTAATTTAATAATAATAAGCCACCGAAAGAGCATAAAGGCTAACTCTTGTATAGTAATGTCATATTATATATTGAAATATTAAAAACAGTATGTATTTCTAAAGGGAATTTCGGGGCTCAGGTTAGTCATGTGAGTTAAAGCGTTGACCTTAATCTCACATGGTAATCCTAGAGTGGCGAGGTCGATTCTTGCCTGGCCAAAATAATTATTTAGTGACCAAATTCATGAAATAACATCCAAAGTCCCACCCTGACTAGAGAAGGGTGGCAACCTGTAGATAACCCGTCCCAATTAGCCTGAGGTGCAAAAAGTGGACATTAATAAATAATAATAATAAAAAAAGGGAATTTAATGAGAAATTTCCTATTGCGAAGACTATTACAGCATCATTAATTCTTTCTTCTTCTACTGAATGTCATCGTTCAGTACGCTTTCTGTTACTTCTTACTGAGCCCATTTTGCTTTTTTTTGTGCTCTTCACCTTAAGATCAAGAGTTACTCGAAGAAGTGTTCTTTTGTATTAGAGTTATGGGATCTACCATGATTTTATCGTTTGGCAGTGAATAAGAGATCATCAAGAATCAGTACTAACATTCTATAAGGTGGATGTCAAATGACAAACATAAAAATTTTAACATTGTTCTATCTGAACTGATCACTAATATGCAACCCATAAGCATAATACTTCACTACCTTTGGCTAGGGAAAATTCGTCTAATTTAATAAAACACTTCAGCTTGCAAGAGATAAGCTGATTAAGTATAAAAAGACTGACTTGAATTATAAACTCACGAATAATTAAGACCGTTTAAGTGTTTAATTAACTAATTATTTAAGTATAAAACATCTAAGAAACATACATGAATATGTATATGTTATTATTATTTAGTCTACATGAAAATTTAAGAAAAATGTTAGATTCAGAATCAATATACCAGAAAATATTGTAGATTTAACCAAAGAGTTATCAATTACAACGAAGGTATTAAGATTGGAAAATATTCGAAGAGGCGCCGCGTTAAAAGTCAAAGAAAGAAAATAATATTAAGGAAAATTAGTAATCGTTGATATTATTTATAATAATAAACTATCATTATAATAGAAAATTGTTTTTTAATTATAAATAATATTTATGGGGCACTTTTGAAACACGCTTTACTGGGAAATGTGTGCCGACACATACACGCACATGCGTTTGTTCACATGATATGCATAACCGTAGCGAAAAATGTATTTATTAAGTTTTATTAATTGTTTTTTATAATATTCATTATTCAAAGGTTTGGAGAATCCATTTAATAAAAAATATGGTTAAGAGTACTAATGCTTTCTGATTTTGCAGTTTATATTCCAACGTTGAATAAATAGAGTTCTCAAATAAATTGAGACTTACTGTAACCGGCTATTGAAAAAACGTAACAAATTGTAATTTCATTGGCAGATATTTTTTCAGTTAATGTAATTAAGATAATTTTTTTTCTTAGTTTTAGTTTGCAGTAAGACATAAAACATGGTCTAGTATCAAATGGTCTAGTATGAGATGTACAGAATGTTCAGTAAATACAGGGTATGAGTCATATTTTTTAAAATATTACATTTTTTTTAAAGGTAGCTTGATAGTTAAATCAACATGTTTCACATAGGTAATAAGGTACAAAACCATAAATACAGTTGTATTTCATTTTATATAAATCATAAATTCTCGTAATTAAACTTCTTGCAGCCTAAAGTGTAGATTCAATCGGTTAAAGATAAACGCTTTAGGTTGTACCTATAAATGATTATAATATTACCTTAAAAGTTTAATTCTAACAAAAATATGCCATGCTTTGATTTAAGTTGTATTGAGACACTGAGAAAATCAATGATTGATCGGGGATCGACTTATGTTACTTGTACCACCTGTACGAGAGTTTTATTGTCAGATTTCATTATGAAACCAATCATTATCTTCTTTATGGCACCTAATATGTATAGTAACATTAACCCTAAGGTGAAGTGATTAATAAATGGTGAGATAACAGCTGATTAAAAGGTAATATTTTGTAATCCCTCACTACAGACCTAAAACAATCCACAACATATGCAACTCAACTTCTTTGAATTGTTATTTCGGCATTCCAGATGGCTGTGGTGGTCAACACAGTTAGTTCATTTACAATTCCAATTAGGAAAAAAGAATATTTTATATGAGTTATGCAAATATTGGTAAAAAAAAAAAACAACAACAAAACAGACCTAGTTATATTTGAAAGGAAAGTCTGTCGCGCCGGCCCTAGAAAAAGTAGTACTACGACGGCTTGAATTGAAATAGTAAATAGTTGACACAATAGGAGGCAGGAAAGTCGAGAAAAAAATATATGTAGAATTAGTTAGATTGTGCTTGGGTGTGGTCCGTGACCAGCAGCTTGCCAAGTTTTTTGCTAGCTCGCTCTGGTTCCCTTGCTTCTATGCTCTATCTAGACCCTCGGGGGGAAAGGAGTGTAAATCTCGAAATTGGACATTTGATACAAAACATGCTCGTGTAGCAGAAAGTATTCCATATTGAAAATTAATTCATAATAAGATATGATTAATATATTGATATTAATCATTAAAATTTTTAAAAAAATCAAGGAAATAAAAAATATCTTCAGGTCTCAACGAAACTATCATTATTATTAATATTAACAGCAGACGTTTCATCCTCCTGGGCATTTACATTGCTAAAACTACAGGTTAATGTTTGATTAGTATTATTGTCCTCATACACAAGGCATTTATAATTTTAAAATTATTCTCCTAAGTCACTATAAAAATTAAATGTCCGTCACGCAGGGGTGCGTTAACTAAGCAGATTTCCTACGTGCGCCACATTTTTGCATTTATCTCAAAAAGTAAAATATCAATGTGAACAATATTTGGTGTTTAAGCATCAAATAAAGTGCTTCATGATATAACAGTTAACACGTCATGTGCCGGAGTGAGAGCGAAAACGAAAAGCTGCAAAAATCTCTGTATATAATGAAGATAGTAAAAACGCATAAACAACGTTTATAGAAAATTTAATTTTCGATTTGTTCTTTTCACTTTTTGATCCGACGTATAATAACGGTGGTATTTCGAATTTTCGAAATTCGCCCTCTTAACTCCCCCAGCCCAAATTTCAGATGCTAACGAACTTAATCTTTATTTTTACATAAAACGTTTAAATATCCAATTTGACATAGATCAAACAATAATCTTCTACGGCTAGAGTGTTAACAAACAAATATGTATGCGTGTAGACACAAAAACACACAATTTTGGACGGACCTCATTTTCGTCATCTCCTCATTTATGAGTACTACCTCTATAGCTGATTTCCCCTAATAGAACAGCTTGCTGTGACCTGAAGATCTTTGTTATTGCCTTAAATACTTTTATTGGTTACAGCAGGGATAAGGGGCAAAAAATATTATGTTTTTTATGCCTAGAGAGTAGAGAACAATATAAACATATATGATGATCACATAACTATGTCATACCATTTTTTTTATTGAATAAAATAGAGTAGTGTTTTATTTGTTGTTAAGTTAAATATAATAAAATTCTATATTCATATTTTATTTATTTACACCCACTTTATGTAGCTAATTGGGACGAGCAACCACTCCTTTCATGCAAGTGTGAGACTAAATAAACACGTATTGCCCAGGTGGGAATCGAATCTACGACTCTAGATTTGCTAAGTGGATTAGAAAGAACGCCATAAATCCCATGGTTAACATGAACCTCGAAAAATTCTATATCTAAAATATAAAAAGAATGGAAAAAAGTAAATTCGTCTATTAAAACTTTTTTTTTTTTTACTATACTCTTCTTCCATGAATAAATCGCTAATAATATACCACAAACATTGATACCTATAAAAGGTTACGGTCCGATATACGATTTGGTTTTTGATTTACCCAGGTAGCCGTTTTATGAGCTTGGAAAATTACATACCTTTTCACTTTAAGTCATCGTATCGCTAAATATCTCATGCCCAATTTTCATATTTTGTTTACATATAATTTTCACGTTTTGTACATTTTGTTGTAGTACAAACATTAATGAGTTCGAGTGTTTTTTTTTACTTTTCAGCTTTAAGTAAACCCGTGTACTCATCCGATCATTAAATTAAAATACATGCATCATGTTCAGCTTAAGTGATTAATGTATATCTAATTCTTACTAAGGAAGGAACACGAAATTGAAAGGACTATAAATGGTCCTCTGACGGCCTGTGTGAATCATTGTAAATTAACTGCAAATCAAACGGCTCTCTGCCTTTCAGTGTTTAAGTCTCTCACTCTTGATACATAAATTTAAATGTATGAAGAATGTCAATTGCAAATTTGCATTAAGGAAATCTGCTTTATCTATAAAGCACTTGCACCTTTTCTGTGCACACAAACAAAAATGAATAAAACTTTATTCGGATTTATATAGAAGAACATTGGTTCCACCAAATCTATTTAGTAGATGACATAGGTAATGTGCTTTCAATTGCTTGCTTGTGTGTGTTTGTGCCTGTTAAAGTTGTAGATGTCACAATTTGTGTTTGATATTTTAACGCAATATTTACACTTTTCAAGATCAAGTTTTTGGACGAGGCGGAATGGGGGTTTAATCGAGGGTACAAATAAATGTCTCCGTTTATATTATGCGTAGGATACAAAAATGTAACTGACTAAACTTGTTGATAATGTAATATTCTTAAGTTCTTGTTCTATATATTTTTCACTATCTCGAATACCACCGAGCTATTGGTGCTTTCAGTCTTCAGTATGATTTTCTTTGTTATACCATGATATCCAGTTTTAATTTCGATTCCTCTTTACATAATGTTTATATATATATATATATATATATATATATATATATATATATATATATATAGAACGAAATAGCATCTTTTCTCTGGAGGTTATTAAGAATTTTGAAAGTATCATTAGTCCGCCATCAGGGTTACAATTGAGTGATTACCTTTCTATTTATTGGTACGAAATTTGTAATTTAAAATAAGCCGTTTCTACTCTGAGCTGTTCTGAGTTTTACTTTGTAAGTTTGGAAGGCCATACAGTTATATGGAAATACACATACATTCATGTGCCAGAGATCTAGAAACCTTCGAGATGTTTCTGCTATTATAGCGCTCTTTGTCTTACTTACTGCTTTCTGTAAATTTGATTCTTCCGTTCATTGGATTCGCTAAAATTTAAGTGGGTGAGTTTTACAAACTAGCCCGAGGAATAGTTTCTTCTAAGAAAATAAATTGGAAAGGAGGCTACTAGTTCCATTTTTACTTCATTTAATAACCTCTAAATTTAAACTAGTTTATTTTATGTATGTATGTATGTATATATATATATATATATATATATATATATATATATGTGTGTGTGTGTGTGTGTGTGTGTGTAAAATTTAAGAGCAGTGGAACACATCTCGTCATGTGTACATAACATTACTAACATTCTCTAAGGTGGATGTCAAATGACAAAAAAAAAAACAATTTTAACATTGTTCTACCTGAACTGAACACTAATATGCAACCCATAAGCGGAATGCTTCACTACCTTTCGCTATTGGTGTCTTCAGCCTTTAGTTAATCCCCGTTCCTACTCTAGGATTTTCTTTTTTATACCAAGATTTCCAGTTTTAATTTCGAGTACTGTTTACATAATGTTCTTTTAATGGAGAAATAGAGATGATGTCACCTGTTTGATAAATCTTGGTTTGCGAAGCTCCGGGTGACGTGCTCTGCTTATTATGCCCCATCATACACGGGAATACATTCGTGACGCGGGTGATGTATTCAGCCGCTGATTGAGAGCCCGGAGCGATGGTGACTCAGGATAAATATTTGATAAAGGGAATAGGGGGATGAAATGGGAGTGATAGAGACGAGGGGTAGCTCCATTATATATCGGGGTGGCTCAAGAACCTTGTACCATCCCTTCAATTTTATTTCTAAAGAAAGAAGAGTGGGTGGCAACCTTGGGGGGGGGATTCTTCACCCTCTTTTTAATGATGACTCACTCGCCTACCCTTCAATACATCCACCAATCAGTCCATTGTTGAACTTAAGGGCTTTAGAGTCAGCGATTCTACTAGGGAAAAGAGGAGATTAAGCAGAAAATAAAGGCCTCCAAAGTAATAATTATCCCCCTTTTATAATTTTTTGTATTGAGTTATTTTACTTATAATAAGGCTGCCATAATCAAAGTTCCTCAAACTTTAATAACATAGCTTCCCGAAAGTATGTTTAATAACTTAGAATAATTATACAAGAATTATAATCGACAATTCTTTTGTTGATGATTGGTCCAAGAATAACATTTTAGCAGATTTCCCTTAAGGGAAATCAGCTATTGAGGTTGTACTTATGACGGAATTTTCGAAAATTTTCTTCAAATGTCCATCGATCCTACCTAGGAGATGACGAAAATGAGGTCCGTTCAAAACTGTATATATATATATATATATATATATATATATATATATATATATATATATATATATATATATATATATATAAATATATATATATATATATATATATATATATATATATATATATATATATCTATCTATCTATCTATCTATCTATATATTTGTCTGTTACCGCTCTAGCGGTCGCAATTTTTGTTTGATCGTTACCAAACTCGATATTTAGTCATTTTATGTAAAAAGAAAGATCAAGTTCGTTAACGGCTGAAATCGGACCACGGGGAGGGGGGGGTTTAGAGGGGAGGATTTTCGAAAATTCAAAATATCTCCGTTACTATACGTCAGATCGAAAAATTGTATAAAATCAATCTTATGGCAATTTAAATTTACTATAAATAGTGTTATACACATGTATTCTGTAACTTGAATATTAACCGAGATATTTGCATTTTTCTGTTTTCAGCTTCAGAGATGAGATCGGCTAACTTCTAGTCATGAGTTTCCGTCAAGAGCTAGTTCGGGCCGTTACCGCAACTGTTCGGGTCTTTATTCTGAAATAACTCTATTGTAAAACTTTACGTGGGAAATCTGCTTAGTTAACGCAGCCCCTGCGTGACGGACTTTTTATGAATGGAGCTGTTGGATTTCTTTGTGACTGGCATACAGTTGTAAATAATTCATGGCGTACGTTACAGTTAAAAGATAAATAATATTTGAGTAATCAGAAAATTTAAATAAAATACCAGTACATTTTAATAATAGAAGGCTCAGAGAGGCGACTGTAGTGAAGAGGTTAAAAACAGCAACATCTGGAGTATCAGATAAAATTTCATTCCCCTAGTATATATGATACTGTTGTCATACCTGTTCGAAAGATACTGGCTGAGTAAATCTGTATGTGCACATGCAGCAGGTGTTCATTTATAATTATCAACATTCTTCAAGGGGCTCAGGTTGGGCGTGTGAGTTAAGGAGTTGGTCTTAATCTTGCGTGGTAAACTAAGAGTGACGGGTTCGATTACCGCTCTGGGCAGTAGAAATTTGTTTAGTGAAGGACTCATGAAATAAATTCCTTACTTCCACTATGGCTAGAAAGGGGTAGTAACCTGTAGATAGTTCGTCCCAATTAGCCAAAGTAGCATAAAGTGGACGTAAATAAATAAATAACAATAAAAGCAACACCCCCCCTCCTCCCCAATAGTAAATTAATTGAACCAGCTTTTCAATGCTCCCTCCCAATTATTTGTTGTACAAAAATAAAAGAAAAATTAATAAAAAATACTGTAAATGAACAAATAAAAAATTTAAACTAACCCAATTATGAATATATATAACTATTTCGTTAACATCAGGTATATTTTTAAATACACATAAAAATTTTTATTATTGCAAATATATTAAATTTGAGAATAAATTTATATTGAATATACAGTTATTTTATATTTATTATTATTTTTATTGTTAGTTTTATAAAAATTACGTTAACCCGTTCAAATTTCTTGTACAAAATATATTTGTTTGGAAAGAGAATTTTATATAATTTTCATATATAACATGATTTTGTCTGGCACTCCCCCCCCCTCCAATCAACTCGGAACGTTTGTGTATAGAATCCAGTGAGTATATGAGAAAATCACGCGGGTAGAGTAAGGTGTTTGGTAATGCTGAAAACGTAAATATTAAAATAATTGAATTTAATCTTTGATTTAGAGAAATATTAAAAACATGTCAACCATAATGATGGTACAAAATTTTCTGGTGCAGTGCTCTACACTCCCTCCACTTCTTCTTCTGCTTTTAATTGTAACGTTGATGAAACTTTTAAATACCACCGAGGTTGAAAAAGACTGTACCAAAGTTGGCGGAGAAAGAAGAGTTTAGGAAAATTGTGCCGTGAGTTCAATCTCAGAAGTTTTCCTTGAGAGAAATCTGAGAAAAATAAATATAAATATAAATTAATATGCATGAGTTAGTTAGCCGCTGGCTCACAAATGGTGGATAGCATAATTTAAATTATACTTCGACCTCTAACCTTCTATTATAATCTCCCTGAAGCATTGTTGGTCTGAAAAAGGATACCTAAGATCCGTAACTGTAAGCAACATAAATAAAATCAACTATTTTGGTAGATTGAGTCCTGTAGCCAATAACCGACCATCTTATACATTAATTAATACATGATATTTCATAAGACATTTAAAACCAATCAGAACTTTTAGAAAAAAAATGGAGATGGCTTATTGTAACATTTGTGTATTTGCGCTGCGGAGGTGGAGTATATTTTTTAAGCTGCCGTATATATTTTGTTTTACGAAGTTCATTTGAAATACAACTTAAAAACTCATCTCACTATGACAAAACTAAACGAAGATTCTGCCAAAGCTACTTTACTTTAATTTCGGCGGAAAACGGAATCTCATTACATACTTTTACTGTCGACCCAAAACTGATCAAGGGACTGCAGCTGCTGCAAAAAACGGAAATAACACACACAAATTACAGAATGAAACACGTGAAATCCAAACCAGCCATCTCTCACTTTCCAACTTACAATATATTTAAAATGAAAATATACTTCTATTCATTGGCCCCCTGAGTGTTTTACTCTTCTTAGAGAATGTTTGTAACACAAATACTGTTTCCAATCATACATTAGAAAAAAAATACTCAGAATTAACAACAACCATAAGAATGGTTTAACGACCAAGACAAAAACTATCTGAACAAAAAAGCGACCAAACCGACTACCAAAAGACCAAGTTGTTGACATAAATACCTTGATAATACAACACTTCGAAAATAATTTTTCCACTAATACAACGAAATACTAACAACTAAAATGGCTGAAGCGAAAGCGAAGTAAAATGGACAGTTCAGGTATGGAGTGACAAATTACACAATCTTACAAGCGATTCAGTCGTTTCCACTAGTCTTCGAATTGGGCACTGTTTCCTCACGCACTCCTATTTAATAGAGTGGTTATTACTTGAAGTTCAGTTGAGCGTATTTGATTTGATTTCTCTAAGTTCATTGTCAGTGTTATACCATAGATTATTCCAGTAATTAATTACATGTTTTCTTATTTCAGAGAAAGTGACTTGGTAAGTTATGTCCAAAAAATCTATTTGTTCAAGTTCAGTTGATTGTTTTGCTTCTTTGTCTAGTATAGTACTCTGAGTTATGCCCACATGGCCGGGTAACTAATAAACAGTAATGTATTTTTTAGTCTATGAATATTGTTAAAAATTTCAATAATAATGACACTCTAGAAGAGAAGGAATTGTACTTACGCGCCTACGCACAGGACACACTAGACCAGGGGTCTCCAAACTTTCCAGCTTTAGGGCCATACTGATTACTCCAGTCAGTTCCGAGGGCCAAAACCATATTATCATTGTTGCCGGTGGTAAAAAGTGAAATAGTTCTCTGATGAAAAAAAAAGTCCGAAAAAGTACCCACTGTTTAAAAAAGGCTGCAAATCGGACTAAAGTCCGCAAAACTTATCACAAAAACAATAACAATAAACCTGCAACAATGTTATGAGTAGTTAGCCCATGACCATATCAATGTAGATGTCATATTATTAATTAGTCAACATAAAATTAGAATACTTCAGCAAACTAAATTTAATTTGCTATAAAAAATATGTTCTCTAGAAGGAGTGTTCTTGTATGCTAGCTCTCTGCGGGCCGGACAAAATCTTTCCGCTGGCCGGATGTGGCCCTCGGGCCGTAGTTTGGAGACCCCTGCACTAGACTAACACCTTTATGTTGCTACTGCAACAGGACGCTGACTGTAAAACACATATTAACCGACTGCACACAAATAGTAACCTATCCATGACCCAGAAATGTATGCGAACTACTAGCCGACAGTAGCCGATTTAAAGATTTTTAAGTATTTAAGAAATAATGGATTATTTGATGAAATATAAATGCTATTAGTTACCATTATGAAAGTTATATCAAGCACTGTACGTGGAATATAAGTTTTGCTTCTTTCCAGTTTAACTCTTTATAGTTTTTCTTTTAGTTTTTTATTTATTTTTTCTCGTGTTGTAAACTTACTAACAATTTATATTTAGTTTTTCCATTCTATTTATTTTGTACATTTGCAAAATTTAGTTTTTAAAAATTTTAATATTTACTTAATTTGTGTAAAATTATATTCTAACATGTTAAAAGATGAATCGCCATTGTAGCGTCATCTCAAATAAATAATAATCCTATTTAATATAAAGAGTGAAGGAGCCTATAAATAATAGTGCAACTTGAAGTTAACAATATATAAGTCCGTAACACAAAAGTAGCGCAATTAGTGGATTTTCATTTTCAAATCATATTAATGTCTAGGATTCGATATCATGGCAAAATAAAACATGTCTGCCTGGAGATTATAGTAAAGACCAAAACCAGAAAGTAAAATAAACCAGTGTATTTATGTTGACAAGCATGCATCGAAGTAGACAGAGTAGTCACGTTCCTTGTACAATTACTTTTTTTTAAAAAAAAAATCTATTATATAATTCTGAAAAAAAGAAAATCCAAAACAACGATAAAACTAACAAAAGCAATAACAATAATAATAATGATCCAAGCTCCCACCGTTGATATTATAATGGATTCAAAAACACGTTTATTTCTATATAAAACATAATATTTAATTTTATATCGCACTTCTCACCAGAGAAGCGAAGATTTGAAGGAATTTTTGGTGTAATTTTGTAATGTGTAACGTTTTCTAGAGAAACCTCACTACCATATACTGACTGAATGCAGGGGACGAGATCATTTACAACTACCATTTGAAATGCACCAACCATTAACATAAGGGAGCTCAAGCAATTATTCAATTCTTTCCATGGTACGTACAGTGGAGTGGGTAATTTACAATAATTATTATACGTGAAATACAATATAGTTTTTTTCTATACACAACTGCTTTTTATAAATATGAAATCTATTTAACATATAGTCCACAAAATATACGAAACATATTTGATATAATGAGAAAAAAAATTAATTATAAAGATAATGATGTCTTTATGAAGTAAGGGATTACTTGTCATATACTTTTTTTCTTATTTACAAAATTTACCCTCATAATTATAATTATAATTTATATTACCATAAATGACATGAAATCATTAGAAAAGACGAAAAGCAGATCGCATTTTCCAATCGGTCAATTATACCACTATTCCCAGTCAAATATATATCCTTGTATGTCCGTTCAGTTCGTCCGTCACATATGCACTATTTCCAAACGAACGCAATATTTTGAATTATATAGCAGTGGCCCTTGGGAATAACCCCAAAGAGCTAGATAAATTGTTTAATTTTGTGTCAAATACGAATTTGTACAAAGAAATTTAAATTACAAATTTTTTTTAAGTTAAAATGGCGATATGGATGAGGATACCAAAACGTGAGTTATAGATATTACAGGGCGATGATAACCTAGTAGTTTTTCGCACTAAAAACTTACGAAAAAAACAAACATATGCACTGGCCGTTTTCAATAATTTTAAACTTGTGTAAATAGCGGTCCATGTCCTGTCAGTATTTGAGTTATTCCATCATTAATTATTCATAACAGTTTCGTTTGTTCTATATTATTTTAAAATGTGTATGAATGTCTACCTTCATTTGTGTTAGTCCATCTGTCATTTCTTTGTTTAAATGTCTATAGTCTTAATGTGCTTTTAACAGATTTCCCTTAGGAGAAGTCCCTTGGATTGAGATTGTACTCATGATGGAATTTTCGAAAAATTTCTTCTGTCCATCGATCCTACCTAGGAGATGACGAAAATGAGGACCGTTCATAATTTTATATTTATATTTGTCTGTTAACGCTCTAGTGGTCGCCATTTTGGTCTGATCGTTACCAAACTCGAGATTTAAACTTTTTATGAAAAAAGGAAGATCAAGTTCGTTAAATGCTAAAACCTGAACAATTGGAGGGGTGTTTAGATGGGGGAATTTCAAATATTCTTAATATCTCCGTGATTATGCGTCGGATCAAACAATTGTATGGGACCAATATTATTGCAAATGTAATGTTCAATAAATGTTGTTATTTAGGTTTTTTTCACTATATCGATAATTATCCAAGAGATTTTCATTTTTTAGTTTTTGACCACCAATAAATCCCCACTCCTACTCATATGATATTAAAAAAAATCTGTTATATTATGAAGTACTTCATTTAAAGCTCAAAGACGAAATATTGTTTTCATTGAACTTTTATGTTTTGAGAGAAATGCAAATACGTGAGCAGTGTTGCCTATTGTATATAAACGACACAGGTAAATGAAGTGCAACACCCTTCCTCACTCGTTTAAATATGACTGGTCAATAAAGTGACCCTCGACACGTGGGGTCAGGCTCGAGGGTAGCCACGTGTTGGTCACACGCCCCTACCAACCGGTATCCGAGGGAAGGGCTCTGGCTCTGCTTACGTGGTCACCTTCTTATTTATGTATTTCATATCACTCTTCAAGAGATACTTGTCACTCAAGAGAAGGTTCGGATGCTACGGTAAAAAACAAAGAGTGTTGTAATTAGAAAGTAAGTAAATGGAGTTAATGAGAGTTACAGCGATGAATGCCCAGCTGGTAAGGGCGTTAATAACAATAATTAAAAAAAAGTCCGTCGCGCAGGGGCGGCGTAAACTAAGTAGATTTCCCACGTGAAGTTATACAGTAGAGAAATCTCCATACGAGAGCCGAACAGTTACGGAAACGACCAAACTAGTTTTCGGCGGAAACGAATAGAACCAACCTTAGCCGATCTCAGCTCGTCCGCTAACCACACTCACTTAACAAAAGTGCAAATATCTCGGTTAATATTCAAGATAGAGAATAAATGTATACAACAATAATTATAGTAAATTTACTTTTCAATAAGCTTGGTTCTATACAATTTTTCGATCCGACGTATAGTAACGGAGATATTTCGAATTTTCAAACTCTTCCCTATAAACCCCCTCTCCTCCTCCCACTAGTCCGATTTTAGCTGTTAACGAACTTGATCTTTCTTTTTACATAAAATGATTATATACCGAGTGTAGTGACGATTAAACAAAAATTGCGACCGCTAGAGTGTTAACAGACAAATAAATAAATAAATAAATATATATATATATATATATATATATATACATAGTTTTCAACGGACCTCAGTTTCGTGATCTCCTGGGTAGGGTCGATTGACATTTGAAGAAATTTTTCGAAAGTCGCGTCATGAGTACGACCTCAATAGCTGATTTAATGGAAATCTGCTAATAAGTCACTGTTTAAAAAGAAGCTCCAAGGTTCGAGTGCTGTTTTCCAAGGGAGAACTAATAAATTAATGTTCTTATCTTAAGGGATTATGTTCCTGTATGTCCTAGAGGGAGATCAAGGCTGAGGCCAAGACGATAATTCATTTGGATATACTTAGATTAGAACGTCATTCGTTGAAATGTGTAAAATTGAATACTATTTGCTCTTAAATGTAACTAGATTAAAGTTAACGGAACACAATTTGTAAGGAATATCCATGAAGTTGAGATGAAGTTATGAAAAACGTTTTTTGTAATGTCGTCAATCCCAAACCCAGTTGACATATTTCTCCCCCCACTACGAGGGCTAAAGAAATTATATGATGAAGAGATGTGGCTTAGTCCCTGATAGTACTATGACAAATAAAAATTGTTCTGAAATATTACTGCATTCACAGTGCTTTCCCTACAACTTTTTTTTCCCGTCAATTGTTACATTAATAGAAGTTTTAACCATTAATGTTTTAATTTTTTTTTGTTTTATAACTGAGAAATACGAGAGTACTGCAATAAGCAAATTATTGCAGATGTTGGTTGTGGGAGGGTGAGTCCAATTAAGTGCCCTCTGGTGAAAATTAAAAGAGTCAACACCCCTCGATGAGAGAGAGTCGGGTCTTTCGAGCATTGATGGATTTTTAATAAAACGCGCTGGGAAATAATTAGTTCGCTCTCGCTCTCTCCTTCGCCGAGCCCCCTCAGCCCCAAGGTGGAATTTAAAAAATGGCGAAGGGGAGAAAAATAGCGGATTGAGAGAGTGGCAAAAAATGGCGAAAGGGGGAGAAGGAGAACTGGAGCTGTAATGAATTTAAAGGAGAGGCTTGGTAATGAAGGAAGCGGTCGATAGCTCGTTACAGAGCGACGGCTTTGATGAACTTTTACAAGGCTGCGAGCTAGCCGAGAATAAAAATGCAACTCTTTGAAGGGACTAACAAGCCCCTTCCGTCTCTCTTTATTAGTGACTCTCTATTCACTCCACCCCTGTCTTACAGCTCCGCCATATTCCCTTTCATATTGGAAACGAAATACACAAAATAGTTATATTGGAAGCTTTATTTATCCCGTTTCGGGTGTCAATGAAGGAGAGAATCGAACAAAAAGGCTGTTCGTTAATACAATTCCTCCAGCTGAGGGATGAGTTAAGAGACGCTTGAATTCTTTGGAGTTCGCTTGTTAGAGAGTGAATATTATAATGAAAGATTGTTATATTTATATCTCTTCGTAATTGTATGATATAGGCCTTTAATCTCACATGGTAATCCTAGAGTGGCGAGTTCGATTTTTGCCTGGGCAAAGGGAATTATTTAGTGACGAAATTCATTAAATAACATCCTAAGTCCCACCCTGGTTAGAAAAGGGTGGTAACCTGTAGATAACCCGTCCCAATTAGCCTGAGTTGCAAAAAGTGGACGTTAACAAATAATAATAATGATATAGGTTAGGTGTAAACCATATGTTTTGTAGATTCACAAGATAGGCTTTTGTATTTGGCAGTCATGTGATGAAGAATAAAGAGGCACATTCTGATTAAACATTCTATTCTATTCTATTCTATTGTTTTGCTTAAGAACAAAAAAGATTTAGAAGGCCATTCATTAATTTTGTGCCGACCAGAAGGGAATAAAGATATGTGCTCAGGTTAGCCATATATTTTAGCGTGTTGATCTTAATGAACTTGTAAAATATAGTGTTGTGGGTCCGTTACTCATCTGGGTAATAGGCATTTATTCAGTGACGAACCCATAAAATAAATTCTCAGTCTCACTCTTGTTAAAAAAAACCGTCACGCAGGGGCTGCGTTAAGTAAACAGATTACCCACGTGCGTCCGTGTTGATCTCAAAACGTAAATGTTCAATGAGAACAATATTCTGTATTTAGGCTTCAAATAAAGTACTTCATACAATATAACAGCTTATTGTTAATATGACATGAGTAGGAGTGGGGGCTCCTTTCCAGAAGGGTGAAAACTAAATAATGTAAATATCTGTGTTTAAATAAGGATAGTGAAGAAACATATATAACAACATTTATAGAACATTACATTTGCAATAAGATAGGTTCTATACAATTTTTTCGATCCGACGCATTATAACGCAGATATTAAGAATTTTCGAATCTCCCCTTCTAAACCCCCCCCACTGGTCGATTTCAGCATTATATATATATAAATATATATATATATATATGTGTGTGTGTGTGTGTGTGTGTCTTATTATATATACATATGATGTATATATAATAAGATATTTATATCTAATAAATATAAATATTTATATATAATAAAAACTACACATGTATATGTGTAGTTTTGAACGGACCTCATTTTCGTCATCTCCTGGGTAGGATCGATGAACATTTGAGGAATCTTGTAAAAAATCGCGTCATTAGTACGATCTCAATAGCTGATTTTCCTTAAAGGAAATCTGCTAAAAGGGTGGTAGCCTCTCGCGATTACAAGTGAATATTAGACGTGTAGCATAATGTGAAAAGAATAAAAATAACAACAGGTGTATAGTGCCTTACATTAAATTCGTTTTCCCCTGTAAATCTTGAAAAACAATTAGATTAATGATTACGGTAATAATAACTTAATATGAAACATTCGTTACAAACTTCTGAATGTTGTCTTGGTAATTCTCGGTATTTGTGAAAACAAATAAAAAAAAAAACAAACACAATGAGTATAATTTCTTTTTGTTTACTTATTCATAATAATAACGTCTAACCACCCCTAATGTCTGAAATGTTCATCTTTAATAGCACTTCACCGTCAGTTTAGAGGTAAATACCACTGTGCAGGGTCGGCTCAAGGCACAATACTGACCCGGGCAAACAACCATTTGTTCAAAATAGGGTTTAGAATACTGAGTTTTGAATCTTAAATAGTTATCAATCAAAATATTGTCATATTTCAGTGAATAGATAAGATGACTGAAAAAGTATGTAGGCCATCACCTTTTTGCATACATTATAGTAGGCTATACGTAATACATTGTGTGTTTTTGAGTTAGCTTATATTAAAAAAGTTTATAAAAAAAATTTACGCAAGAGAATACAATATATTAACTTGTATAAAATCGAAAACGAAATTTTTCACTACTTGGGCGTTTGGTCGCCCCCCTGGCTGCGTCGTCCCGGGCAGTCGCCCGTGTTGCCAGGCCTTTAAGCCGCCCCTGCCACTGTGTATACGAATAGTGTTAGGTTAAATATAAATAGTGTCTAATATGAATAGTTTTAGATTATTTTAAGGAAACTGGGTTATTAATTTATTGTCATAAATCTACAGAACTTGATTATTACTGTCCGGTACATTCCTGGACATTTCGATCGGCGTGGTATCTTTGCTTAACCATTGATAGATATCAAAACTCCAACCAAGGAAGGATTCCTTTTTTTTATCCTTATTTTTTTATCCTTGGTGCAAGGATCACCAAAGAATCTACAGTATTCTAGGGTTTATTGTGAAGGTAGTGCGGTAAATAAAACCCAAATAATAATAGGAATAAGAAATATTTTGTAATATTGCTGTAACCTTGAGTAATATTACTCAAAGGATCCTCTATCACAGAGTTGATTGCCGAATGTCTAGTGCAAAGAGAAGAAGTTGGATTACGCAAATTTCCTGAGATGATTGGCAAATAATTAATAGGTGTGAGTACTACCTTAGCACCAATAGATGGCAAGAAAATGGAAGGCCACCATTAGTAAAGGCCGGTCCAGACGCTCCGTTTTGCACAACGCCGTCTGCGCAGTCTTAAGACGGAATGAAAAAAAAAAAAGATTGCAACATCAATTTATTTTATTATTATTATTATTTATTAACGTCCACTTTTTGCAACTGAGGCTAATTAGATCAAAGGATTTGCCTTCTTAAACCAATGGGTCCGATCAGAAAGAAGTGGTTTCAAACTATAATACTCGTATACGCTTAATTGGTAACATATTTTTCTTATCCAGTTCTAAATCGTCAATTAACTGGAGTCGTAGAGTTACCATGTTATTGATTTATGCCCCCTCTTAATATGACAAACTATATATTGTTAACTAGGATTATATTTCATGCAATGTCCAGTCCCTAGGATACCATTGTATTGGACACTAAAAAAGTAACTGTAATGGACGTAATGTTTGTGGAGGGTAAAAACTTTATTATCATATTTGGTGGCATGGTGAGGGGAGGTGTGGAGAATTTTCTAATGTGTTAACCAGCATATCAGAACTCCGTTCATTAAGAATGCTCTACATTTATACTTAGAAGTGAGATTTACGATAGAAATCCTGGTTGGCTTTAGGCATGAAACCAGCTCTTTAAATGGGCTCGTAAAATTGTAGGGCACATTACACAAAGAATTTTGTAAGAATTGAAAATAATATACAATTTTGTAAAACAGTGCGCGTTGTATAGAGTCCATTTTTGGGGGAGGGGGTCATTTTATAAATATCAGCATTTAACATTCTCTAACCTAGGTTGAATTCCTGTTCAAGCTAGAACGATTCACACACACACACACACACTATATATATATATATATATATATATATGTATATATATATATACACACACACACACACACACAAATTAACACAAATACAACTAATTGAACGCAATCTACTTTAGTTTAACTATACCGATTAGATTAGATTAGATTACAAAGGTGAACAATTAGAAGTTTATTGCAATGTGCTAAATATTCAGTTTTACCTCCATCAATTGTTATCCTCTAACAGAAAAATCGGTTTCATATTTAATGTACCATTTCACTATCCTGTTCATATAAATTGCTCACAGGAAATTCTGTACCCTTAGTGAATCAGGGCTTATTTTTTTATTTTATTTTTTTCTACTCATAGTAACCCTATGAGGAATTATATATTTGAATACATGTTCCATTGCCACATGACATATGTTTAAATATATTTTTATTTTTCAATATATACACGTTAGTCAACTATCTACTCAAATATAATATAAGAGAAATAATAATAATAAAATGTAATATTAAAATAAGTAAGATAATTAAAAATAAAATTAATAAATGAAATGAAAAAGTAAATAATAAAATACGAACAAAAAACAAATCAATTAAAACTAAACTCAGCCGATGTTTGGTTTGCGAGTCATGTAAGGTAAATATATTGAATTATGATTCCCATTCCTCACAATCAACTTTACATTCTAATCAGGGCTTATTTACTGTAATTGTAGCTAAGATTTGTTAAAGGTGGAAATATAGAATGCCAAGGATTTGTTTATTCTTGAGACTAATGGTTCTCCGACGGCACGGGGATAGCCATTAGTGATTAAGGAAACAACAATAAAAATAATTGAGCCTACAAATAGAATTCAAATATTACTGCAAGATATTATCTTGGCAAAAGGAGTTGATTTGTGGATATATTGAGAAATCCATGTATTTTCTCTCAAAAGTAATTCGTTCTTTCCAATGGTACAGACGGTTTTAGTCAATTTTTGTTTTGTTTAATCTGCTTTAATCTCCTTTGAGACTATATTATTATTAAAGCATTGTACCCCAATGACGCCAAAACCCTGACGCGAGTTCTTTCGCCCAAAATGCATATATTTATATATAAATGTTTGGTTAATTAAGATGTCACTTTATAATCTGTACCTTATAAGGGAATAATTTCTTATTTACTTTTATTAGTCTTTTTTTCAAAAAAACTGAGAAATATAACGAAAGAAAAGTGAAACGAGTGCTCTTTGATTTGGAGAAAGGAGTAAGTAAAGAGCTTGGGCTGAAGAACAATGGCTGCTACTTTGCTGATGAGGTCTGCATCAAGGATGCAGATTTGCCCTTTTTAAAATGCCTCTTTCCAACAAAGGGGTTATAAAAAATACATTTTTTACTTTCCCCATTTACTCCTCCTCGGGCGCGAAAGATTCCCCTCTTTCTCTCCTCTCTCTTTTATTTAGGTTTTACCTTTGACAGCAGATTAAAAATGAAGGAACAATTTGCCGAATAATGAAAGGGGAAAAAGTGGAAAGAAATTTACATTTTCTTTATCAAAGGGGCGAGGGAAGGTTCAGTGAATGTTAAATGCTATTGTGACAGTATTTAAAAATGTATAATTAAATTCCTAAAATTTACACAGGTTTTTCTCTAAAAGACTTTTCAGAACATTACCTTTTACTTTAAACATATTGGAAGGTGATTTACAATTTTGTTGTTATTGTTATTTATTAAAGCCCACTTCTATGAAACTGCGGCTAATCGGGACTGCCTACCTACACGATACCACCCTTTTCTAGCCAGAGTGGGAGTTCAGAATGAGTTCATCGTTAAATGAATTTTTAATACCCATATGGGAGTCAAACCCATGATTCTAGTACCTACCTTATTAAGACCAACGTCTTAATTCACATGGGGACCTGAGCTCCAAAAGTTTAACATTTTGTGGGCAACTAACTTCCAAGAACCCGTAACCAAATCATTAACAGAGGTTAAATATTATATTTTTTTTTTAACATTTTTATTTTTTTAATTTTTTTTTTAACACTGCTTCTACATATACACGCCCCAGTGATCTAAAGATATTTCTAACTCCTTCTAGATGGGGTTTTCAAAAATCTTTGACCATTAAAATAGCTTTTAACAAAAGCTTTTACCTAAATCCATTTTCTGAAAAATGAAATTTCTTTATTATTATTGAAATATATTACGAATAATTTCTTAATAGTTTCGTGATTTGCCAAATTTGTCTAAACTTTTATATTATTTGTTTTAGATTGCGCAAAAAGGATCAACGGCGATTGCTACAAGTAGCCTGGATATACTTAACTATGATGCAAAAAAGTTTAAGCCTTAAATACGTGAAAGGAAGATATAATTACATAATGATTAGTCTTCAGGTGTCAATAATTTTAGTGTCTAGTGTGCCACGGAGCTTGTTTTAGTATACCCACACTAACTGTTGAGGTCCGTTCAAAACTATAAATACGTACACTTACCTACCTACTTACATATCTGTCTGTTAATGCCCTAGTGGTCGCCACTTTTGTTTGACCATTATCAAATTCGTTATTGAAATGTTCTATTTAAAACTAATGATCAAGTTGAAAATAAAATTGAACCAGGAAGGGGAAGTTTAGAGCGTGTTTATATCTCTGTTAATATAGTACGTCGAGTCAAAAAAGTGATATAGAACCAATTTTATTGAAAATATTATTTCCTATAAATGTTGTGCGTTTTCCCTCTATCTTGAATAATAACTCAGATATTTGCATTTTTCAGTTTTCAGCTTCTAGTAAACTCCCACTCGTGCTCGTGTCATATTAACATTTTATATACTGAAAACTTTAAAAAATAAAAATTACAGGACACCTGCTAAAAACAAGCATGAGTATCCTCAGTACTACAAAAAAGAAATAAAAAACGACAACAAGTTGTTACTATAAAGAATAATTTATTATATTCTATATGCTTTCTCTTTAAAAGAAAGTTTTGATTGACCTTGCTTGTTAGAGAGTGATTTAAATTTGTAATATTTTGGGGATTTGTAACTGTTATGACAGCCCTTCGGATACTTAAAAGATTATTTGCGAAATAGGTTAGTCTGTTGCCGTTCAACTATATTTCGCAATGGGTGATTACAAAATACCAAAAATCCATATTTTAAGTATTTCAATTACTTAGTATTTATTATAATAATGCCCATAAACAAATACAGTCTTGGCATCATAATACCCTTACTAGCATGTTTTTAATAAGAATATTTTTAATTGAAATTAATAAAATAAGTAGCTGATGACATTGAAGTTCTAAATGCGCATATATATTCATACAAATATTTATTGTAGGTTGTAGGCTATTGCAAAAACTAGTAAATCTAGGTTTACCTGTAATAATAATTCATGGCATTAATTCCTTACAAAAAATTACCAATTTTTACAAAAGCCTGTAAGAATAGCATAAAGTTCAAAATACAATCGTTACATTTGCTAATAGAAATATGTATCAACGATGTTTTTACGAATGTAAATAAATATTATGTGGGGTGTTAATAATAAAATTAATGCCAATTTAAATTTAGGTTTTTTTTTTCTCATTTGAGACCCATGGGCCCCCTTAGCCGCGGGTCCTCGGCCCCCAGCCCGGCGCTGGTTAATTCTAATCAGTAGTAAATAAATGCACCCAATTATAAGCAGGCATACAGAAATGTACTGAACAGACATCATTTTCATTATGTAGATATGAGGTTGGACATTTGAATACATTTTCCAACAATCGCGACATGAGTACCTCAACAGCTGACGTTCCTTAAGGAAAAACC
Organism: Riptortus pedestris; assembly: GCA_019009955.1. Classification (NCBI taxonomy): domain Eukaryota; kingdom Metazoa; phylum Arthropoda; class Insecta; order Hemiptera; family Alydidae; genus Riptortus; species Riptortus pedestris. The sequence continues at coordinate 95,497,670 of CM032232.1, forward strand.
TAGCAATCAATAAGGCACTTTATTGAATAAGGGAGAGTATCTAATTTTCATTTGAGGAAGGGGAATTAAGTCTCTAACCCTCCCTCAAGTCTACTTCAGTGAATTAAGTCGAATTACTTTTTTGAAATATTGAGGCTTGGGGTGGGTTAGTAAAAAGAGAGAGAGAAAAAAAAGTCCTTTTCACCTCGCGTCTCTAATAGAAATCGGAAGGTGCGTCATTCGGGGTGAGGGGTCGACATGCTGGGGTGACGGACTATGAGTCAAAGATGTGAATCAGTCATCTATGGCCGGCCTGCTGGTCTCCATAGCAACGGGCGGGGGCGGGACGTAAAAATGGCGCGACCCACCCCCACAACCCTATTCACCAGCATTACTATCTCTCTAATTCTACCAGGGCTCCTCTAGCCACAAAATGGCTTCTATAAACGAAAGAAAAAAAAGTTGGATGGTGGAGTGTATTGAGGACCGTGGAAGGACAAAAGCCAATGCATTCCCCAGGCGGCTTTAAGAGCTTTTTCGCCATTACAGTGTAGCCCAATTTGAGAGCCACAGAAATTCCCCATGAATAAAAAAGTCGAAATTACCACTGGGAATTGGCAATCCAGGGTTTATTTGAAAGAAAAAAATCTTTTAGGGGATCATGTGGTTTTTATATGCTTATTTCAATATATCAACATCAATATCTAAAAGCTAAGTCTTGTTCTTGAAACCAAAAGCCCTGAGCTCTACCAAGAACAGGCTTGGACGACAGTCAATTTAAATTAAACGTATTCGATAGAAAAAAAAAAAGATTTAAGCGTTGATTGAATGAAATTAACCTTTTTTTGAATCTAAATATTCAGATTGAAGACAAATTATTTATGTAAAAATTTAATGGAATGAAAATTTAGTCGCACAAAAACGTAGGACCACTTATGTAACTTAAAATATATATTATACTAGCGGACCCGACAGACGTTGTCTTGGATGGTATTTCAAGCGATTAGGATATTAAATTTAATAATATTACGTTTAAAACATAAGCTACTTTTAATAATACAAAAAAACAACTTTTGTTACGTGCACGTTTGCCTAACAACAAATAGAAAATGAAATATCGCGAATTTTTTATGCAGGCCTCCCAAAAGCCCGTACTCCCGTTCTAAAAAATTGAATATTGCTTATAATCATGGAAGAAAAAATGCTAATTTACATATAGAGTTTTGTTAAGTTCGGTTCAACCGTTAGTGCCCAATAAAATTGTTGGCTCCCACTTTAATTTTTTAGTGTATATCTCGTTCATACATTGTTATACGACAAAAGTGAATATAACAAAAGTTACTCTAAATAACCAATTAAACAACTTTTATCCTGTGCATATTTGCCGAAAAACCAATAGGAAACGAAATATCGCTTTTTTTTAATTTTAAGCCTTCCTTACAAGCCCCCCCCCTCCTGCTCTGATTTGTGAATCTAAGCCATTCAAGGCGTCACCCAAACGCATACAAAAAAAAAATTCATTCAAATCGGTCCAGCCGATCACGAGGAGTTCAGTGACACACACACGTACAGTAGAATTATATATATAAAGATAATTACTTTATAAGTGGGAACAAAATTAAAACTTACTTTTTAAATCCGAAGGTTCATTGCTTGTAATTGAAGGCTTTATAATATCTCTAGCTTATGACAACAGGAAGGGGCAGAAGGTTGATAATATATTCTAATTTCAGGAATAGTTACTATGGAGTTTTTAAAAGGGCGACAAGGGAATTTCAGGAAGTCTTTACTATTAATTTTGACCTCGTCATTCGTACAAGTTAGGCCTTGGCTAATAAAGTAATTGATTGACTGTTGTAATAAAATTCGATATAGTCCTCGATGTGGCATAAGTTTCGTGGTATTTTTTTGTGGTTGAGATATTGCAATGGTAGTCACAGAAATTATGTCTTATTTAACCAGGTGTCTAAATTATCTCCTGAATTGCTCATCTTTTGTCCAGCCATACATATTTTCCTTCCACTTTCCCATTAGTACCACAACACGGAAATGTAAATGTTTCCCCCTTTTCCATCAAAGTCAATATTAAATTTTATTTAACACACTCCTGTCTGACCAGAGGCTTAACGAGACTGCCAGTCTCTCTCCTGAATATGCTAAATCTGAGTTTCATTTCCCATTCCAAAGCCTGTAGAAACGATTTAATGAAATAAGCTTTATTTAAAAAAAAAAAAAATAAAAAAAAAATGGCGTAATGGATCTTCTCATATCTTTCCTTTGTTCGAGTGTAACCTTAATACGAATGTTTATTTTTTTTACACCAAACCCTTTAGTGACTATAGAATTGGTTCATATTATCCAAAGCATAATGAAACTGCTGCTTCCTTCGTTCTGTTCTGAAATCGGATCGTCTTAGACACTACCATTTCACAATCTTGTATTTGTTACCTTATAAATGACAACCTTGTAAATATAGTGTTCTCTTGTATCTAATAACATATTAAATCCTTAATAAAAAAGTGAATAATTATTTAAATATCTTAAATCTTTCTTTAGTTTCATTCAATTTCAACGGATTGGGGTTTTAGCCATTACTCATTTAAGTTTTTAGAAACGAATAGTTCAATATTAGTTGTTTTCATAAATTATAATGCGACTGACTATTATAAATTTAGGCGGCAACTAATTTTATAGTCATTAGTCGTAATAAGAAGCTTTTCCCCCAACTCCAGTCGGATGGAAGTTTGATGACTTTTGACCAATAATCATACCGTTAAATGAATTTTAGATAACATATTAATAATGCTTTTGCCGCCTAGGTATAAACCTTTTAATTATGTGTCTTTTTTTTCTCATGACTAAATATTGTTATTTTTTCTAATTTCCCTTTCTCAATTAAATCTTCTGCACTCTATTTCTGAGACCAACTGTTTGTCGTGATTCTGTGCCCAGACACATTTACATGCATAGGTATATATTTCATTCCTACGGTTGACATATACTCTTTTTTGAAGGATCCACTTTTCATTAGCAGAACACTCCAAAAGGGCTATTTAGAAAAGATATTGTGTTGTTATTGTATCCATACTTATCTTTCAGATTCGTAATATAATTATTCCTTTTGTTTTGGAAGGAATATTTAATTCCGTTCAATTCTATGAATTCCAGATTAGGTTATTATGAGGTAACAAAAGTGCTTCAGTTTATTTATCAGTAGATGTTCCACATATTTATTTTGTTATTTTCACTATTTTGTTCCTTTATAATTAATTCAAGTTTTATTCAGCGCCCAATAACCAAAATAAACTTGTAACAACTTTCAATATCTTGTTAATAAACTTATCGAATATGAATAACTGCTCAGAAAATAATTGAAAAGTACACTTATATTTTTTAATAGAAAATAGTTTTCTTCTGCTTGTTTTTAGTTTTAAAAATACTTTGATTATCCTTATTTATTATCTGAGGTCATTCATCCTTTTTCTTGCGGGAAGACCACTCTTCAGTTTCCCTCCTCCTTCCATATTTATTTTTCGTGAATATAGAACCACAGCTGTTTGGGCTTACTTCTATTTGTTTTTAATATTCTCCTACTAATCCTGTTGAGATTTCTAACAGCTACTACCTTAATGTACTATTACACAGGGCGGGCTTTATTTGCTTAGTAGCTAAGTAATATCTGGTAATACACGTGAGAGCAGACAAGAATTCAACTAGTGGTTTAGGTAATAACAACGCCTGGACATAATTAGCTGTCTTAAGCCAAACTTAATTCTGTAGCTTTTAATTTTTTTAAGATGTCAAACCAATAGCGGCGAACACGGTGAAGTATTTATCCTATGCAATTTAATTTTATTAATTTGTCTCTTTCCATTTTCAGACTATTGAATGGCTAAATGGCTCATGCACTTCTGGTTCAAATACTACTTATATTCCTAGATGTTTCATAACAAGCATGTTTCATTTTTTGTTTACATTAGGATTTATTAAGGTATGGAAATAGAATATTTCTTCAACGGAAGGATCAAAAAGGTCAAACACCTCCACTCTTGATTAAGAGTGGAGGTGTTTGACCTTTTTGATCCTTCCGTTGACGATGGACCTCCACCAGCCAGCCCAAATCCAGAGAATATTTCTTGTTTAATTGTATTTTTTGGTTTCTGGTTCTAAGTGGCCAAGTGGAAATTCAACATTTTTTTTTTTTATCAATTTTTTAAGTGTGCTGTTTGGGGAACCAAAATGTGCTTAGTTTCATACTTCGGATCCCCAATCAATTACGGGGTTAGATGATACCAAACCCACAATGCACTTGGAAATAAAATGTTTTAGAAAAGTTGAAATTGCTAGGAAACAGCTCATATTATGACATGAATAGTGGTTCTATCGTGAATAAATTCTTTATTTGAACGCTCAACCTGTATTGGCACTCTCTGAGCCACTACATCAAATCAAAGCCACTTCGTGGGAGTCAAAACACGACTGATTACTATAAATAACGGATGCGGTAGGAAACATAATGAAATCCAATAATGTTACTATTGGATTGACAAAAAAATAGGCTGAAGATATTTTCTTTGATTGACAATATTCGGCAATCGATTTGTAGCGCATAAATACCTATAATCGAATTCAGATCAGCTGATATGTATAGATTCCAAATCAGGAGGTTCTCTACTTCTCTGTGAGAAACTTCTAATTCTTTCTGATTTTACGTATACGAGAATTTTCTGAATTTTGTTGATTTCCAAGATCTTTGACTCAGAAACCAACAGAACCTCCCATCAAGGAACATTGAGTTCATTCTGAGTTTTTATTTTGTAAAAGTCTATCACTTAGGGGGTGTGTAAACTTAGGTACAGAAAAGTTAACAAATGAAGGGTCTGCACATTTTATTCTCTATTTATTCCTTAGAACACTGTGTAAAGAGGGCTTGGAAATCGGATTGAAATAATTGCTTAAAGTGAAAATAGCATGATTAGGAGTGGCGATTTAGTGAAGGAGGTAAGTGAATATTCAAGTCATATAGCCGATTAGAAACAGAAGTACAACCAGGAGGTGAGGGAAGAAAATAAAACGGTTATAGCAGACCAGAACAGAAAAAGTTCACAAAAAATGTAATTATTTTAATTCAATTTATTTATCAATTTACTTTCCGAAAACGTGACGTATGAAGCATAATGTGTTTCTTGAAGAAGTAAACGTTTGATTATTCTGTGGAGGGTTCCGGTTAGCCATGGCAGTTAATAGATATTTATTTAAATGAGTTCCGCAACACCGGCGATTTACTCATAATTAAATCGTGCACGCAAAAAAAAGAATAGCAAAAAAAAATAGAGGGAAACGTAAAAGGAATGAACAAAGGTGGTTTTTGATGGGTTCATTGGAATACCATTTTTATAAGAATCAAATAGTATTGTATGGAAACATCAAGATGGTGAAAATTAAATAAATGAAAATATAAGATTGACTGGGGGGGGGAGGAATAAATAAAAATAATAATAATAAAATAAGGAAAAGAGAAAAGCAAAGAAATAAGTAAATTAAAAAAAAAAGAGAAAACCAAAAAAAAAAAAAATGAATAAATAAAAAAAAAGGAAGGGAAAGGGAAACTAAAAAATAAAATAATATATTAAAATAATAATAAATAAAATTAATGTTTATACACCCTGCTAATGTAAGAAAGAAGTAAGGAGTAGTGTGTGTGTGTGTGTGGAAATTGTAGATTATAGTGTGTTGTATATATTAATGTCTTTTAGGTGTTTAATGATTGAGTCTAGGTAATTACTGTTATCGGTCAAAAGTTCCTGTAAGTCATGTGGAATATCTAAATTGTCTCTTAGTCGACAGTTAGTCAATATGTGATGTACAGTTAATGTTTCGTTACAATGTCTACAAGTCGGTGTGTCCTTGTTTGTCATTAAGTGTCCGTGGGTCAGCAAGGAATGGCCAATGCGTAGTCTGGTCAGCACAACTTCCTCTCTTCGTGTGCTCCTGTTACTTGATGGCCATTCCTTAACTGTTTGTTTTATTTGTCTTAGTTTATTGTCGTTTGTGTTATCCCATGGCAGTTAAGGCGTTGGTATTAATCTCACCTAGAGCCTACCTAGAGAACCTGTAGTGGCGATTTCGATTCCTGCCTGGGCATTAAGAATTTATTTAGTGACTTATTATTGGCTTATGAGTTAAGCTCATCTTTAGTCTCACCCTGGCTAGAGAAGTGTGGTAACCAGTAGGTAACCAGTTAGCCGTAGTAGCACAAAGTGGAGGTTAATAAATAACATAACATACTGTCATAGGTGTCGATGCCTATGTTGTTTCCATTATACACTAGGAATGTGAAGGTCATCAAAAGTACTTCAACTTCCTGAAGATGTAACATGGAGGGACAATCTCCACTGGATCCGTTGAATAAACCACGTACGCATAGGACCAAAGGAACAATGCCAGTGTATCAAACACATGTAAAATAAAATACCCTGTGAAAGTAATAAAATCCCTAAAAACTAATATAAAATAGATCTGACAAATTATTTGTTGTAGAGTAAGTTAATAAAATTTATATTAATAATTCTGTGTTTATATTTTCCTTAATTTATTTATTGCATTACTATTGTTTTAATGATTCTTGATTAAATTTCCCCCACCCCTTTCCTTTAACCATATGTGAAGAAAGCATAAAGAAATAGAAAAACAGCAAAGGAAGCAATGTGAGGAAGAAGAAAGGAATGCTGCAGTACGGTACCTAAATAAAATAAACAGGCCTTTTCCAAGGTTACTGGAGAGCAGAAAAAAAAATAAGTTAATGAAAGTTCTATTTAGGTGTTGTTTTCTTTTTGTTATTAACCAGGTTTTTTTTTCCAGCTAATAGATTATATGGCTTTAACTTCATTGACTCATATATAACTTTTGAGTAATTTAACTTGAATCTATTCGATCTGTTGTAAACTGAAAAAATCAATTATATCAGCTGTCAGCTATCAAAGCGATGACTTAAGTAAGTGAAGTGTTTCTGAACAAACATACAAACATGTAGCGAAAAAAGCAGGCATGGTTTTGTACCTTTGTACAAAGGATATATATATATATATATATATATATATATATATATATATATATATATAGATAGATAGATACCCGCACATACATAATTATTTTATAATCTACGAAAATATGAATTTTTTTGTTTCACATTAAAAATAATGTAGCCGTCTTTGTTCTGTGGGTAGTCATAAACAGCTTAAATTCAACAAAGCAATATTCACAACTCTTTATCGATAAAGGAATAAAAGATACTGAAACGTTAGAAATAATTATTTGTCGATTTAAGATGGAAATCCAGAGGACAGATACAAAAAACAAGTTGTCAAAAATAATACTTGTTTTACGTGAATTATGTTTAAACAATGTTGTCTTGCAGAGACGTGATACCAGGATATTATTTTATTCTAATCGACTTAGCATTAACACTAAATAATACTGACTCTATTTTGTTCAATCAGTTCCCTGCAGTACCATGGAAGTATGAGTTAGTAACCGGAAGTAAATAATTTATATATATTCTCTTAGTTATAAAAAAACTCAGACCAACATTGGAATTTTCTTGATGTAGATTTGCAATCAGGACATTACGGCTGGTGACTCCACTTATAGTTTGAGATATATCTTACAATATAGTTTGAGATATATCTTACTAATGTAAAAACAATAGTTAAACTTCACTCAGTTACAAGAAGAGAGTAGGAGCTGGCAGAGAGGGTTTATACTCTATATATTGAGGCAGAGACTCAGTAGAGACTCGACGACAGACCAAGTAACATCTCCCTTCTCAGCAACTCAAGGTAAGTGCTTTTAACTAAAATAACTTCAAATAGGTACCATATTGGAATAAATTAATTTATTAAATTAATATGAAGGGTAGTTTGTAGCCCAAGGGTTTTAAAGATTCAAAAAGCCAGTTTTTCCGATGCTTCGGAATGTATTTTCTTTTTTTATCAAGGCCTAAACATTGAAATATTAATTTCCAAAAACAAAAAAAATTAAACTATAAATAATTACAAACTAAGAATTTTAAACTCCATATAAAAGCCAAAAATACGTGTTGTCTCATGCCAATAAACACATTTAGCGAATAAACCAAAAGTGTAAAAAAATATATAAACCAAGAACTTTCAGCAAGCGTCGAGTCACAAATACTTACAACTCCTGTGTTCGGAAAATTCTATAAATCTGGTTTCTTGAAATGTTAACACCTCATCGTATAAGTTTAAATAATTGGCATGAGACAACACGTATCGTCATTTTTATATTTTTGACTTTTATGAAAGAGGTTGGAGATGGTTTTTATAGTCATCTATTAAATCTAATATACTGAGAATATAAAAATCCCCTTCCATATTTAACCTCATTTTTATATTGCTTAAGCACAGAATGGAATAGGTTGTAACTGGAACTGTTTGCAAGTACTGAGTTTAAAATTCTCGTTTGTAATTATTTATAGTTTATTTTTTATTATTTTTGGAAATTAATATCTCAATGTTTAGGTCTTGATAAAAGAAGAAAATGTATTTCGATGCATCTGAAAAACTGGCTTTTTGAATTTACAAATTCAACGCATTAATTTTAATAGACGACTACAAAAGTCATCTCAAACCTCTTTCATAAAAGTCAAGAATATAAAAAGGAATATGCGTGTTGTCTCATGCCAAAAAACGTATTTAGCGAATAAACCAAGTGTGTAAAAAAATATATAAAACAAAAACTTGAAGGAAGCGTCGAGTCATAAATATCTTCAGCTCCTGTATTCTAAAAAGTCTATAAATCTAGTTTCTTGAAATTTTAACATCTCACTTATAGGTTCAATAACTTTATATTAAAGTTATTATATTATTACTCAAGCTTAAATGTATACTGAAGAACAATGCAATACGTATAGGAAATGCAATTACAATATGTTGCATATAAATAACTACTACAATAATTCCCTTAAACGGGAGGTGTAGGGTAAGTAATAACAATAATCTTTATTACTGAATTAAAAAAAAATATGGATGAATTGAGGACCTAAACGATAGCGCAGGCTAGCCATGTGACCCAAGACGTTGGTCTTAATAAAATAAGTAATTCTAGAACCATGGGTTCGGAATCCATGTGAGCGATAGGGAACTTAAATAAAATCCTGAGACCCATCCTGGTTAGAAAAGGGTGGTTACCTGTAGATAGCCCGCCCCAATTAACCATAGTAGCTCTAAATTGGACGTTAGCAAATAACACATTAAACTAAATAACTTCAGATCCTTCAATCTTTGGTTGAGTATATAATACAATACTTCATTAAAAATGTATTAGTCCGTCTACTAAAGAATGGAAAATAATTGTTTTTCATATTGCAACCGCATGTTTCGAATATTTTTATTTTTAAGCCAGGAAAATAAATAAATAGATTAAATTAAATTAAATTATTTATTAACGTCTACTTTTTGCAACTTACGACGATTGGGACGGGTTATCTACAGGTTACCACCCTTTTCTAGCCAGGGTGCACTAGAAAAAGCCCGCCACGCAGGCGCTGCGTAAACTAAGCAGATTTTCCACGTGAAGTTTTACAATAGAGACATTTCACGTCAAGTCAAGGAAACGGCCGAACTAGCTTTTGCGGGAAAGTCACTCGTCCGTCAGCCGCCTACATTTAATAAAAATGCAAATATCTCGGTTAATATTCAAGATAGAAAATAAATGTATATAACAATATTTATAGTAAATTTAATTTGCAATAAGATTGATTCTGTACACTATTTCGATCTGACGTATAGTAACGGAGATATTTCGAATTTTCGAAAATCCTCCCCTCTAAACCCCCCCCCCTCCACTGATTCGACTTCAGCCGTTAACGAACTTGATCTCTCTTTTTACATAAAACGACTAAATATCGAGTTTGGTAACGATCAAACAAAAATTGCGACCGCTAGAGCGGTAACAGACAAATATATATATACAGTTTTGAACGGACCTCATTTTTGTCATCTACTTGGTGGGATCGATGGACATTTGAACAAAAATTTTGAAAATTCAGTTATTATGTTCGTTAAAGGCTAAAATCGTACTAGTGGCGGGGAGGGGGGGGGGTTTAGTTTAAAGTGGGGAATTTCGAAATATCCTCGTTGTTGTGAGTCGGATCGAAAAATTGTATAGAACAAACCTTATTTCAAATGTAATGTTAGATAAATGCTGTTTTTTTAAATAATGTTTTCACTCAACACAGCCAGTTTTATGAAACACATTACATAGTGTAAAACTAGAGGCCATGGAGCGACTGATTGTGAGAAAAAAGAAATATATCTGCCAGTTCATAATGTATTCAGCTGAAAATCAATAAACGCAGTTGGTTGTAAGCCCTCTCAGCCCCCCTATAGTTCAGGGAACCAATTTTCCACTCTTAAACTCTTAGTAAGTAAATGACAGGGGGTCCTTTTGTCAGATAACCTCATCATCCATGAGGTACCATTTTTTTTTTCTTTCTTATTTCATTTACTGAAGTGATTAATGCCAAATTAAGAACTCATTCCCATGATTTTCTCCCCCTTTATGGTCGAAAAGAAGATTCCATTGGCAATTAGTTTTTAGGGGGAACAAGAGTGTGAGAGTGAAAAAGTAATCAACCGAAAATAAATCTTTTACTTAATGTACAACCAACTAAATTCTCTTTAAGAATGGAGACGCCATACTCCAAAGATAGTCCAATAACAGTCAGAACTCAACCACCTGTGAAACAGTATGATAAATCAATTAATTTTCAGGTGGTCGTCTATTACTTGCTGTGTATTGTTTGACGAGATAGCAAAATTATTATTTTTTTTTAAATTCTGTGGTCTAATAATCAAGAAGCATCACTACACATTGGTAGATTTTGTTTTTTTAGCAGATTTCCCTTAAGGGAAATGGAATTTCGAAATTCGAAATATCTCCGTTACTATAAGTCGGATCGGCACAGTTCATAAAATGAATCTTATTGCAAATGAAAGTTACTACAAATATTGCTTTATACATTTATTCTCTATCTTGAATACTAACCGAAATATTTGCAGTTTTCAGTCTTTAGCAAGCCCCCACTTCTACTCATGTTACATATACAATACTCGGTTATGTAATAAACCACATCATTCGAAGCTTAAATACCAAATATAGATTTCAAGAGAAATTTATTATACGAGATACACGCAAATATGTTCGGGTGACCCTCCCCCCTTCTTAAGTTTTTGGACTACTCAAATTTGTTTGATACAGATAAAAATTATTCTGATTCATTATAAATTGCAGTACTAGATATAGTAAATAGTTTTCAATCAAATTAGTACGTTATATTCAGATATATTACAGTAATTATTTTTCTTTCCGGTAAGAAGTGGGCAGAACTGTTTGTTTACATTTCAGATGGTTTCCATCGGGAGGTTTCTTATTATCTTTTGTATTTGTTCACTTAATATTCACGGTGGTGTTGTGTTACCGGTATGTAGATATATCTATTTTTAAACTTCACATGGGAAATCTGCTTAGTTTCCGCAGCCCCTTCGTGTAGGACTTTATTTTGAGTTGTTTATGTCTTGCATGATTTATGACTATTAGCCTCCAAAGGATTACTTCTAGTTTATAGAATGACCTATCAGGCGTAAGCTGTAGATGTATCTAGACACTACCAGTTGATCTGACAACCTTAACATACTTATTTAGCTAGTTAAAGCAATCTAAACAATACGTCAATCTATAATAATAATATCAAACGAGAGAACAATTATTGGAATGATACGCAACTATATCTTGTCATTGTGTTTATGCTATGGTGTCCAATGTAAGCCTTTTGACCAAGATAAACCTCTTTGATGGGCACAGAAGTGGCTGGACGCTAGACAGTTTCGAAATGGAACTACACCAGAATAAAACCGTCGACCGAATACATTTTCGCACAAACTCTAACATCCGACATTCAGGCTCGTTTAACTCTCTGAATAAGTGTTAAAGATGTGTCAAACAAACAGCATATGACAGCTGACTTTAACTAGTTTTTAGTCTTGGTTCTGCCAGACAAGGCGAATGCCGACACAGAAATTCAACCTTAAAACCAACATCTACCTGTCTGAAAATGGCTTACTATGGGACTATCAACTTTCGTAATGGACTTAATAAAATCTGCCACACGAACTCTACAGAACAAAATGTCACGAGCAGTGCTAGAGTGCTGTTCTAGCTCGCCTCACTTTCTGAGGTCACTGGCAGTACTTTTTAATGGGGTCAGTTTCTCATCATTTACATATGATAGCAACCCTTAAAAAAAAAAAACTGACAAGAACACAGAACATAAAACACAAGAAGTAAAGAATATCAGTATCAACAATAATAAAATAAAATGTCCTTCACTCGGGGTGCGTAAACTAAGCAGCTTTCCTAATTGCTGGTATAACACACTTTTTATCTGATCTTACCACTCACTCTCTATTTCTATGTGAAAGACCGACAAGTAGAAGCCCCCCCCCCCCCGGTTACAAAAGGCTGAAAACAATGAAGTTCAAATAACTTGCTTAATACTTGAGTTATGAAAAAAATGCATAGATCAACAATTGTAGATCATCAATATATTAATAAGGTTGTTTTTCTAACAACCTCACTACCTGACACATTATAACACAGATATTTTGAATTTTCGAATCCCCCCTCTTCTAAATTTTCTCTATTCTAGGCCCAATTTTAGCCAATGACAAATATGATCTTTACTGTTGACAAAAATGGTGAAATATCGAGTACGGCGTCATTAAACAACAAATATGCATGTATCTCACATGAAAAATATTTCTTGAAAACAATATTTAGTATTTAAGCTTAGAATGATAAGCTGTCAGGATATAACAGCTTAATGTTAATATGACATGAGTAGGAGTGGGGGTTTGCTCAAGTCTGAAAATTAAGAAATCCAAATAGTTCGGTTAACATTCTTGATAGCAAAAATACGTATTAACAAACAACTTTTATAGAACATTAAATTATCTATACCGTTACTCTTTTTCGATTTGACTTATAACAACAGAGATATTTTGTTTTTTGAAATTCCCCGTCTAAACCCCTTCCCATTTGTTATATTTCAGCCCTTAACGAACTTGATCTTCATTTTTACATGAAACGTTTAAATATCGAGTTTGGTAACTATCAGACAAAAATTGCGACATCTAGAGTGTTAAGAGACCAGTGTGTGTGTGTGTGTGTGTGTGTGTGTGTGTGTATGTATATATATATATATATATATATATATACTAGCTCAGAAACCCGGCTTTGCCCGGGAATTGATTTGAGGCTGAATGGTGATGGTATTTTTTTGGCAAGGCTTTACTTTGCACAATATTTTGACATTTACCCGTCCCAGTGTTTAGGGTTAATACCCGTTGTTGGCATTTGTTAATAATAAAATTAATTTTTTATGTAAGTCTTCACTGTCCTCCAAATTGTCATATTTCCCGTCTCCTATGCATTATGCATAGATTTCAGTTATTAAGGACAAAATATTAACAAAGATTTGAATTACTTTTTCCAGGTGAGGTACCTCATAGTTCAAATTGGAATGAATTGTTGAGCATATCAATATTTCTACGGAAATTACTTGCTCCACAAATTGTTCCTGGAGAAATGTATAAAACAAAAGTTAATCTAAATAACAAAGTAAACAACTTTTGTTATGTGCATGTTTGTGGAAAAACAAATAGACAATGAAATATCGCGAATTTTTATTTCAGGCCTTCCTTATAACCCCCATTCCCGTTCTAACCTAAAAATTTTAATATAGCTTATAATCATGGAAGAATTATTGCTAATTGACATACCGAGTTTTTTTAAGTTCGGTTTAATCGTTAGCGCCCAATGAAATAGTTGATTAGTTTTAGTTTATAGTGTATATCTCGTTTATACATTGTTAAAAGACAAAAATGAATATAACAGAAGTTACTCTAAATAACAAAATAAACAACTTTTGTTATGTTCATGTTTGCCGAAAAACGAATTAAAACGAAATACCGCTATTTTTAAATTCAGGCCTCCCTTACAACCCCCACTCCTGCCCGTCCCTAGAAATGTTGGTATGGCTTATTATAACGAAAGCGTTAGTGCTAATACACATACCGAGTTTTATTTATTTCGGTTGGGTCTTTTGTCCCAAATAAAATATATACAAATGTCTATAGGTACATATAATTTTGAAAGGGCCTAATTTTCGTCATCTCCTGGGTAGGTTCGCTGAACATTTGAGGAAAGTTTTCGAAAATCACGAGTAAGACCTCAATAGTTGATTCCCCTAGAGAAGGCATATGAAAATAGTATTGAACTAAACTATTTCATTGGCTTCCAGTAGACAAATTGCATTGCGGACCATAGTTGTCAGGGGCATTCCAGTATGAGGGAGAACCAAGGAAGCACACTTAGATTATGACTTTGGGGAGAACAGTGAGTAAATTCTAAACTAGGATGCTACTCTGAGTAATTTTGAGGCCATTGTTGACATAAAACTGGGAGATCTGTTATTGCCTCAACTATTTAATATCTCACTGAATGTTTCAATTGGAACGATGAGCTCAAATCAGCACCATTACAATATGTTGATACAGGAAATGGTATATGTTTACGTTTTATCACTGGCATACTGCGCTTTTGGGGGTGCTTCTGTCAAGTTAGGGAAGTGTAAAACTTGAGTCTCAGAATAGTAATGGAAAGTACTAAGTTTATAAGAATAATCAGATAGACTACTGTGGTACTGAAGATCATATTCAGATGACACTATGAATGAAGATAAAGAAATATGGTACCCAAAATGGCTGTAGGAACATAATTCTATGCCCTGCATACTAAGCCATCCTCTTACCTAATTTATCCTTCACCTACTTGAATTTAAATTTAATTCAACCATCTTCTTCCAAGAGTATTTTTTTCTTCATCCTTATTTTTTCATAAATTCTAAACCACATAATTTGGAAAATTAAATGAGGGAAATATTTCAAAAATATAAAATAATAATAACACTTGCAGCATGTCTTTCCCGTCTGTAGATGTGGTCTGAAGACCAGATCCATACCTTCCGTACCAGACAAACATTACAGCTTGATTAAACTCCTTCAACTGAAAAAGGAGATATCATAACCTCTAGAAAAGAGTTTACACATTTATAATGTGCAATTGCTGGAGATGACAGTAAGATTCACAATCTCACAGTCCCTCATGAGAACAAAAAAAGTCAGTCACACAGGGGCTGCGAAAACTAAGAAGATTTCCCATGTGCTGGAACTTGTGATCTCTGCTCCTCACATATTCTCTATTTTTACGTAAAACAAGAAAGCACGAATAACTCAACTAATACTTCAGTTAGAAAAAGTCCGTCACGCAGGGGCTGCGTAAACTAAGCAGATTTCCCATGTGAAGTTTTACAAAAGAGAAATCTGCATACTGGTAACACAATACCACTGTGATTAAATACAAACGGTAATGAGAAATCTTTCAGTTAATTAAAATAAATTTCCAACTGAAACGGCTTCTGAATTGTAAGAATAATTTATATTTTAATAACTCAAATTTTAGTAGTCCAAGAACTAAAGAAGGTGGGGGGGGGCGGATGAACAGAACGTATTTGCATAAATCTCACAAAGTATCGAAGGTAAGGTAAGGTTAGAAACGACAGGTAAGGTTAGAAGAAGCTTCCAACTGAGCCAAATACTGGCGGAAATGGCCGGCCTAATCCGAACTATACCCGACCACATACTTCATTAAAATGCAAATATCTAGGTTAATATTCAAGATAGATAATAAATGTATATAACAATATTTATAGTAAATTTAATGTTCAATAAGACTGATTCTGAACAATTTCTCGATCCGACGTATAGTAACGGAAATATTTCGAATTTTCGAAAATCCTCCCCTCTAAACCCCCCCCCCCTCCCACTGGCCCGATTTCAGCCGTTAACGAACTTGATTTTTCTTTTTACATAAAACGTCTAAATATCGAGTTTGGTACCGATCAAACAAAAATTGCGACCGCTAGAGCGGTAACAGACAAATATATATATATATATATATATATATATATATATATATATATATATATACATAGTTTTGAACGGACTTCATTTTCGTCATCTACTAGGTAGGATCGATGGACATTTGAAGAAAAATTTCGAAAATTCCGTCATGAGTACAACCTCAATAACTGATTTTCCTTAAGGGAAATATGCTAAAAAATGCATTGAAAAAAATAGTATCTCATTAATAGTCTAACAAGATTGGTTCTATAACATTTTACGATCCCACTCATAATAATGGAAATATTTTGAATTTTTGAACTACACTCCCATCTATACCCCTATTATACTATGTCCGATTTCTGCCAATTACTAATATGATTTTTAGTGTTGACTGACATGTTTAAATTTCGAGTATTGTCTAGGTCAAACTAAAAACATTTGATTTTTGATGAAATTCTGGATTTCTTATAGCATTATAGGATGGATAGGTTTTTGGTCAAGAGCTTAAAATTTTGATTGGTGACGTCATCACAATGAATTTGCATGTATCTCGCATAATAATGGTCTCAAGAAACCAATATTTTGTGTTTAAGCTTAGAATAAGCTATAACTACTTATTGTAATTATAACATGAGTAGGAGTGGGGGATTACTGAAGGCTGAAAACAAAAATTTCTAAATATCTTGGTTAATATTCATAATATAGAAAACATGTATGTAACAATATTTAAAGTGAATTTCATTTTCAATAAGATTGGTTCTATAATTTTTTAATTGACGAATAATAATTGACATATTTTGAATTGTTGAAATTTTCCGCTCAAAAACCCTCCCACATATCTGATTTCAGCCATTAATGAACTCGACCTTTAGTTTTGCATGAAACGCTTATATATCAAGTTTGGTAATGAACAAATAAAAATTGCAATAGCTAGAGAGTTTACAGACAAATACACACACAGACACATATATATATTTTTATATATACACACAATTTTTAAAGGACCTCATTTTCATTGTCTACTGGGCAGGATCGATAGACATTTGAGGAAATGTTTTGAAAATTGTGTCATGAGTACAACCTCAATAGCTGATTACCCTTAAGACAACAAATGTTAATAAACAAATTCACGGCAAGTACAGATAAATATTGATAACACAAATAGGTTGCTGTGATTTAAAAACTCCCATACTTGTACACATAATAAATCATTTTTGAAAGTCATATCATGCCAATTGAAATGAAGATGTTTAATCTGACGAACACTATTTGAACAAATAATAAATAGGGCAAAAGAGCTAGGATAGACATCATAATGTGAAAATGTTACGTTAAATTAAGTGGAAATATTTAAAAAAATAAAATACTTACAAATGTCATGATTTTATAAGCAGTTTGAAATTAGCCATTTCCTAAATTCTACTATAAATTATAATTATTATAACTAGTCATCAAGATAAAATAAAACAAGCCTCTATTTGAGAAAACAACTTTCATGGTCAAAGAATATATTGCTGGATTGCTAGGATGTAAGATGGGAAAAATTCCAGTTGTTATTGTTCTGTCTATATCTGTTAATATGTAGTGGTATTTAAGTACTCCCTAGATGCCAATACGACATAGATGTCCTCAATAAGATATGATGAAATTTTAACTTGGCGCTGGCTACTTCAAGTCTAGAAAAATTAAAAACATTAAAACTAGAATTCAAGCCTTCATAAAAATCAAGAATATGTTTTATAAAAAAAATTGAGTTTGTTAAATAAATTAATTAAGTTAGGTAAATTGATTTATTAATTTAGAGCTTTCATAGCTGAATGACCCTTCTTTATAAGTCAAGTGGTATCATTTTAAATCTGAAATTCCTTGTTAGTAAAGGTTCTTCTTGAAAAAGAATTATACTTCACTGCTCAAGTTTAGGCTGGTAAAATGAACCCAAACGATATAAAGTCTAAAAAAAAACAAAACAATATTATAGTCAACTTATTACTAATCGTCAGTAACTCAGACATATCACTTAAATTAAATACTTCATTATGATTAATGCAATACTTTCAGAGTGTTTTCCTTTCTTTCACAAGGATCAAGGAGACCGTCAAGTAGTTTTCAATTAATATTTTGAGAATAAGTACCTTCTACAAAGCACTTCTCAGATATTTCGTTACCAAGAATAGATTAGAAAGATCAATACCAAGACCAACAAGTCTATGCTTATTTTGCTTTTCCACTTGAATAGGAAGAATTTAAATGACCTATACAATGTAGTAATTTACATTAACTTTAGTAAGTCTTGGCAATCGGGGGGTCTTAAATCGGGTTTTGGTAGCATTCATATAAAGAAATAAATGCAATTAACGTTATCATTACTCATAAATTTTAATGTAAAATTATTGCACACTATACGGCACACATAGCTAAAACTAAAGTGCTTTAATTTCTTGAAAATGGGTTAATTATTAATATATTTTGAGAGGTTTTCTAAAATAAGTAATAGAAAATCACTAACATGAGAGCCAAATCCCAAAGGCCGACAAAGTTATACATAGGGGTCCATTTGGATTGCTTTGAAAGAATTTTTAAAAACTAAGTCTGGGGTTGTTCTTCGATGTCAAAATATTGTCCATGTAGAACCACAATGTAAACAGTACAACAATGAGATTTATTCTGACTCAAAAACATTAGTTTATATATAATGAAACATATATGACAATACCATGTGCAATATTGTTAGGTTATATAACAAAACATTATTTAATATCACATCCAACACATGTCAATGTTGGAAAATTTGTTATTATAAATTATAGATATTTTATATTCTTCATCAGTAAAAAATAGAGACTTTAAAATTTAGATTTGTGGCCTATGTCTCATTCATCATTATGACTTTAATAATTATTATTTATTAATACACACTTTTTGGAAGTAAGGCTAATTGGGACGGGTTATTTACAGGTTACCACCCTTTTCTAGCCATGGTGGGACGTTATTAGGGTAGGATGTTATTTAATGAATTCCGTCACTAAATAATTTCCTTTGCTCAGGCAAGAATCGAACTCACCACTCTAGGTTTACCATGCAGATTTAGGTCAACACTTGAACTCACATGGCTAACCTGAGTCCCTCTAAAAGCTTAAGAAAAATCATTAAAAAGCACCAAGACCTGAAATTATGTACACTATGATGTAATTCATTTACCTTAAACAATGTAAGGTTTGTATGAAGGCTTAAATGCCTGAATAACCTAATATAAAGATAAAAACCGCGGAAAAATAATTATTATTATTAGGTTTTAAAGAAAAGGGATGGGTAGTAGTTTATTTTGGTGTTATGCTCATACTACTCTTAATTATGTTTTAAAGCATAAAAAAAATACAGTAATTTACTGTTTATTAGAGGCACAGAATTGAAAATTTTAGTATTCAGGTATTTCTCTACCAGGGAGGAACATGGTTGATTTTATTTATATATATTAACATCAATTTTTTGCAACTAACGCTAATTGGGACGGGTTATCTACAGGTTACCACCCTTTTCTAGCCAGGGTGGGACTAAGGATTTTATTTAATGAATTCTGTCACTAAATAAATTCCTGTTGCCCGGTGGGAATCGAACTCGCCACTCTAGGTTTATCGTGTGAGATTAAGGCCAACACTTAAGCTCACATGGCTAACCTGAGCTCCCATGGTTGATTAGACACAGTATAATGTATAAACATTGAAAGGAGTGGAGCTTTACTGGGAATTCATAGCACTTAGATAAATAAAAGTATTTGTTGTCTGGTAAGGAAAAGTATACTGTATATAAATCAATTATGACATTGATAGTTACTTCATAGATGAGTATGATACAATTGTAAAAAAAAGAAGAAAAAATACACAATATACAATAAGGGTCTTTAAAGCACTCTGCAATAGAAGCCTTTGAGGTGACATATGCAGTTGTTACAAACGATTGCCTACCCTCTCTCTGTGTATAAGATGAAGATAAATCTAAAAGCTGGAAATAGAACGAAACTAAATAATTACTTTATTGAGTATAAAAGAAGTAGCCAATCGGCCTGTAAGTGGGATGCAAGCAATCTTGGTTCTCGATACGGAAGCAACAGTAAGTCCTCCCATGGTGGTCCATCCTTTTAAAATCAACTACATTTAAGAAAATGTATTTTCACTATTCTACAGTGATTATGTTTTAGAAAAGTTTCCTTTAGGGAATAAGTTATTATCATAACTGTTTATATTATTAATTGCATGTTTATTCTTTTTATTAACTTTCATTATTTTATTTTTTTTAACTTGGAAAAAATACATTTTTATATTAAGTATTATTATATGTAATACAGATATATGGAATGTACTAATAATGTATGTGTGTGCTATATATATATATATATATATATATATATATATATATATATATATATATACTAGCTCAGATACCCGGCTTCGCCCGGGAATTGATTTAAGGCTGAATGGTGATGGTATTTTTTTGGGATGGCTTTAATTTGCACAATATTTTGACATTTACCCGTCCCAGTGTTTAGGATTAATTACCGTTGTTGGCATTTGTTAATAATAAAATTAATTTTTTATGTAAGTCTTCACTGTCCTCCAAATTGTCATATTTCCCGTAGACAAATAGACAATGAAATATCGCGAATTTTTATTTCAGGCCTCCCTTATAACCCCCACTCCCGTTCTAACCTAAAAATTTTAATATAGCTTATAATCATGGAAGAATTAATGCTAATTGACATACTGAGTTTTTGTAAGTTCGGTTTACTCGTTAGCGCTCAATGAAATCGTTGACTCCCGCTTTAGTTTATAGTGTATATCTCGTTTATACTTTGTTAAAAGACAAAAATGAATATGACCAAAGTTACTCTAAATAACAAAATTAACAACTTTTGTTATGTTCATATTTGCCGAAAAACGAATAGAAAACGAAATACCGCTATTTTTAAATTCAGGCCTCCCTTACAACCCCCACTCCTGCCCGTTTCTAGAAATGTTGGTATGGCTTATTATAATGAAGGTGTTAGTGCTAATATACATACCGAGTTTTATTTAGTTCGGTTGAGTCGTTTGTGCCAAATAAAATTGCTCACTTCCGCTATAGGTTTTAGCGTATATTTCGTTTATAATACGTTATACGAAAAAAGTGTATATAACAAAAGTTACTCTAAATAACAAAATAAACAACTTTTGTTATGTTCATACTTGCCGAAAAACCAATAGGAAACGAAATATCGCTATTTTTAATTTCAGGCCTCCCTTACAACCCCCACTCCTGTTCATCTCAGAGAATTTTAATATAGCCTAAAGTCTAAGTTGGGTTAGTTGTAATATACATACCAAGTTTCATAAAATTCGGTTCAGCCGTTTATGCGTGAAAAGGTAACAAACAAACAAACACACATGAAAGAAACAAAATGCAGTTATGGTGTCTATGACATGTGAAACGAAAAGTTATCGTGAAATTTTGAGAAAAAAATCAATGTACAGACAGAGGTTACAATTTTATATATATATATACTCACATGCGAATGGTCTTGATAGGAGAAATTTTAATTACAAATATTGATTCCTCACAAAGGTTTTTGCACACAAACTTATGATGAAAATGAAAAAAATCACCCATGAGGAACATGAGGACAAATGAAACCCTAAAAAATAATTAAAACTAAATAAAGAGAGAAATTTGTACTTGCCACAAAATTTGCTTCTCTAAACAAGCTAGAATAACCTTGTGCAAGCTAAGCGTAATTTGTCAATTTTGTGCGGATTTTTGAAATTTCTTTCTTGGGCAACTTACAGTAAATCTTTACTACAAAACAGGTTGCTCTTTTATATATTATTATTTAAATATTCACAAATTAGAAAGGAGTGATTGTTGCCTATATTTTTTTTATTATTCTGACTGCCAAATATTTTAACAAGAATAAATGTTTTTTTTCTAACTTATACTGAACTTCAAGAAACAGAAAAAGAAGTACAAATTCCAATGAAATTTGTTTTTGGTTTAGTACAAGAATAACATGACAAAACTCATTCCAGCTATGTTCTTCTTCAAAATTTTGAAGAGCATAATTGCCATAATATGTGTGATATCATGAACTTTATTCATGCCTTAATCATAAAAATTAATATTCTATTTAAATTAACTTCCAAAACTTGGAAAAAGAGATTGGTTATATACAGATTATCACCTTTTTCTAGCCACGGCAGATGAAGCATTTTATTTAGAGAGCCACTCACTAAATATTTTCCTTTTTTCCATGTGGAGATGAAACCCATTACTCAAACTCGTTAACAAACATGGCTAACCAAAGCCTCTAACAATAAATAGTAATCTATAATAAATGAAATAAGGCATAATTGTTGGTGTTCATAGTTTTCTAACTGAAATAAATTATTGAAATACTCTCCCTCAATCTTTTTGCTCTTTACTTCTTACTACAGCAAACATATAGTGTTAATTTCTGAAGTGCAATAAATTCAATATTTATTACAATTTTACATTGGGATATTATTTTTGTATTAATAATTTAAAAGCCAAGCAACGCCACCAATAGCTGAATAATAAAGATATCTTCGTTTATAAGTTTCATTTGAAGGTCGCAAATAAATTAGTATTAAATTTGATTGACAATATATTATATATATATATATATATATATATATATATATATATATGTATTACAGCATAATCTATTTTCAGCATCATATAATACCATCATACTCAGAGATAAAAAAAATACTAAAGTGCTGAAATAAAATTCACATCCTCCTGAAATTTGAACACTCAGTATTAAATTAATTACAAATAGATTTAATTTGTGCAAAATACCTTAGGAAATGATATATATAATTTAGAAATCTGAATGATTTTTATTTCCTCTTATCATTATAAAAATTACCTTTTAAAAATATCTAAATGAATAAATTTAGACTTTTCTTAAATCCAAATTGAATGTGATTAGAAACATTTAGAAGACTAAAACACTCTTCAACAAAACAAAGTAGATAATATAGGATGAGGACAATTCAGTTAAAATTACTCGAAATAATTATCATTTCATTTGAACTGAATTACCTTTAGCCATGTAATGAAAATGTTGGTTATTTAGTGATCAATATTTCCAATCAAATATAGCAGGCATTGGTCCTGGGAACAGAGAGAGCACTCTGGCGGGAATTGTTGTAGTCTACCGCCACATTGCCTTGTATTGTAACTGCTTTTTCAATATAGAAGTTTTTATCCAAAGTTATCTGCTTAATCATTTTCCCAAACCCTTCAGGTTATGGGCCCAGTGATTGCTTAAATCGTTTTCTATCGAGAAAAAGTATAGATTCGATCGAAAAACTTCATGAAAAGTGTAAATCTCGTGTGTTGTCCCCACGTGCAGTGAGGTTAGGTTGTGAACAGTTGATTTTTTCGCTGAATTTTTGTTCATCATGGCATCAAACCACCCTCCACCGGTTGAGAAACTTCTCGGCAGACAAAATTACGCTTCGTGGAAATTTGCAGCTAAGGCATATTTGAATCTTGACGATTTGTGGCGTGTGGTCGATGGATCAATCGTTGTTCCCAAGTTAGAAGGCACTGCTACGACGCAGAAAGAAGAGAACATTTTAGCAAAAGATCGGAAAGCTTTTTCAAAAATAGTACTTATTACCGATCCAATTGTGTTCCCACACATAGAAAGTGCATCTACAGCCAAGGAGGCTTGGGACAACTTGAAGACTGCATTCGAGGACAATGGCCTTACCAGGAAGGTAGGTCTTTTGAGATCATTGATAACGACCAGACTAGAAAACTGTTCTTCAGTTGAAGAATATGTCAATAAAATTATGTCAACATCACAGAGGCTCACTGATATTGGCTTCAAAGTGGATGATGAGTGGCTCGGGACAATTTTATTGGCGGGCTTGTCTGATGAATACAAGCCAATGATCATGGGTTTAGAGAGCTCGGGACTGAAAATCACAGGAGACTCGATTAAAGTAAAAATTCTCCAGGATGTGAAGACTCCCGCACATTCACATACACCCAGTAGTGAGACAGCATTATTCTCCCAGGGGAAGGGTTCCAAAGGCAAAGGAAAACATAAAATTGAGTGTTATGCATGTCACAAAAGGGGACATTATGCTTCACAGTGCCGTACCAAGAAGATGGGGACCCAAGATCGTAAGAAACAAGATTCTACTGAAAATTCAAATCAAGGAAAAACCAAAGGTAAAGCACTTTTTGCTTACAAGTCTAGACCTAATGACACTAGCAACAGTGTAGATTTTTTTCTTGACTCAGGTTGCAGTTCTCACCTAGTCAATGACATAAATATACTAGACAATGTATCTGGTGATTCAGATTTAAAAATTACGACAATAAATAATGTAAATTTATCTGCTCAGGCTGTTGGTACAACCAACATTTCACTGATAGTTAATGGACAGGCTGATAGCGTTGTAGCGCATGATGTACATTACGTGCCAGGTATAGGTGCTAACCTATTATCAGTCAGCAAAATTACTGATAAGGGACATTCGGTCATATTCACCAAAGAAATGGGAAAGGTCATTGACCCTAATGGTGAAGTATTAGCCACAGCTAAAAGGAAGAATGGGATCTACAAGCTTGATACCATGAAGGACAGAATATTACCTACCTATTTCGCTGAAGATGCAGGTTCCCTAATGCATCGACGTTTAGGACATCTTTCCAGGAAGAGGATGAACCTACTTCAAGACATGTGTACAGGTATTGATAAAATAACACCTAATGATGATCCATGTGAAGTCTGCTTATTAGGGAAGCATGCTCGACTACCCTTCAGAGCCAGTAAGAGCCGAGCAAAGGAAATCTTGGAAGTTCTACATATGGATTTATGTGGACCCATGGAAAATTTATCCATAGGTGGAAGTAAATATTTTTTCACCTTAATTGACGACTTCTCTCGTTACACATTCGTATATTTTCTTTCAGAAAAGAACAAAGTGAGTGATATTTTTGCTGAATTTCGGGCTCTGGTTGAAACTCAGACAGGGAAGAAAATCAAGTGTGTGAGGTCTGACAATGGGACTGAGTTCGTCAACTCAAAGTTCAAAGCTGGACTTATTTCTGCAGGAATCAGGCATCAACTGACCGTTAGGTACTCGCCACAGAGTAACGGAGTGGCTGAACGAGCCAACAGATCCATTGTGGAGAAGGCTCGCACTATGTTACAGGATGCTGGTTTGCCCAAAAGCTATTGGGCAGAAGCTGTTTCTACAGCCGTTTACCTCAACAATCGCGCACCGACAAAGGCTGTTGTCGGGAGGACTCCATATGAAGCGTGGTATGGTAAGAGGCCTGATATGTCTCACTTGAGGATTTTTGGATGTCCGGCTATGGCACAGGTTCCCAAGGAAATCCGAAGAAAATGGGATCCTAAATCGGCAAAATACATTTTTGTCGGATACTCAGAGGAAATCAAAGGATATCGATTAATTGATCCTAAAACGAAGAAGGTTACTATGAGTCGAGATGTTGTTTTTCTTGAAACTTCAAACCAAGAAAGACATAAGCCTCGACAGCTGCCTACTACGTCAGTATTTTTAGATGTGGATGAGCCGCCTGCTCTCCAGGATACAACCAATTCACAAGAGGACGTTTCTGATGAGAATACGGAATCAGGATACGACCATCAGACTGATTCAGTGCCAGGATCTGTCTCTAGCGAGCCAGATATCCAGGAGGAGAACTCACCTCAGGTTCGACGATCCAGACGTGTGCCGAAACCAAAAGATATGAGTGATTTCGTTACATATCTAGCTGCACTGAACCCCATTGAAGAACCATTGACCGCAGATGAGGCGCTCAAAGGTCCGTACTCCAAGCAAAGGAGATTGGCGATGGAAGACGAACTGAATTCGTTTAAAAAAAATGACAAAAAGAAGAAAAAGAAATCTACAAAGAAGAAAAATGGTAAGAAGAAGAAATCCACAAAGAAGAAAAAATGATAAAAAGAAGAAGAAATCTCCGAAGAAGAAAAATGACAAAAAGAAAAGGAAATCCACAAAGAAGAAAAATGATAAAAAGGAGAAGAAATCTACAAAGAAGAAAAATAACAAGAAAAGGAAACCTATAAAGTAAATTGTATTGTTTTACAAAGTAAATTGTATTGTTTTACAAAGTAAATTGTATTGTTTTACAAAGTAAATTGTATTGTTTTTGGAAATATCGCTCAAGGGGAAGTGTTGGTTATTTAGTGATCAATATTTCCAATCAAATATAGCAGGCATTGGTCCTGGGAACAGAGAGAGCACTCTGGCGGGAATTGTTGTAGTCTACCGCCACATTGCCTTGTATTGTAACTGCTTTTTCAATATAGAAGTTTTTATCCAAAGTTATCTGCTTAATCATTTTCCCAAACCCTTCAGAAAATAATAAACATATTTTCATTGAAATGGTAGGTTTTAATAGACTATTAATGATGAATATTAAATGTTTGATAAACTTAAACTTAAAACTGAATAATATTCTTTTCTAAAAAGTAATTGAAGCCATCAATGACACTGGAAATTGCACTTTACTATGAACAAAATTATCAGTACATATCAAATATATATTAAACAAAGTTTAAATTCATTATGCCAATGAATAGTTGTTCAATTTTATTAAATAAAACGACAATTACTTTAAAGTTCAAACAAAAAGAAGTAAAACATATTCAAATGAAAAATAAATCAATATTGACAAAAAGTGACTATAAAGAACCATTAATAATGAAGGGCCCTTGGTATCCATGCTTATAAAGGCATTAATCTTGATAAACCTTGAGGTGTCAGTTCCATTTTAACTTGAGGAAGGGAATTTATGAGTTAAACTATAGATAGCCCATCTCAATTCGCTGTTACAGCATAAATGAATGTGGAAAATGCCTAGGCCTACATTTGTGACGATATAATCTGTATGTCATGGTCTTGATCGGATGATGGGGACAAAGACTATACATTTATAGTTCTCACATTTTTACTAATTACTCCTTTAAAAAAAAAAATCAGCTATTCAGGACATACTCATGACTTGATTTTTCAAACTTTTGCCTAAGTACAATGATCCTACCTAATAAATGAGAGCCCATTCAAATTTATAAATCTATAAATAAAAGTATATTTTTAGAGCCCTAATTTTTATTTTACCATGACCATACTTGACATTGGTTAATGTCCATAATTTTATCAGGCGATTTGGTGTTGGAGGAGGAATAGAAGAAAAATCATCATTTTCCCATTAGTTAGATCCGTATCGAAAAATATTATAGAATCAGTAGTTTGTAAAGTTAATTACTAACATTTTTGTTCCATAAGATCTTCTTCAATTTGCATACTGACAATGATATATCTTTTTTTCAGCTCATTTCTTTTCAAGATTTCCTATTAATCTGTTATATTATTTAATATCTTATGTACAGCTTAAATGACAAACTTTGCTTACATAGGGCTTACAAAAAGAGAGAAGGTGTGAAGAATGGAATGAACGTTATATCTGTGTCATTCCAACTCATGAGAAGCCTGCTTAGTTTATGCAGTCCCTGCCAGACACTTTTTAATTTTATGAGCAATGATTGTTTCTACACATTTTATTATCATATTTTTAATATTTAAATTCCTGAAGAGACCAATAAGGTTTATACTCAACAGAAAGTCACGAGAGTACTCTTAAAGCAGTCAAATATGATATTTCCTTCAATATATGCACCAAACAATACTGTTTGTCACAAAACATGAATTGGTTTCACTTAAATAGTATAACACATTCATAAAAAAAGTTACAAGAATATGTTTCAAACCCCCAACCACAAATAGAAATGTTTTGAGAAAAGTGTATCATTTTTAGGAGTAAAATTCTTTAACGCATTCCCCGAATGTATTAAAGCTATTAAAAACCATCCTTTGTTTAAAAATAAACTAAAGAACTTCATGTCTGAAGGATGATTTTATAAAGAAGAAGAACACTATCAAAAATGTTCAATTATTAAATAAAACTAGAAAATATTTGTCATAAAAATCGGTCAACAAATAATTTATGAACAGGTAAATTTTATTTTTAAGGCGGGGACAATTTTTAAAGTGTCAGCCTAGTTCAATAAATTTAAGAGTAATAACCAAGCATGTCAATAAATTAAAAATGCTTGTTATATATTTAGAGTGGCATTAAGATTGCTAATGAAATTAATTTATTATATATAATTATTAAATTGATAGATTATATAAAATGTATTAATTGTATTTGAGCTAATTTTATAACGATTGTATTATACAAGAATAAATACTATTAATAATATGTAAAGAAATTTATTGTCATAATGTTAGTAAATTTTTTTATAGAAAACAAAAATATTTGATTTATCCTATTACGGGGCTCAGGTTAGCCTTGTGAGTTAAAACGTTGGTCTTTATCTCACATTGTAAACCTAGATTGGCCAGTTTGATTCCCGCCTGGGCAAATAGAATTTTATTTAGTGACAGAATTCATTAAATAAAATCCTTAGTCCCACCCAGGCTAGAAAAGGGTGGTAACCTGTAGATAACCCGTCCCAATTAGCCTTAGTTGCAAAAAGTAGATGATAATAAATAACATTTAATGAAATAAATACATTTCACACATTCTGCTGACATTTTTTTTATTCATTAAGCCATATCACCTCTGCTTCGTTTTATTTTTTTCTAATCATATTTGTGCTCTCGAAACAAATATCAGGGCTATAAGCTAATAATTCTTAAGTAGCATGATTAAGCCCCTCCTCCTTTTTAGCTGCACAATTAACATGGAAGAAGGTCTGACATCTAACACTTCCTCTGGTAAGAAGGGACCAAGAAGTAGCATCATGAAGCAATGGGAAGGTTCCTTCTTGAATTTGGTTGAGATGTGACAAAGATGATTGGGAGTAACATAACTATTCTAAATATCCTTCTTCCGAAAAATAGTGCATCCGGCTCTCCCATTCATGTGCTGCTAATCCAATATATTATTAACATCAAATGTTTCTAACCAGCGTAAAAAACATGATTGCCCTGTTTATTGAAAAAAATGGAATGCTATTCATGATCTTTTGGACAATGTTGCTGCTAGCAACAAATCTATGAAAAGTTTTGGAAAAGAAAATGAATTCCTGAATATCAGTCAAGTATTTGCTATGTACATACACTCAAAGGTGATCATTAATTGTTTTCGATACATTTCGTTCAAAAGTATGATGATTTAAAATATCTTCCTGAATCACTAATGTGAATGAAGAGGCTTGATGATAGACGAATTTTCTATTATCCCTTTTTCATAATTGTTTCGATAGTTAATAAACATAGTTCTACAAAATTGTGAAACAAAGTTTATATTCCAAGGATCATAGTTAACAGGCAGCCCATTCAAAAGTTGTGTTAACAGACACATAAAAATATGGGAAAATGACATTTTATCATCTGCAGGTATCAAATTAAGAACTCTGTCACACATGGGCTGCATAAACTAAGCTGAGACGCTACTGATCTCATTTCACCATATATTCTCCATTTCTAAATAAAAATCTGATGAGTAGAAGAGGGGCTTAATTAGAGGCTGAAAATTTAAAAATGCAAAAATCTGCGTTAATATTCAAGATAGAGAAAAAGTGAATGAAACAACATTTATAGAACATTAAATTTTCAATTATTCTATTTTCTTCCCCTCTAAGCCCCCCCCCACCCATCTGATTTTATCAGTTAATTAACTTCATCTTTAGTACATATAATTTTGAATGGACCTCATTTTCGTCATCTCCTAGGTCGGATTGATGGCCATTTGTCAAAAACCCAAAAAAGAAATGGATGTAAATTTAAAAAAAAAATGATTATTGTCTGGCTCAAGTTTTAACCATGCAGCCTATGATAATAACGTACCAGAAACTACAAGATATGCCCCTCCCCTGCATAAATTCTTTTTGTCTTGGGGAGTTGGCCTTTGCCTGTTATACTCTACCTCTATTTAATCTTTATTGCAGGCATTCATAATTTATACAGCTTTCATAATGAAATGGAATCTTCCATACATCTGATATAACTTGTAGGCAATGGGTCAGAATGTATGAAACACAATTTTTTCCTTTATTCACTTTATTATAACTCTCCATGTAGCATGAATAAATCTCCGAGCAACAAGATGAAATATTTAACAAGATCATATTTTCAAAATTTCAGACAAATACAAAATATTTTATTAGGGATAATACTAATTTAATTAATTTGAGCTATGTTTTAAAATATCATAATCATGTTCTTTAATCAAACTGATTTCAGTTTTTGAATTACTGAAGCATATTAAATTTGGGTTACAAATTCCACTAAAAATCCTTTTATTGGAAAGTCAACTTTTGTCACTAGCTATGACATTTGAGTGAGACCAGAAGTACTGTACAGTGGATGAAATAGTGCACATTAACTGAAGTTATCACATAACCAGTTACAAAAGTCAACATACGTATATAAATAGGCACATATATGAGTACACATACTCACACTAACATATTTTCTATGGGATTTAATGCAAATAAATTCTGCAAAATATTTACAGAAATAGATTTGTTTTGTGTTTTAGCAGGTTTTTGCACTTTAGCGTATTTTTAAGGTCTGATTATGATTGCTTTGCAGTTGAAGTGTCTAGACTCAAATAAAAAGTTTCATTGATCCATTTCATTGCTTCATCAATAGCGCAATTACCTTATTAGTTAATCCCATATTAAAAAAAAAAAAATTGCAAACAAACCTAGTTTATATTGTGTATAAGTATAAATTCAAGCTACCAGCCAGTGATTATTTTTACCTTTGATAGATAGATTATTGTTCCACCTTTTCATTAAATATTAGAATATTTTATCCATTGAAATATGGTGAGCAGGAATCACCTAAACGAAATTGATGAATAATTTACTTAAAAAGAGCTATGTTGATACAAATGGAAATCACTTGAGAGTTGAACCACTGCAACAGTGTAATGGTAAAGTTCAAAACTTCCTGAAATCAGGTCCTGTAAATTGTACGATAAACAAAATAAGTGGAAGACATAAATCCTCCAGTTGTGTGAAATGAGCTGTTTTGAAGGGAATCTCAAAAAACTCTTGCCCAAATTATGAAGAAATTCAACCTTAGATGTCGTCAGCTTAGTATGAAAATGGATAGCTAAAACCAAGGGTTCAGAGTAATTTTTAAAAATTAAAAAAAAAAAAAATGCATTCCTGTCAGTCCTGAACGTTTATTAGGGCAGTTATTACTGGCACAACCTCAAAAAGCAAATCCGTTATTATGAATCGGATTGCATATAACCAATCTTGCTGCAAAATTAATTTCCTATAAATGTTTTAATACATTTTTCTGTGTCTAAAATATTAACCGTAATATTTACATGCTTTAGTATTCAGTTAACCACAACATCTACACATCTGGTTTTCACTTTGAGTAGCCGAGTCACAAAACATCTCATATCCAGTTTGTGTTCCAGTTTACATAGGCTTCTTACTATGGGAGAAATATAGTCTAAATAGTGAGGTGAGATCATCAGTGTGTCATATTCCAGCTCATGGAAAATCTGTTTAATTTACACAGCTCGAGTTTCTTTTTTTTATTTATTTAAACTTATCTCTAACTTGAAGTTCATTAATTGCTGAAATCAAATCAGTAGGAGTGCAGGCTTAGAGAAGAAGGAATTAATGCAATAAATATCACTTAATACGAGCTCTAATTAGTTTAAACAATTAGATTTTTTTTTACCTTTGTTTAAGGATTTTTCAAAATGGTTAATTAGTATATATAACAGCCCACGGCTTATATTGGATGGGAAGTAAGTGGTGCAGCACACTGATGAGACAGTCTGGAGAAGCTATGCTATTATAAAACAGTCATTGAATGGAAGACTTTCGCCCATTTTTTTTTTTTTACCCCCATCCTATAAATGATACAAGTTTTAATTCTGGGAGTGGTGCTCAAAAATTTCCTTAACTCAGCTATTAGTAGGCTTTGGTATGCATTCCTCCTGATACCAAGTGACATTCTGGGGAAATTGAAGAGCTAATTAAATATAAAAGTAGTATGAGAAGCAACAAACATGTAATGAAGAACATCACCATTCCCATGAATGAGTAAGCATAAACAGCTGATAAGCCAATATATTTTATTATTAGAATACTGAGGACTTTTATTATTATTAATTGTATTAATATCCTCTTTTTGCTACTTTGGCTAATTGAGATGGGCAATCTACAGGTTGCCACCCTTTTCATGCCTGGGATTTTATTTAATGAGTCCGTCACTAAATAAATTCCTACTGCCCAGGTGGCAATTGAACTCACCATTTTAGGTTTACCATAGGACTTAACTTAATTATTACATAGATGTTGATTGTATTCTACTGTGAGATATATTACCAAAGAAGAAAGCAAAATTATCATGACAGATTTCAGATTTCTTTCATAAATAAAATGTGCAAACCATATAATACAAAACAACAGTTTGATATATTATTTCAATGACCACAGAGTTAGTCTATTACTTTGATTCTGGTTATTTACTACATGGGAATAAGAAGCTATTTCTATTTATAAGTGCCATCACCTGATTCCAAGTGCCTAAAACAAGATTTAACCATGTCCAAGATCAACAAAACAGTTGTTGGAATAAGGAGTTCTGGACTGACCGGGTGTAAAATATGCTCCTTGACTACAATGTCAAAAGTTTCAATAATGATATTTAGAGCATGATATTTTAATTTCTTAAAAATACAATTAATTTTTCAAGAAATTGGACCTCTAATATGCAATATGCCAGAACTTACTGAAATATCAACAACAATGTCTACTTTAAGGAGAACAATAGTGATATAAAGTAAAAAAAATATATAAAGGAGATAAAATGCACTGGTAAATGGAAAAAAAATAAGAAAATTTTCAGTTTATTATTCATTTCACATAAATGTATCAAATTAAATGATATACGTCCTTTTTTGTATATTTTTTAAGAAATCGTGAGCCAAATTGGTTAGAATGATCTGATTATGGGTTCTACCATAAACAATCTTCTCCCATGAAGACAAGTTGGACTCATCTGTTGAAGAGGCCGGTGCAAGTTCAGAGCAATTTGTAGCTTCAGAAAAACTTAATCTTTTTTTTGCTTTTCTTCTTATTCGAGATGGGAATAATAATATTTTACTGCTTCCACTTGAAGAATGAGGGCTTCTACTTGATATAAAAACTTTTTTTAAAACTTTTGGAGTACTTGTGTTAATTAAAGAAAAATTGCAGCTCACATTTTGAGGACTAGAATTTAAATATTTTTCAAAGGAAGACTGTGACAAATTAAAAGAAGGATCAATTTCAATAGTTTCATTCTCAATAGTACAATCATCTTGAAGTGAGTTTTCTACAAAACAGTTTTCATATATGTCTTTTACCTTTTTAAATTTAGAACTTATATTCTTCATTGGTGTTGGGGTCTCGGGGGTACCAAATTCCTGTTCTAGGCAAATCAATAAGCAACTATTTTTATCGACAGATCTTGAAGAGGCATTTTGGGGGGTTGATAATAACGGAACTGGGGTAATTTCATTGCATTGCAGATCGTATGTATCATTCGATTTTTTAGGGGTGGTTACACTAGAAAATTGTTTTTCAAATTTAAAAAATTTGGTTGGCTCATTGTGAAAAGGTGATTGAGTAGGACTTTTTAATTCACATTTAATTGGAAATTCGTTTTCATCAAATGGTATACTCTCAGACATTTTACTGTTAGAAGAGTAAGTAGCATTTTTCAACTTGTTAATTGAATGTTGAACACAGCTATTCTTGGAGGCGCACCTCACTAAATCAACAAGTTGCCAAAAATATAATGAATTCTGATGAGTGTCATTAATAGTGTCACTGTAATTATGGAAATTTTTCACTTTAGGTGTGTTATAGAACTGTTCATATGCTTCCAGGCAAGATGAATCATTATAACCACTATCATTACAAAATTCTTCTTTAATAATTCTAAATTTAAAATCTGAGTTATTAAGCAGAGCATTATGATCATTTTTACATATAGCTTCGTCATTCGTGAATAACTGCCTTTTTCTCAGTGAAGAGTGCCAATGGTTTTTAATGCTGTTTTCTGATCTACCTGGCAAAAGCTTTGCTAACTTAGTCCACTTGTTTCCAATTTGCATATGAGCTGCAATTAAAAGTTGGTCTTCTTCTTCGGACCAGGGAGATTTATTAAGCTCGGGACTTACATGATTCAGGAATCTTTCTCGACACTGTTTGCCTGTCCGCCCTTTCAAATGTTTTGCAACCATTTTCCAGTTCTTTCTCCCATATATTTCAACTGATGTCAAAAGAATTTCATCCTCCGGTTGGGTCCATAATGACCTTTTTGGTGTACTTCTAGATGTTTCATTTCTTGTTTTTTTATTGAGTTTTCCTTTCAACATACTAAAGTATTTAAACCAATCATTTAACCTAATGAAGCTCCTGTTCACTTTTCTAGTAGCTTGTATCTGTAGGACATATACCAATATTTGAAAGTTTGGATGTTCAGAAAAAATAAGACTATTAAATATAGCTTGGTATCTTGACGGTTTCTACGGTTCCAATAAACGATTCTGGCAGTAAAAACGAGCAGAAAATTGAATAACCAAGATACTAAATAAAACCACATTAAAGTAGCAATATTATGAAATAACAGTTTAAACTCCAAGAAATATACGTAACTTTCAAAACACAATCTAAATACCTAGTTATTTAAACCGCCTTTGACTGAATGAAGGAAGTCTCTGAAATCTAAATAATGAATATGTATTTTTTCGGGTCAAATGAAAGTCATTCTTCAGTAATCATTTCATATAAATCATAATTTTGTTTAAATATAGAAATTATTTACAATGGCGATAATTTTTCGATTCTAATTTATATTGAAATTTACATTTGACCCCCCCCCCCCCCTCATTGTGCGTACTGTGTGATCAATTTTTCTTGAGCTAAAATCTTTCTATTAATAACTAATATTAATGTGAGCCAATATTTTTTACCCACAGATAACTCAAATAACGATGACTACCGAGTAGACATCGGGGTTTGTAGGTGGCTGGTTTTCACAGAACATATATTTGTCAAAAAAGGCAATTTTTCCAGCTACTAGTATTCTATACTCTTACTCACTAATCAACTTGGTTGTTTTTCGATTGCCATTGAATATGAATGGAGTGTCAATTGTATGTGCTTACTCCCCCTCCCCCCCCCCACTTTAATATGCCAAGAAAATTAAAAAAGGCTTTTAGCAAAAATAGACTAACTTGTGTATAAAAAAGTAGCGTATTTTTGCTTAAAGCCTTTTTAGCAGATTTCCCTCCTGGGAAATCAGCTATTGAGGTCGTACTCATGACGAGATTTTTGAATTTTTTCTTCAAATGTCCATCGATCCTACCTAGGAGATGACGAAAATGAGGTCCGTTCAAAACTGTATATATATATATTTGTCTGTTACCGCTCTAGTGGTCGCAATTATTGTTTAATCGTTACCAAACTCGATATTTAGTCGTTTTATGTAAAAAGAAAGACCAAGTTTGTTAACGGCTAAAATCGGACCAGGGGGAGGGGGGGGGTTTAGAGGGGAGGATTTTCGAAAATTCGAAATATCTCTGTTACTATACGTCAAATCGAAACATTGTATAGAGCCAATCTTATTGAAAATTTATTGGTCAATAAATGTTGTTATGTACATGTTTTCATTATCTTTAATATTAACCCAGATATTTGCGTTTTTTTTAGTTTTCGGCCTTCAGTAAACCCCTACTCCTGCTTATGTCATATCAACAATATACTGTTATATTATGAAGGACTTTATCTGAAGCCTAAATAACAAATATTGTTCACATTGAACTCTTACGTCATAAGATAAATGCAAATACGGGACACAAGTGGGAAATCTGCTTAGTTAACGCAGCCCGTCCGTGACGGGCTTGTTTAAATTTTCATATCATAAAAAACTGGGGGGGAGGGGTCATTTAATAAGGTTTAAAGGCACCTAGAAGTAAATATGAAACTTCTAACATTGAATAGTTTATCTATCTATCTATATATATATATATATATATATATATATATATATATATATATATATATATATATATATACTAGCTCAGGTACCCGGCTTCGCTCGGGAATTCATTTGAGGCTGAATGGTGATGGTATTTTTCTGGCAAGGCTTTACTTTGCACAATATTTTGACATTTACCCGTCCCAGTGTTTAGTTTAAATACCCGTCGTTTCTGTGGATTTGTTAATAATAAAATTATTTTTTATGTAAGACTTCACTGTTCTACATATTGTCATATTTCCCGTTTCCTGTGCATTATGCATAGATTAGAATTATTAAGCACAAAATATTAACATACATTTGAATTAGTTTTTCCCGGTGAGGTACCTTGTAGTTCCAAAGAATTGTTGAGCAAATTTCACTAAATAATAAAATAAACAACTTTGTTATGTGCATATTTGCCGAAACCCCAATAGGAGACGAAATATCACTATTTTTAATTTCAGGCTTCCCTTATGACCCCCACTCCTCCCCGTCCCTAGAAATGTTGGTATGGCTTATTATAAGGAAGACGTTAGTGCTAATTCACGTACCGAGTTTGGTTTAGTTCGGTTGAGTCTTTTGTGCCAAATAAAATTGTTGACTTCTGCTATCACTTTTTGGCGTATAACGCCTTTATAATTAGGTATACAACAAAAGTGTATATGACAAAAGTTTCTCTAAATAACAAAATAAACAACTTTTGTTATGTGCATATTTGCCAAAACCCCAATAGGAAACGAAATATCACTATTTTTAATTTCAGGCCTCCCTTATAACCCCCACTCCTGCCCGTCCCTAGAAATGTTAGAATGGCTTATTATAAGGAAGACGTTAGTGCTAATTCACATACCGAGTTTGGTTCAGTTCGGTTGAGTCTTTTGTGCCAAATAAAATTGTTGACTTCCGCTATCATTTTTAGCATGTAACACCTTTATACTTAGGTATACGACAAAAGTGTATATAACAAAAGTTACTCTAAATAACAAATTAAACAACTTTTGTTATGAGCATAATTCCCAAAAATGCAATAGGAAACGAAATATCACTATTTTTAATTTCAGGCCTCCCTTATAACCCCCACTCCTGTTCGTCTCAGAGAATATTAACATAGCCTAAAGTCTAAGTTGGGTTAGTAGTAATATACATACCAAGTTTCATAAAATTCGGTTCAGCCGTTTATGCGTGAAAAGGTAACAAACAAACAAACATACACGAAAGAAACAAAATGCAGTTATGGTGTCTATGACATGTGAAACGAAAAGTTATCGTGAAATTTCGCGAAAAAAATCAATGTACAGACAGAGGTTACAATTTTATATATATATAGATATTTTCGCGAAATTTCACGATAACTTTTCGTTTCACATGTCATAGACACCATAACTACATTTTGTTTCTTTCGTGTCTGTTTGTTTGTTTATTTGTTTGTTTGTTTGTTACCTTTTCACGCATAAACGGCTGAACCGAATTTTATGAAACTTGGTATGTATATTACTACTAGCCCAACTTAGACTTTAGGCTATATTAGTATTCTCTAAGACGAACAGGAGTGGGGGTTATAAGGGAGACCTGAAATTAAAAATAGCGATATTTCGTTTCCTATTGATTTTTCAGCAAATATGCACATAACAAAAGTTATTTATTTTGTAATTTAGAGTAACTTTTGTTATATGTACTTTTGCCGTACACGGAAGTATAAATGAGTTATACGCTAAAAACTATAGCGGGAGTCCACAATTTTATTTGGCACAAAAGACTCAACCGAACTAAACCAAACTCGCTATGTGTATTAATACTAACGATGTCCTTATAATAAGCCATACTAACATTTCTAGGGACGGGCAGGAGTGGGGGTTATAAGTGAGGCCAGAAATTAAAAATAGTGATATTTAGTTTCCTATTGCTTTTTCAGCAAATATGCACATAACAAAAGTTGTTTATTTTGTTATTTAGAGTAAGTTTTGCTAAATACACTTTTGCCGTATACGGAAGTATAAATGAGTTATACGCTAAAAACTATAGCCGGAGTCCACAATTTTATTTGGCACAAAAGACTCAACCGAACTAAACCAAACTCGCTATGTGAATTAATACTAACGATTCCCTTATAATAAGTCATTCTAACATTTCTAGGGACGGGCAGGAGTGGGGGTTATAAGGGAGGTCTGAAATTAAAAATAGTGATATTTTGTTTCCTATTGGGGTTTTGGCAAATATGTACATAACAAAAGTTGTTTATTTTGTTATTTAGAGAAACTTTTGTTATTTACAATATCGTCGTATACCGAAGTATAAATGCGTTATACGCTAAAAATTATAGCGGGAGTCAACAATTTTATTTGGCACAAAAGACTGTGTATTAGCACTAACGCCATCCTTATAATAAGCCATACTAACATTTCTAGGAACGGGCAGGAGTGGGGGTTATAAAGGAGGCCTGAATTTACAAATTTTATTATTAACAAATCCACAGAAATGACGGGCATTAGCCCTAAACGCTGGGACGGGTAGTCAAAATATTGTGCAAAGTAAAGCCTTGCCAAAAAAATACCATCACCATCCAGCCTCAAATGAATTCCCGGGCGAAGCCGGGTATCTGAGCTAGTATATATATAAAATTGTAACCTCTGTCTGTACATTGATTTTTTTCGCGAATATTCACGATAACTTTTAGTTTCACATGTCATAGACACCATAACTGCATTTTAGCAGATTTCCCTTAGGGGAAATCAGCTCTTGAGGTCGTACTCATAACGCGAGTTTCGAAAAATTTCTTCAAATGTCCATCGATCCTACCCAGGAGATGACGAAAATGAGGTCCGTTCAAAATTATAATATATATATATATATCTATATATATATAAAATTGTAACCTCTGTCTGTACATTGATTTTTTTCGCGAAATTTCACGATAACTTTTTGTTTCACATGTCATAGACACCATAACTGCATTTTGTTTCTTTCGTGTATGTTTGTTTGTTTGTTACCTTTTCACGCATAAACGGCTGAACCGAATTTTATGAAACTTGGTATGTATATTACTACTAACCCAACTTAGACTTTAGGCTATATTAATATCCTCTGAGACGAACAGGAGTGGGGGTTATAAGGGAAACCTGAAATTAAAAATAGCGATATTTCGTTTCCTATTGGTTTTTCGGCAAATATGAACATAGCAAAAGTTGTTTATTTTGTTATTTAAAGTAACTTTTGTTATATACACTTTTTTTGTATACTGAATTATAAACGAGATATACGCTAAAACCTATAGCGGAAGTGAACAATTTTATTTGGCACGAAAGACTCAATCGAACTAAACTAAACTCGGTATGTGAATTAGCACTAACGCCTTCCTTATAATAAGCCATACTAACATTTCTAGGGACGGGCAGGAGTGGGGGTTATAAGGGAGGCCTGAAATTAAAAATAGTGATATTTCGTTTCCTATTGGGGTTTCGGCAAATATGCACATAACAAAAGTTGTTTATTTTGTTATTAGAGAAACTTTTGTTATATACACTATCGTCGTATACCGAAGTATAAAGGCGTTATACGCTAAAAATTATTGCGGGTGTCAACAATTTTATTTGGCACAAAGGACTCAACCGAACTAAATAAAACACTCCGTATGTGTATTAGCACTAACGCCTTCCTTATAATAAGCCATACTAACATTTCTAGGGACGGGCAGGAGTGGGGGTTGTAAGGGAGGCCTGAAATTAAAAATAGTGATATTTCGTTTCCTATTGGGGTTTCGGCAAATATGCACATAATAAAAGTTGTTTATTTTGTTATTTAGAGAAATTTGCTCAACAATTCTTTTCAATATGAACTATCAGGTACCTCACCTGGAAAAATTAATTCAAATGTATGTTAATATTTTGTCCTTAATAATTTAAATCTATGCATAATACACAGGAAACGGGAAATATGACAATATGGAGGACAGTGAAGTCTTACATAAAAAATTAATTTTATTACTAACAAATCCACAGAACCGATGGATATTAACCCTAAACACTTGGACGGGTAAATGTCAAAACTTGACTTAAGTAATTGTGCAAAGTAAAGCCTAGCAAAAAAATACCACCACCATCCAGCCTCAAATGAATTCCCGGGCAAAGACGTCCCGGTGATAGATCGTCGTCTAAATATCATATTATGCAAAGTCCATTAATAAGCTTGTAAAATCATATTTCCTGGGTAAAGTGGTCACTATTGACAACATTGTTGATTAAACCCTTCATAGGGCATTTCGCTGGTTACCAGAAAAATTATATATCTCTAAAAATAGTGTCAGGGAGTCTATAAATGACTATAAATAATAACAGAAGAGTATAAAAAAAATTGGAGAATAAGTTATAGGAGTGGTCGCTATAGTGGTCCCTTTGCCCGTTAAGGGGATTACCGGCTGACCTACCTGTCTCCTCCTCCAGCAGGGAAAGGGTTCCGCTCTTTTACCTGCTCCTGTCCTTCGTGTCTCCAAATGAATAGTTTGAGCAAATATTTTTGCATAAATGTTTCAATTTCATGCTCTTATCTGTTTCAGCCAAGACATGCACTGTTTTTTATCACTCTAATAAACATATTTGAGAATACTAAATTTGTATAAAATATAATTTAGTTATAATGTAAATTTGATTCTTTAATTTGTGACATAGTAAAAAAAAATAATAGAAGCAAATGAATAATAAATACTCCTGACTTTCTATACTGTAAAATTTTAAAAATGGAATGGTAGTGCTGTATTTTTCTACTTCTCTGTTTTTTTACTTGACATAGAACACACATGCGACAAAACATTTATATTTACTGAAAAATGGTCAAGAATATCTTAGTAAAGTATTACATTCCTTTTTGCTGGAGTAAAAGCAGAAGAACATAGGTGACACCAGGCAATGCACTCTGAGTGTCAAAATCAGTACTAACTGAGCAGTTACCTGGAATGAGCAAGAGCCGATGAAGCAGCCTGATAGGGGGATCTTGGCTCCGGAGGGGCGAACATTCAGAAATAATTCCTCATTTTCTCCTGACATTTAGAGGACACCCTTTGTAACTATTAGTAGTACTCTTAGTCCGAATTTGAAATTGAAAGGGAGCGGTAGGTGGCTGCTATAGTGGTCCTTACTGTATAAAGGGTTAATACCAACTTTGCCCATATGTCACAATTCTGCCCTCTTCATTTGGAAGTTTTCTTGTATCTATAAAATACTGGAGTTGGCCTCATTACCCCCCACCCTCAATAAAGACTAGCCCAGAAGTACCTTCTTATATTTTTTTGTTCTTGTTATTTTCGTTAATATTTGATATATTAGTTTTGTTGCTGGTGTTATTTTTTTGCTATCGATGTTTTCATTTTTTTGGTGTTAATGTTTGTTTTTTTTCTTTCGTAATTTGAGTAATATTGCCTCCTAGGAGTACTCCAAATTAAAATAATTTAAGTATCTCTAAATTTTGCCAACCCCATTTACTTTTCGAATGGAATTAGTCTTTCATGAAAAAAACATTGTCTAATCTCTCCATTCTAGAAAATCCAAAAATAGCACTCATTATTCCTCCCTTCATTGTCTCTAACCACATAATTTTATAATATAATGTACTACTACAGGGTATAAAATATTTTCTCTTGCAAATTGATCTGAAAGTGAAATCTAATGCTGCCAGGAGAATGAGTATAAGTTTGTTGTTATGATTTATATCTATGACAATACTCAATTTTCATCTTCCATCCTGGTAGAATATAGCTTACTTACAATGGATTTTTTTTTGTCTAAATGTGGTGTTTTTTAAAGGATATGTGTAATTGGTTTTAACTGATAACAATGCAGATGAATAGGTATATCGAATTCCTCTAATCAAAACCTGTATAGAAAGGCGGGGATAGTTTTTCACATAGTTAATATTTAAACAATTTTTTATTGAACAGATACCCATTTACTTTGCATTGATATTTGTGACAGATGGGTGTAAGATGCTGTTCATCAGTTTCAGTATTTGTCAGAGAATTTTGTGAGTAGGATTGAGAGTATGGTATGTAGAGGAGATATAGGACTCATTGTGATAAAGACAGTGGGTGAGAGATTTCCAAATTAGGCTTGATTTATCATTATGTATTCGAATGCACCTTGATGAATAAAGAAAGTCTGGATTATTTTCTTATTGTTGAAGTAAAACTTAATCAATTAAAGGGATTTTTCTAATTTTAATATTTTTATTTTAGCGTGATGTATAAACCATAGAAACACTGAATGGAACAATGAATTTACTAGGAGAATTATAATCTAAGATCGATAAGAAAAAAAAGTCTGTCAAGCAGTTGGTGTGTAACCTAAGCAGATTTCTCATGTCC
Organism: Riptortus pedestris; assembly: GCA_019009955.1. Taxonomy (NCBI): domain Eukaryota; kingdom Metazoa; phylum Arthropoda; class Insecta; order Hemiptera; family Alydidae; genus Riptortus; species Riptortus pedestris. The sequence continues at coordinate 95,540,161 of CM032232.1, forward strand.
TGGAATATGACAAGCTGATGCAATGTTTAGTGCTAGGTATTTAAAGAGAAACTTAGATGAGTGGAAGTGGGGGTTTACAAAAGTCTGACACCAAAAAAATACAAATAATTCGGTTAATATTTGAGTTAGAGAAATCATTTATGGTAGAACAATAGTTGTAGAAACTTAAATTCCAACAAGGTTGTTTTATAAAAAATTTCAATCCAATTCATAGTAAGGAGATATTTTGAACTTTCATTATTCCTTTAAACCCCCCCTCCCCCTTGTTTCCCCAAAGCCAATTTGAACTATTACCTGATATAATATTTAGCTTCCCAAGGAAACTGTTAAATATCAAGTGTGGTGTTGATCAAATGAAAATCTTTACTTTAGTATGTAAAATGGCCACTCCAAAAATATTAGCATATATCTTACACAGTAAAACTTCAATGAATACAATATATGGGGCAAAGCATTTAAGCTTTGAATATGGTGTTTCATGATAAACAGCTTATATTTATATAACATGAGTTGGAGTGGGGTTTACTAAAGGCCGAAAACAAAAAAAATGCAAATATTTTGGTTGATATAAAATATAGAGAAACAATGTATATAGGAAATTAAATTTTAAATAAAATTTGTGATCCAATTTTTAATAACAAATTTTCAAAACTCCTCTCCCCTGGTCCAATTTCAACCATTAATGAGCTTGATCTGAGAAAAGAAAAGTTTTCTATTTCTTTCTTTTATTATTATTTTTAATGTCAGACTATTTAAATATTATTTCTAAATAATATATATATACTCTTAGATAATTTATTTTTCTATTTTCTGTTGTAATTATTTTTATTGTTTCACAATTTTATTTTCAGATAATTAATTATAATTGTTATAATATTGTAAAACTCAATTTGAATAAATCTAATTATACATGCTATGTGCAATGTGGCAATTGAACGTGCACATAAATAAGTGACTTCTCATAGGGTTACTATGAAGAAATTGTCCTTAATTATGTCGTTAGTACAAACTCAGAGCTCATTTACCTTAAAAAAATCAGCTAACAATTAATTATTATTATTATGTTAATAGAAACACCAGAGGAAAATAGGTAGAAATTACTCACAATCCTTAAATTCTATTCAAAAATATGCATATTTTATTTCCCATTAAATTAAATAAAGTATTTTATTTAAATATCAACACAAATAATTTCATAATGGATATTTAAATATTTTGAAATAAAACACCAGAACTCTCCAGATTAATGGATACAGAATAGTTCTTTAAATTATTTTGAACTCATAAGAGATACATGTATCTATGTCTGCAAACAATGTATTGTGCTAGTTTTATAAAACCAAGAACACAGAATTACATGGATAGAAATGAAGTTGATATGTTTAGCCATCAGAACATAGGTTGCATTAAATGCTAATTTCTTTGATGAAGGAGAAAAAAAAATTATTTCAGTCCTTAACTTAATGATCTTTCCATTACTTGGCCAGAGAATGTATTCACATATCACCTACAGGACCAATTGAAACCGATAAAATTCTTAAATCAGAGGAAGACATTTATTTTTAAATAAAATAAATTTATTGTTCGAAGAATATTTACTATTCTCGGTTAGCATAATTTAATATCACAGAGTAATCACTTTTATTGAAGAACTCATTACATTAAACACAAAAAAATCTTTCATTTTTTTTAATAGTATAAAAATATCTTAAATTTGTATAAAAATTAAAATTTATTTAGACGTGCCTACCTTAAATGAATCTTACAAATCAATTCATTTTGAATTAGCAAGAAATAAATATCATAATTCTTTAACTTTTTACAAAACCAAGTATAAGGTAAGGTCTTAAGAACTATTTTTTTAAAATTAGCATTAGGCTTTTTAAGACATCACCAAACATTAGGCAGGCTCTAATCAGGAACTAAAATGTGCTGCTGTCAGTAGATAAATGCACGATTAAAAATTTCTTAAAGAAATACATATCAAAGTTAAATTACAAGTACAATGACACGAATCATTTCATATGATTGGTTAAATTTTCAAATACAAAGTCGAACAACTATATGAATTTACATGCATCCGTATAAAGTATAAGACTTTCTCTAATATTCTAAATTATTGATTAATGTAAAGAACGGCAAATAGTTGAAATTTTTAAAATCTAAACAGCATCTTGAGTAGTGAACATGAGTAAAAACTTTGAACGACAGTAATTGCAAATAGAGAAGGGGTGACACAATGGGAGACCACATAATAGTTACAATACAAAAAATATATATAATATTTCAATATAAGGATTTCAAAGAAACAAATCACATACAGGCAAATATTAACATTTCATTTAAAAGCTAATTCATCATTAAAATAAGAAAACAAAAGTATTAATAAAAATAAAATAAAAGTTATTTTGAATGCACAGGCTGGAGGGCATTCAACATCATCAGAAGAATACAAAAAGTCTCCACCTCCCATTATTATTTATAATTTCAGACTGTTTAAATGTTATTTTTCTCACTTTCAGAGCTCTTATAACGGTTGAATGTTCCACTCTTTTTAAGAAGAAACTATGTTCAGAGTAAATTATATTATAAAATGTGTTATAACACATTTTTATCAAGCAAGCATTTAGTGAGTAACGGTATTTAAGTATGCAACTACCAGTTCTCATTAGGAGTTTTAGAATTGGTCCATTTTGTAATAGTCAGTTCTGTAATATATCAATTTCCTAAATCAAATCTAATAAATAAACAAAAATAATTTTGTATATCCCATTCAACTAAAGGTCAAATGATTTTCAATGCTGGCGATAGAAAGCAACAATAATATAAAATAAATAGAGCAAATGATAAACATTTGACTTAATAACTTTGAATACCAAATGTTAATATGTGCTGTTGTGGTTTTCCTTTTTATGAAAAAAATGCATACACTTGCACAGGATTCATGATTAACCTTGAATAGTATACAATCAGTAAAAAAAATAAACTGATAAAAGATTACATTGTCCAATTTGAGCAATAGGTTAAAGTTTTTAACAATTATATTACGTAATTCTAGTATAATAAACTAGGAGTAGACATTTTATCGTAAGACCGATTTGTTTTGAACACATTTTACAGACTCTACTATACTTTTGCAGGAGGGAACTTGAAATTTCCAACATTGTTTAGTCTAAAGAATGCAGAAAAGTGATTTTTTAAATAAAAAATAACAGAACTTTATAAGTTATTGACAACTAACGAGGGCACATAGCATGTCGTCCGCCATCAACAGGAATGCTCGAGCCAGTTATGAAAGATGATAGGTCACTAGCCAAAAAAGCTATGGCATTAGCAACTTCTGACACTTCACCAGGACGCCCTAGAGCATGGGTTGTTTTTGAATGTTCCAAGAAAGCAGCATAAGCAGCATCATCGAGACCACCTCTGCGCTGTAAGGATGTAACAATCACACCAGGACTGACTGCATTCACTCTAACTTGTTTTGGAGCCAATTCTAATGCAACACACTTTGTGAACTGTTCAATGGCTGATTTTGACATACAGTAAGATAGAACTCCTGGAAAGGCTCTTATACCACAAACACTCGAAACATTAACAATGTTCCCTTTTGTCTTTACGAGATGAGGGACAGCTTGCATAGTAAGGTTGTAAACAGAGCGGACATTAACATTAAATACTTTGTCATACTGTTCTAAAGAAGTATTTTCGATACTTCCTAATTCCATTATACCAGCATTATTAACAAGAACGTCCAGCTTGTTAAACTTTTTAATAGCACTCTCAATTAAGTTTTTTACATGCCCTTCATCTTCCATATTTCCAACAACTGTTAGGGGCTCTTTTGTACTTGCTTTTTGGCAGGACTCAGCAACTTTCTTTAAAGCCCCAACATTTCTTCCAGTTAATACGAGATCAGCGCCCAGTTTTGCAAATGTTTGAGCTGTTTCTGCTCCTATTCCTGAACTTGCTCCTGTAATTAATACAACTTTGCCAACGAATTCCATCATTATTCGCTAGGAAATCCTAAAAACTCAACTAATTAGGAAACTTAAGTTACCTTATCATTAACTGATAAGATAAAAATGATAATGAAATCGATTATTTGAAGATGTTTACACTTTCTCAATCGACTGAGACACCGAGCTAATATAGTGACAAAAATTTAAAATTAATCAGCAATTATGTGAGAAAATAAAACGCACATTTTAGTGAACAACATAAACACGTAATATTAAATCCATTTTAGTTTGCTATCCCTTAATAAAATAATTACCATTTTAATTGGTGTTTACAAGAAAGATGTTGCCGGTTTACAGAACGTTTGCTTCAAGATGTACTATATATGACGCGACTTTCGAATAATGTCTTCAAAAGTCCATTGATCCTATCCAAGGTACGTATAATATATCTAGGCCAAGATCTAGGAGATGATGATCATGACGTTTGTTACAAGAAAGAAGAAAAAACATTTTATATATTTGTCTGTTACCGGTCTGGCGGTAGGTTTTGTTTGATCAACAAAAAGTTTGATATTTAAGCGTTTTAAATCAAGAACGATTAGTGTTAGCAGATTTCCCTTCATGACATTTCTTCAAATGTCCATAGATCCTACCCAGGAGATGACGAAAATGAGGTCCGTTCAAAATTTTATATATATATATATATATATATATATATATATATATATATATATATATATATATATATATATATATATATATATATCTGTTAACGCTCTAGCGGTCGCAATTTTTGTTTGATCGTTACCAAACTCGATATTTAATCTTTTTATGTAAAATGAAAGATCAAGTTCGTTAATGGCTGAAATTGGAACAGTGGGAGGGGAGGTTTCTCCGTTTTTATGCGTCGGATCGAAAAAGTGTATAGAATCAATCTTATTGCAAATTAAATTTTCTATAAATTTTGTTTTATACATTTATTCTCTATCTTGAATATTAACCGTGATATTTGCATTTGTATTGTGTGTGAAGTCGGCTACATTCTGGACTTTCCGCGGAAAGCTAGTTCGGTTAGTTTCCCTAACTATTAGTCCCTCGTGAATTGGTTTAGACCTTCGTCACTACTATTGTTGTTAGTAGGCAGATTTCTCTATTGTAAAACTTCACGTGGGAAATCTGCTTAGTTTACGCAACCCCTGCGTGACGGACTTTTAAGGGTTGAGATTGGACAAGGAGGAGTGGTAAAAATCAAGAATTCAAAATATCTCAGTTATTATGAGATAAGTCAAATTGAAAAATGTTGCCTAACAAATATTTTACAAATGTAATGCAATTGTAGTTCCATACATATGTACTGCATCTGGAATAAATTACCTGATATTTTTTGTTTTCACTCTTCTGGAACACCCACTACTGATATTATGATTCTCCCTTATTGTGAGATACTAGAAATATTATTTCCAGATTAAATTTCAACCCCTGTTTACATTAGAGTTAAGCTGACTTCCCCATGACACGATTTTGGAAAAATGTCCTCAAATGTCAATCGATTGTACCTAGTAAATGAAGAAAATATATATATATATATACACACACACACTTGTCTGTTACCTTTCTAGGAATCGCAATTTTTGACTGATAGTTACCAAACTCGATATTTAGGTATGCAAGTTATGCAAAACTGGAGATCAAGTTTGTTAACGGCTGAAATCGGACCAGAAGTGGGAGAATTTAGAAAATTTAAACTATATCTGTTATACTTCGGATCAAAAATCTGTATGTAACCACTCTTATAACAAATTTAATTTAATAAATCTACACTTTTTCTCTATGTATACTATTAACAGATATTTTTGTATGTTTGCATTAGCAAACCCCTAATTTTAGTCATCACACTTTAAATATATGAGAATATATTGACAATCAATTTTATTTCAAGCTTTATTACCAAATATTATTTTCAACAGATCTTTACTAGACGAGAAACATTGAAATTCTACCTTTCATATTTTTATTTGGATATAGAGAATATATAGTGAAATGAGATCAGTAGCGGTGTCATACCAGTTCTTGAGAAATTGGCTTAGTTTATGCAGACCCTGTCTGACAGCCTTTTCTTTTGTTGTATCCTGGGTAGGGTTCAATGAATATTTCAAGACTTTTTCCAAAAATTGCGTCCGGCAAAGGAGTTAAACACAGTACCGAATATAAGCACAGGAGACCTGTGACATCTGATTGGTTAATAAAAAAGATAGGTAAATAATTCTGGGGGATTGGGAAGAAACACTTAGAAATACAGATCTAAATGATGGGCCTGACCCATTCATATGGGTGGGTACAATGACTATATCATGGAACCTGACTAGATCCATATAAATAGATTGGTCCTGACAGCTAGTTCTTTTCTTGCTTTTTTAGGTTAAAGGAGGAGGGGAGGAAGCTAACACGTCTAGTTGAGATTAGTTGAGATACCATGAAGAAGCTAGCAGCATGGCTAGTGAAACATTGGTAAAAACATTTTGCAGAATACCTCAATCCCTAGTCAGAAAAGACATCCCGAGTGTCTAGAACAGATTTTGTTATAATGCTGAGGTCATGCCTTGTAAGATAAATCTGTTGGCTGTAAATGATTTTTCTGAACAACCTTTAGACATATATAGTTTTTCCTGATCAAAATAGATTTGTTTATAGAATATTTTCTATGGGAATACTTTTTATTATAAAAAATCTGATTGTTGAGAGATTAACATGGTTGTTATCTGAAGCTCTATATCTCTGAAACAACATTGAAATTTAACAAATACATGTTGCTCTATATTTATGTTTAATAGATAATTATCCTAATGATGTTTCATTTGCATTTATTTATTATTCATCCTTAAGTATTACATTTTCCAGAGACTTCGTTTCAAGAGTTAAAATTATAAAAAGGAATTTTATTAAATGTTTCATAATTCTCCCAAAAAGAAATTATACATTAGGTGGATACGTTTAAAAAATATATCGAGAGTGACAACGTTTTTCTTCTACTGTGAAAAACGAATGTGAAAATGTAATTTTTTCACAAGAATAAACTAAGTTGTCAATCCAATGTTTTCATATTTTATAAAAAAAAAGGGACAGTTATGAAACGTTAGCTCGTTTTGTTTTTAAAATAATGATGCTTTTTAAAACATTCGGATACAGGCAGTATTAATAGATAGTCCTCTTATTAAAATTTCTTAGTATTTTATATATATAACACCTTAAATATTTCAGTTACTTGTTGTATTTGTCACCAAAAAGGTTTGACTAATTTACCGATAAAATAAAATCTGGAAGTTTCACACTTGTTCTGAGAATAGTACTAAAAGGGGTATATTTAAGAAAATATGTGAATCTTTTTCTTCCATTAACATGTCATGTATTGTCTTTTTATAATTATTTAAAAATTTGATTTAAAGCAATTGGGTTAATCCATTCTTTTCAAAAATTTTACGTATATTGGAAAGTTTCTAATATCAAAATTACCATATTTTAAATTATTAAAATTATAGTTTATTGTTTAATGTTATTTTGATTTAGGGATATTCAATATTTAAAAAAAAAAACCTTCAGTGTTACTGGGAGGTACTAATTTAATGAACAATAACTGAAACAAAGAAAAAATAACTGCTGAAGTAATTTAAAAAAAATAGTTTGATATTTTTTCTATCATTCTTTTAGAAGACAACATGGACCAATAAAAACTATTAAGGAGCATTCAGTGCATGTTTAAAAATGTGTTACTTTAAAAGAGCACTGAAGACGAGACTGGCCCTTGAAAGCACCTGGCTGAGTAGTAAAGTATTAAATCTTGTGGCGGAGTTACCTTTTTTCCAACCATGGATGTAAAAAGCTAAATGTTTGCATGTGAGTTCATCAATCTCGATATAAGTGATTACTAACAAAATGTCGCTTAATCTGTGATACAATAATGGTTTTTCATGTTCATACATTCAGAATTACCACAGAATTTCTATGAATTACTACTTTCATGGCAAATTGCTTGTAGGCTGTTTATAAATGTCTACTAATGAAATTTAGTAGTTTTAGATTTTAAAATTGAACTGTAAAGAGAATAAAAATGTGGAGCACAAGTTTTGATATTTCAACTTCATTTAACTAGAGATTGTTTTCTCCATCGCAAAATATTTAGATTAGTTTTTTTTTTCTTTTTAAGCACATTCAAAGGCTCTTGCATTCATTATTAGAACTACTGACTAGCTGTACAAGTAAAAGGTTCCCTAGTAACTTGAGTATTTATGCATTTTACCAGATTTCTCTTAAGCAAAATCAGCTATTGAGGTAGTACTCATGACACAATTTTCAAAAAATTCTTCAAATGTCCTTGATCCTGTCTAGATGACAAAAATGATATACATTGATAAGTCTTTTAACACCCTAGCAGTCACAATTTTTGTTTTATCGTTAACAAACTCAAAAATAAACGATTCATGTAAAATTAAAGATCAAGTTCATTAACAGCTAAAATAAGACCCGGGGTTTAGAGGGGAATTTCCAAATTTCTCCGTTATTGTATGTCAGTTCAAAAATTGTATATAACTAATCATATTGCAACTTTAAGTGCCTATAAATATTGTTATATTATATTTGATATTTTATGAATATTAACCGAGATATTTAGATATTTTAGTTTCTAGCCTTCGGTAAACTCCCAATCCAACTATAATAATAGCAATAAGCTGTTATAACATGAACCTCTTTAGTCGAAGTTTAAATAACAAATATTCTTTTCATAAGATCTTTATTATGCAAGATACATGCAAATTTGTTGAGTGATGATGTCATTATGTAAGATTTTACGTTCTTGTCTTGTAAACGTTTAATTGATCTGTACCATACTCGATATTTAACCATTTCAGTCAACACTAAAGATCATATTTGTTATTGGCAGCAATCGGATCAGGAACGGGGGAGGGGTTAGGGCATTCTAATTATAAAATTCAAAATATCTGTGTTATTATCAATTGGTTCAAAAAATGTTTTAGAAACAATCATGTTAAAATATTGATGCTCTACAATTGTTGCTCTATGCATTTTTGTAACTTAAACATTAAGCGAGTAATTTGGACTTTCTGAGATAAAATTTGAGAAAATGACAATGGCAACTGTCGTGACAGTGATATTTCGAAATGGTCTGACGGTCTGGACTATGGGTAAAAGTACCTTGACAATGAAAATGATCATTTAGTATCACTGTTTAATATTATTTATAAAAAATCAATGCATTCAAGAGACAAAGAAAACATTTATGTATAAAGGATTTTAGATGCACACAAACCAAAAAAAAAGGTTTTAAAGGAATATTTATAAAAATAAAACAAAATAAAAAGGTCTTGAAATGATTGTATTAAATGACATTTATAAAAAGATATCTTTAGGAATTCAAAATGCAGTTGAAAAAATATATATATTTATAAAAACATGAAATTCAAAATCTCTTGAATTACAGAACACTTTTTTTGTAAAAAAAACCATAGTAAATGAAGTGAATTGCTATACAATAATCATGAATGCCAAGGAAAAACTGGTTGTTCAAAAGTACTGGTAAATCTATATATATATATATATAAAATTGTAACCTCTGTCTGTACATTGATTTTTTTTGCGAAATTTCACGATAACTTTTCGTTTCACATGTCATAGACACCATAACTGCATTTTGTTTCTTTGGTGTCTGTTTGTTTGTTTGTTTATTTGTTTGTTTGTTTGTTTGTTACCTTTTCACGCAAAAACGGCTGAACCGAATTTTATGAAACTTGGTATATATATTACAACTAACCCAACTTAGACTTTAGGCTATATTAATATCCGCTGCGACGAACAGGAGTGGGGGTTATAAGGGAGGCCTGAAATTAAAAATAGCGATATTTCGTTTCTTATTGCCTTTTCAGCAAATATGCACATAACAAAAGTTGTTTATTTTGTTAATTAGAGTAATTTTTGTTATATACACTTTTTTCGTATACCGAATTATAAACGAGATATACGCTAAAACCTAAAGCGGAAGTGAACAATTTTATTTGGGACAAAAGACTCAACCGAAATAGGTTAAACTCGGTATTTGTATTAGCACTAACGCTTTCATTAAAACAAGCCATACCAACATTTCTAGGGACGGGCAGGAGTGGGGGTTATGAGGGAAGCCAGAAATTAAAAATAGAGCGATATTATTTCGTTTCCTATTGGGTTTTCGGCAAATATGAACATAACCAAAGTTGTTTATTTGGTTATTTAGAGTAACTTTTGTTATATACACGTTTTTCTTATACCGAATTATAAACGAAATATACGCTAAAACCTATAGCGGAAGTGAACAATTTTATTTGGGACAAAAGACCCAACCGAAATAAATAAAACTCAGTATGTGTATTAACACTAACGCTTTCATCATAAAAAGCCATACCAACATTTCTAGGGACGGGCAGAAGTGGGGGTTGTAAAGGAGGCCTGTATTTAAAAATAGCTGTATTTCGTTGTCTATTTGTTTTTCGGCAAATATGAACATAACAAGAGTTGTTTATTTTGTTATTTAGAGTATCTTTTGTCATATACCCTTTTTTCTTATACCGAATTATAACCGAGATATACACTATAAACTAAAGCGGGAGTCAACTATTTCATTGGGCGCTAACGATTAAACCGAACTTAAAAACTCGGTATTTCAATAAGCATTAATTCTTCCATGACTATTAGCTATATTAAAATTTTTAGGTTAAAACGGGAGTGGGGGTTATAAGGGAGGCCTGAAATCAAAATTTGCGATATTCCATTGTCTATTTGTTTTTCGACAAACATGCACATAACAAAAGTTGTTTACTTTGTTATTTAGATTAACTTTTGTTTTATACATTTTTCCAAGAACAATATGTGGAGTAAGTAATTTGCGTATAATTATTGATATGCTCAACAATTCATTCCAATTTGAACTATCAGGTACCTCACCTGGAAAAATTAATTCAAATCTAAGTTAATATTTTGTCCTTAATAACTGAAATCTATGTATAATGCACAGGAGACGGGAAATATGACAATATGGAGGACAGTGAAGTCTTACATAAAGAATTAATTTTATTATTAACAAATGCCAACAACGGGTATAAACCCTAAACACTGGGACGGGTAAATGTCAAAATATTGTGCAAAGTCAAGCCTTGCCAAAAAAATACCATCACCATTCAGCTTCAAATGAATTCCCGAGCGAAATCTACTGGAGAAAAGCAATATAGCTTGGGTGTTGTCTTAAATATTAATAAGAAAGAATACTACAAAAAGGAAAATATTTATTTTGCTACAATGGAGGAACAATGGTTAAAATAAGTTATTGTGCCCTTTACATTCTTCTTGATAGGAGATTTACTGGCAAATTCTTTTCAGATATAGATGCACGTAATATGAAAAAAAGACGAATTTCATTAGACAATATAGAAGAAAATAGGATGATAAAAAAGCAAAAGCTAACAAGTGATGAATTAAATTTAGAAACAAATAAAAATAATAAGAAGAAGAGGGAAGATGTGGTCCAAAAAAATAAAAGAAAAGAAGCTTCAACAAACCTCAATAAAAATTTTTTTAGGTTTAAATTAGAAGCAGATTTGTAAAAATAATAAACTTAATACTCACATTTTATTCCAAAATAGAAATTACAATTAAAAGAAAACTTAGATAAAATAGAATTACTACCGTTCTATTCTTTCAACGATCACCCACAAATATATAGGATTCTGAAACTAATTTGTAATGTGGTATTTAATATAGCGGGAAATATAACAATAAGGGAACAATGAATTTCATATATATTACATTTAAATTTTGATTCTGTTACTTTACCTTTAATTATACTATTTTTTTTTTTTTGTATTTTATTGTTATATTTCCAGGCTATACTACATACCCCATTACAAATTAGTTTCAGAATCCTATATATTTCTGGGTGATAGTTGAAAGAATAGAACGGTTGTAATTTTATTTTATCTAAGTATTCATTTAATTGTTTTTTATTATTTTGCAATAAAATGAGAGTATTAAGTTTATTATTTTTACTATCTGTTTGTGATTTAAAGCTAAAAAATCTGTTATTGAGGTTTTTTTAAGCTTCTTTTTTTTTGGGACCACATCTTCCCTCTTTCTCTTATTATTTTTATTTGTTCCTCATTTTAATTCGTCACTTGTTAGTTTTTGCTTTTTTAATAGCCTATTTTCTTCTATATTGTCTAATGAAATTCATATTTTTTTTCTTATTACATACATCTATATATGAAAAGAATTTGTCAGTAAATTTAAAAATATTTAATGATATATTTCTTTTCTATTACTCTTGTGAATTTTGTTCAAAGGTGGAATGAAATCAAAGCAGAACAGCCAGCATTTCAGAATAATTTATGCCTTCCTCAGGGCACTACCTTCAAGATTGTTGAAGTACTAATACTTATTTTGAAATTACTATGTATTTACTATTTATTATTACTTTTAGATATAGCATTTATTTGTGAGGTGAAACTTCTATCTTCCTGTCGCTATATATGGTGAGACACCCCAATATACTGACATGTGTATAATTCAGTTAATAGAAAGTTTTGTTTATCTATCTTAGGATTCCAAATGAAAATTTTGACAAAAAAAAAATAACCATGATAAGTGAAAAACTGATACGCCAGAAAAAGATTAGTCAAGAAAATATTAAACATTAACCAATCAAGTGGCCATTGCCAATAGAGAGGCAAAAGGTTGGGAATAGATACTTGCTAAAAACTGTAGCTCTCCTATCAAGGATATTGGAAAGAGCACAATAACTTATTTTAACAGTTGTTCCTCTATTGTAGCAAAATACTTATTTTCATTTCTTCCTTTTTTGTAGTAGTCTTACTTATTAATATTTAATTAATTAATTATTTATTAACGTCCACTTATTGCAACTAAAGCTAATTGGGACGGGTTATCTACAGTTTACCACCCTTTTCTAGCCAGGGTGTGACAAAGGATTTTATTTAATGAATTTCGTCACTAAATAAATTCCTTTGCCTAGGCGGGAATCGAACTTGCCACTCTAGGATTACCATGTGAGATTAATGGCAACGCTTTAACTCACATGGCTAACCTGAGCCCCATATTAATATTTAAGACAATACCTGAGCTATATTGCTTTTCTCCAGTAGATTTCTATTACACTTACCAGTACTTTTTTACAAGTACTTCATTGGCGTTCTTTATTATTGTACAGCAATTCACATCATTTACTTTTTTTATTTTTTTTTATTTTTTTTTTTTTTTTTACAAAAAATGATTAAATAATTTAAGAGACTCTGTACTTTAGGTTTTTATAATTATTTTTTTTCAACTGCATTTTCCTAAATGTCTTTTTATTAGTTTCATTTAATACAAGCTTTTCAAGACTTATTTTTTTAACTTTATAAATATTCTTTAAAAGTCTTTTTTTTTTTTTTGTTCGAGTGTATTCTAAAATCCTTAATACATAGTTTTCTTTGTCTTTTGAGTGCATTGATTTTTATAAGAAACATAAAGTGATACTAAAAGAGAATTGTCATTGTCATGGTACTTTTACCATAGTCATGACCATCAGGCCATTTGAAAATAACATTGTCTTGGCAGTTGTCATTGCCATATCCTCAAATTTCGAAGAAGATATTCTGTTTCATGAATAACTGCCCATCTTAGAAGCACTGGGAGGAGTGCCAGAAAAAGTGGGAAAGAAGTTTGGAAATTACTCATACTCAAAATTTGAGAATTTTTGAACCTTAAAAATTGTCTGTAGTCTGGAAATCGCCCGTATACATGTTGCCCTCTGCCCCCTTCTTTTGCAGAGAAAGAATTTTTTTCTTTCTGCAAGTACTTATATCTATTTTTCCAATTGACTTTTCAATGATGATAGTAATTGGTGGTTTAAAAAGTCAGCTCCATGACCAACCTGTTTTCAAGTGAGAAAACTATTCGTATTATTAGCCATTTTTAAGGAATACATACAACTTGCCTATTGCCACTGAAGGTTAATTAAAGCTCCTTTTAATATAAGGTATTTTTAGTCGGATGAAAAGCATCATTATAGGATTGTATTGCACACACTAACTAGTCAGGTTATATAATTTTTCCCTTCACTGTAAATTCTCCACTGCCAATACATTATGGTCCAGTATCTCCTCTAAACATTTGCTTACGTTTCCTGAGTTTAGCCTTTTGTATTTTATCGAATAACAAATTTTATTGAGGAAAAATATGTGTTTATTTAGAATAGAAGTAGACTCATATAGAGCCTACATATGGAGAGTTAAATATATGATTATATATAAAACAATTTTATATTTTATGAATATGGCGGGATTAATTAATAAGGAAATATTTACATTTTCAAGAAAATTTATTTATAAAAGTAAAAACATACAACAACTAAGAAATGGTAATAAATACATTATTGCCCATAAAACTATTTAAATATTCCTTAAATTAAAGAGCTTATTTTAATTACAACTTCTAGTGGATTCGTAAATTATAAGTGATAAAGTTTATAAACTAGAGACTTACATTCTGAATGCGCTAGATTTTGAACATAATTCATTTACTACTAAGCAACAATAAAATTAAAGTAAAATTTATTATATTAATAAGTAATACCTTAATCTAAACAATTACAATTTTTCTCAATGAATGATTTAAATACATAGCATTATAGATGAAACATACTTTAAAACAAGTATACCTCCATTGCGACAATAATACTGTCATGGAAGGGTCTCATTATACAATAATGATGGTTTTTATTTGAACCAAAATAATGAATAATTAAAAAAAAGTATGTATATACATTTTCAGGATTTTTATGAAATTACATTGGGTTTATGAGTAGTCTTTTAACCTTTTATCAATTCTATTGGCAAATTATAAACTTAGAAAGTAAACTTGCATTTTTTCATATATTATATAAACCACTAAAAAAAAAACAATTAAACACAAAGTAAAAATTAAGGCTACAATTTTTGTTTGGGGAAGGCAGTGACTTGTAACTGATGGCTTTAAATTTATGACAATTATTTATCATGTGAGTTGCTAAAAAGTTTACTTGTCTGAAAGGGTGGAATATTTTATGTTTTTTACAGGTAACTTGACAAATTCTACATGACAAGAGGAGACAAGCTTTCTGGTCTACGTACTGGCAGGATGGCATTTTCTTTCCTAGTTAGGTGATCTAACCAGGAAAGAAAATATACACGCACCAGTGATACACTCAAGGCACCCAATTTAAACATAAAATGAAAGACTGAAACTCTTTTTTTCTAGAAAAAATTGAAAAATAAGGGATTATGGATTTAAGCAGAATAAACTCTTGGGCACATGGCATGCCTGCCACCATCAATAGGTAAACTGTCACCTGTGATAAATGAGGATTTGTCGCTGGCGAGAAATACAATGGCTTCTGCTACTTCATTAGCTTCTCCGGGCCTTCCCAATGCATGTGTAGCCTTGGCTTGTTCCAGGAAGTTGAGGTACTCCTCGTCGGCCAGTCCTCCTCGTTTCTGGATGGGCGTGACAATGACTCCAGGACTGACGGCATTCACTCGGACCTGCAGGGGAGCAAGCTCGAGGGCAACGCACCTTGTGAACTGCTCGATGGCTGCTTTAGACATACAATAAGAAAGCACACCAGGAAAAGACCTCACTCCACAAATGCTCGAGACATTCACAATGTTACCTCTGGATTTGATAAGATGAGGAACTGCTTGCATAGTGAGGTCATATACACTGCGAACATTTACCTTGAAAATTCTGTCAAACTGATCCAGAGTGGTGTTTTGAATGTTGCCCATTTCAAGAATTCCAGCATTGTTGATGAGAACGTCAAGCTTCTTGAACTTATTGATGGTGGAGTTGACCAGACTCTTGACGTGTTTCTGGTCTTCTAGAGAACCTGTGACTGCTAGGGGGGACCTGTTGCTGATGTTGTAGCATGTATCTGCTACTTGGCTCAAAGCAGGCAAGTTCCTTCCAGCGAGGACGAGATCAGCCCCAAGGCGTGCGAAGTGAATTGCAGTTTCAGCTCCAATGCCTGAGCTGGCTCCAGTGATGAGAACTACCTTTCCTGCGAAGTTCATCATTTTCTCTGAGATGGTTGGTTGTATGTGCTGTCTGTACACAGGTGACCAATGGACTGTCTAACAGCCGTAAATCTTAGCATTATATAGTCATCAGCAAGTGCACTCGGCGCTTTTTCAAGTGGACGATAAGGCCTCAATTTTAATGTGTTTTACACACTCTTTAGCCGGGGAGGAAATCACGCCGCCTTCGAGGAAATAAAGGCTATGTAATGCTTTATGTAACTAACATCTTGAAAAGATTTTACATTTTTTTTCCTTGTCTCAGCTTTCCTCTATTATGCCTTGTGGATAATTTAATTTTTTGCGTATTCGCTTTCACGGCATTCCCTAAAAGTAATGTATTTTTCCGTAAAAATGCACAAGCGGCATTCAACATTCTTAGTTGAACTATACATAGTACAATTTTTCTCCCTTAAACACTCATATTGTATTAAAAAAAATATGTTGTTAATACCTAGAAATTAAAATTTTGAATTAATAATATGCAAATTATGATGCGCTTGCATAAATATGTAAACAATGAAGGACACTTCCGTTGCTTAGTGCCTGTCACCCTCTAGTGCTTTAGGCCTATAACATCATATATATATATATAAAATCTGGTCCATTCAAAAGTATATATATATACTTATGAATGGACCAGATTTTCGTCATCTCCTAGGTACGATCGAGGACATTTGACGAAATTTTCCCCCTTCAATAACTGATTTCCCTCAAGGGAAATCTGCTGAAACGGATAGCCTTAAAATGTTAAAATTTCATATTTAGGATTATTGTAACGTCTAGTTGTACACTTCCCTTTCAATTGAAATCCATTAAGAAGGAGCGAGGGTTAGAGAAAGCGGAAATAAATAAAATTAAATTTCTCCTTATTAGAACTACAAAAAAATTGTATTTGTATTTTTTTAGCAGATTTTCCTAAAGGGAAATCAGCTATTGAGGTCGTACTCGACGCGATTTTCGAAAAAGTTCTTCAAATGTCCATCGATCCTACCCAGGACATAGCGAAAATGAGATCCGTTCAAAATTTTAACTATGACTATGAGGTCCGTTTAAATATATATATATATATATATATATATATATATATATATATATATATATACTCGATATTTATTCGTTTTATGTAAAAAAGAAAGATCAAGTTCGTTAATGGCTGAAATCGGACCAGTGGGAAGGGGGGGTTTTCGAAAATTCTAATATCTCCGTTATTATGCGTCGGATCGAAAAACTGAATAGAATCAATCTTATTGTAAATTAAATTTACTATAAATATTGTTATATACATTTATTCTCTATCTTGAATATTAACCGAGATATTTGCATTTTTATTAAGTGAGTAATATAAAGGACGAGATGAGATCGGCTGTTGTTGGTTCTATTCGGGACTTTCCGCCGAAAATTAGTTCGGCCGTTTACGTAACTGTTCGGCTTTGGTGAAATGGGTTTAGAGACTCCTTACTACTACTGTCATTAGTAGGCAGATTTCTCTATTGTAAAACTTCACATGGGAAATCTGCTGCTGTTTACGCAGCTCCTGCATGACGGACGTTTTTTGTTTCTCTTGGAAAAATGTGTAAATTATGCTCTATAATATTTTTCGTTTCGATGAATTGGAACGAAGAAATCGCATATCACTTTCAAATAAATTAATTTTAAATGATGTGGAAACAAACATTTTGTATATTTAATTTAATTTAATAGAAGTACAAGATCATGCGCGTACATCAGATTTTTAGTACACTCATTATTCGAAATGGGGGAAAATAAACAATGCCTATTTCCTCGTCAAAGTTTAGTTAAAGAATAACTAACAGAGTTTTTTAATCTTTTAGGCGGCAAATGTAAATAGTACAGGACTTTTTTACAACTTTTTTTTATCAATTAGTGAAGAATTGCACTGACTTTTGAATCATCTGCGTAGTAATGACTATATGAGCAGTAAATCTGAAACAGTACGGAAATTATTTTTTATAAAAGGTACATTTATTATAAATAAATATTCTATTTTTTGTTTAGTTTGGCACTGAAAACAATTTGTTATATTCAATATAATCAAGATTATTTCGAGATACATGAACACTTTAACGGCATTTAGGAACGCAATTACATTTCATTTCATTGACGGCTCCGAAGAGGTTACATTCTTCGATATAATGATATGAATTGAAATAATTTTATTCAGCAGCCAACCGACAATTAACCTTGAAAACATTTTTTTTCTAATTTTCAATTCATGAATCCTTCTTAAACAAATAAATTTGCCAATTATATTGAATTTTATCTACTTGAGTTTAACTGCGAAAATTTAAAGCTATTCTCGTACTGCTAACTTCAACTTCCAGCCAGGATGAAATATATTTAACTTTAAATTGATTATAGAATATATTACTCCCTTCATTTAAGTTTCGTTTAGTTTACCTTTATTTTAAAGACCACATGTTTGCTTTTGATAAATAAATATTATTTGGAAAGTTAACATGGTTACCTAAATTAGACGTTTATTGATTGAAGCTATTTCAAAGCCTCAGGAGAATGACTGTAAGTTTAGTAGACATTCCTTTATTGAATATAGTGGAAATTATTGTATACAGGGCCCTAAGTAGGTGCTACGATTGTAACAGTTCGCTCTACTTTTGCAGTGTATGGACAAATGGCATAGAGCATTCAGTTTACAATATCCGGACATAGTTTGGGATCCTGGAGTGGTGGTATGATGCCCCGAAGAGTTTTAGCCGATGACTGTCCTTTAGATCGTACGGCATTAGGTGAGTAAATCAATGCAATAATTTTAATCAGTGAGGTAGGAAGACGGGTGCGAAGAGGTAGCCAAATTAAGAAATATATATGTCGTGTCTATTATAATGTATTCTGTTTGTGCTGACATCCTCAAATGTTATATAATAAAAATTTGTTTATTTTTATTATTACTACGGTAAATGGTTGTGACTAGTTTCCTCCCACCCGTACATACCACATTCTAAAAGAATACTTCACAGATTATTTATTTATTTATTTGGAGCTTCGCAGCAGTGGCGATGTTGCTCAGAAAAAAAAACAACTATACAATTAAAAAAAATAAACAGAATTAATTTAAACGAAAATAAAACAACATAACAAAAATTTAACACGAAAAATAGAAAAGCAACACGAAACAGAAATTGAACATGAAAAATAGAAATGGAACACAAAAACGGAACAAAACAGAAATAGAAAACGAATTTGGAACAGACAACAGAACTGAAACGAAAAACAGGAATGGAACACAAAAACCAAAAGGAAAAACAAAACACAGAAATGGAAAACAAAAGCAAAATGGAAAAAACAATAACAGAAATGGAACACAAAAACAGTTCGCAGATTAGTTAAAATCAAATTTTATCACTTTAAAAAAATTACAGTATGGCCGAATTTTGTAAAAATATGCATCGTTCAAAAATGATTTCCATTAGAGTTGATATTTTTTTCACGGAACAAGCAATTATAATTTCTCAAGTCGGAAATTTACCTCGTCCATTATTCTGGTACAATAACCACAACAATGAATTATATTATTATTTTATAATTATGTACTATAAAATTCTTAGTCCCACTCTGGCTAGAAAAGGGTGGTAACCTTTAGATAACCCGTCCCAATTAGCCTTAGTTGCAAAAAGTGGACGTTAATAAATAATAATGTTTAATTATTTTGATATTGGATGTGTATTTATTCGTAAAGATATTCAACTTACAAACGATCATAATATATTTTCTTTAGTCAAAGAAAACTTTTTTGATATTTAGCGTTTTTATTTTATTTAAGTAGAAGTCAACTACTACCCAAAAGCTGAGTTCTTGAGGAAGAGGTCCAAGGTCTGTACAAGTCTTCAATGAATTCCATAGAAATCTGTTATCACTGAATTGACCTAAATGTTCAATCCAAATATCATACTATAATGTTTCACTTCCAAGGTCCTTGGCATTATTCCTGTTAAGGTCTTCTGGTTTCGACCGTGTATCATAGCGTCTATAGCCCATATTACATACTTAAACAGTAATAATAAAATATCTTAGTGCAAACCAACCGCGATCGCTTAGTGGCGAGTAAATCTATACTTCAAAGGGAACTTGTATACTCTGCGAATTTTCTTCTGTATTTTTTAGTTTTTTTATTTCACTATTTAGAAGGAAATTTGCTAATAACTATATGGCGCCTATGATAAAAATGAATCTTTGTTTTGGTCTCGGCATGGGATCAAGAAGTGTAATAAAAATAATTAACAGGTTTATTGATGACAAATAAACTAGTTCTGGTAATTGGTTTACTATTTCATAGTGGTGATGGAGAAACTCGCATTTCCTCGAAATACTTCTGCACACTGTGTATTAAAACATATCTGTAAATCACAGTAGGATTAAGAGTAATATTTTTTTAAGTGCCACTCAAACTCAATGTAATGAAATGGAGTAGTAGTATAGACTAGTTAGAAGTGCTGTTGTTAAGGATTTGAAGTGCGTCTGTTCGTCACGTGAAGTATTTTAGAAATATGGAGTCATATTTTTATTTTTAAAAATGCATTATAATTCAAAATTTTTTTTTTAATTTTAAAGGAAGCTGTCTATGTATTTTATTCATTTACGTATGCTAATAAAACCTATCTGTAATATTACTTCCGCCCTCACTAACCATGACCTACCTGATGCTGCACATAATTCATTGCTGGAAAAAATGGCCACACTTCCACTGTGACAATTTATTATAGTGACAGGGCGCTTTCGATGCAGTGCATCATCATCATTGCCCTGTTGACATACAAAAAAACAATAATTAACCTATCGCTATTAAAATATTTTATAAAAACAGTAGAATTGATAAAATCGTCATACAACAATAAAAAACTATGGTTCTTTAAACTAGAGAGCCAATCTGGCCCGTCTGGTCAACATCCAGGAAGTTAGGTAGGTTACCCTCTCTCTTCTCTCTTGTACAGTAAAGAGTGTGCTTCCTTTGACTATATAGTCTGGGTTAAGTTGTTTAAATGTTTTTATTGTTCTAACTTCATTTACTTATTTGGGGGGCTCAGGTTAGAGATGTGAGTTAAAGCGTTGACCTTAATCTCACATAGTAAACCTAGGGAGTTCGATTCTCGCCTGGGCAAAGGAAATTATTTAGTGACGAAATTCATTAAATAACATCCTAAGTCCTACCCTGGCTAGAAAAGGTTGGTCACATGTAGATAGCCCGTCCCAAATTAGCCTGAGTTGCAAAAAGTGGACGTTACTAAATAATAATAATAATAATAATCATTTACTTATTTTTGAAAAATTGCCTGTTGATGTGAGAAAGGTTTTATGTTATTTAGTTTTAGGAATAATAGTTTTATGACCACGTTATCTATTCGACACTTTTTCTAAAATCTTTTAATAGAGATACGTTAATTATTGTTTTTTGGTTTGTCAATAGGACACTGATCATGACGCACTGCATCGAAAGCGCTGTCATTTTAATAAAGTGTTACATTGGAAGTGCGGCCATTTTTTCCTCTACTACAATAGAAGTCCATCTTAAAATAATTCATTGCGTTTTATTCAAATGTTGAGAAACAGAATCCGGATAAGGAGCATAAGTATTATTTCCGGGATAGAAGGGGAAGGAGAAAACTGGAGAAAAAAAAAATAAATACAAGCAAAGTGCTTTGTCTCTTCTAGATTTACTGATTGTGGAAGGAAGGTCTACTTTGTTTTCTTTTAGGAACAAAATAAATTGAAAGATCCGGTTGTGATCTTTGTTAACACTCTGAAAAATAGGATTGAATAATAATAATATGCAGTAACAACGGAAGGATAATAAAGTCAAAACTTCACTCTTAATACTTCATTTATTAAATGCAGAGTATTTTCGGGGCAAACCGTCCCATCTTCAGTGCTCTAGAGTTAGTTGAGCCGACATCTCCGGCGAGACCCCGCGGTTGTGTTTTGACCTCATTATCCTTCGGTTGATTGACCTCCAACAGCCAGCCCAAATCACGAGTATGGAGTAAGTTGTAGCTCCTACTCGGTAAGGCTGGCGGAAAATGGTAACAGGAACAAACGTATTTTTGTATTATCTCGAGGAAAAGAACTCGGGTAAAAGGGAAGTGCAAATATAATGAAACACCTGACAAGCTGTATTGATACAATCGAGCTGGTTTGAGCTGTAAAGGTCAAGGAAGATTCTTCACTTAATGAAAAAAATTATCATAAAACACCTGAAGAAGTTTTATCATTAGCTAAACAACACGAAATGTGAGTTTTGTAAAGATTCTTTCTAAATTTAAATCATTTCCTTGCTAAAATGTGTTAAGTATTTAATAAATGTATTTTAGGGCGGGCGTCTTGGCAGTTGCTGCATACTATTGCCGCATACTATCCGGATCATCCTTCTCTTTCCGAACAAAGGGATATGTTCCTGTTCATCAACTTATTTGCCAAGTTCTATCCTTGCCGAGAATGTGGGATGCAATTTCAAAAACAGTAAGCCATAATTATGCATATACATGAGTTTTATATAAATATTACTGAAATAACTATATATAATTATATATACACGCGTATATATTTAGGAATGACGAAAACCCCGATGAACGTTTATTATTGTACTATTCTTTCAGCTCAGTGGAGTCATTTTCTAGAGCTTTTAGCTGCAGAAGAACATTGCAATAACTATTAATAAAACATCGATATTAACCTTCTTCTTCTTCATTTTCTTGTCCCCCTCGTGCCACTCAGCGAGGAGATGCCTGGTCCAAGCCAGGCAGACATCATGACCCCGAGCCAGAGCCTTGATAGAATTCCCTTTTGCTGTCCCAGCCTAGATCCACATAAGCCCAGGTCTTCCTCGAGGGCCATGTCGGAGTGGCCTGGCTTCAAAGAACTTCCGTGTATCCCTGTCTTCATTCATCCGGCATAGATGGCCGAACCACTTCAGTTGTCTCTCTTCAATTGAACTTCTCAGATTGGGTGGAAATTATTTTAAAAATATTAAACTTCCGTCGGCAAAGATCTACACATACTTTTACTCAAATACCACTTAGATTTTCAATGTTTTTTTTTTTTATCAAATTATAATATTGTAATATAATTCTGATGTTTACCAGGGGATATATGATATTTGGACTAATGAAAAATGCCTGCAGAATGTGGCTGGTATTAGTCATTGTACTTGTTCATACAAAAAGGCAATCAATTAAAATGTAAAAATCATAAGAACATAGCGTTTCTCTTCACAGTCTATGGCTGTTTTTTGAGGTAGGTAGAGGGATGACTGGATACTGGGAGATTGCTAGAGTGGTTTTCATCAGATGAAAAACTATGTCTACGCCACTAGGGAAATTTTGGAGTAAACGTACGCGCATGATGTTGCTCTTTATCTCGTTGGCTTCCAACAGGCTTATGACAGTTTAGATAGGTTAGAGTTACTAGAGCGCTATAGTCATTGAAAATACCTCTCAAGCTCGTCAGACTGACGAAGATGACATGGTCATGTATCGACAGTACGAAAACTGCCTGAGAAACAGAAAACTGACAAGACTGATGGCGTATCAGACGCTAAGTCGAGATATGGAATTGTATGGAGAACGTGACATCATCTGTGCTATCAAAAAGGGAAGGCTGTACTGGTTGCGGACGTGTAACAATGAAAACCAACACTAAGATGCAGTGTGATGGCATCAGAAGGAACAGGAAATGGAGTTGCCCTAGGCCGTGGACGTTTAGTCACCTGTTAGGGGACTTGCGGAGGTTGGAGATTCGAAATAGAAGCCTGATGGGAGCAGTGAGAAAAAGAAAGTCCGGTGATGGCAGACGCACGGACTCTTCAAAAAACTATAGCGCTAGGTAAGGTAGTAAGTTTTTGGCAGATATTAATATTTTTTTCATTTCAAATTCCCATTCATTGAGAAAACAGTTCAAAGGAAGTGAAAAATAAACATATATCTGATATATAATGTTTTAAAACATAACAGAATTTATTTTTGTAATTTATCAAGGCACCCGTGATCGACAGTTAGGATATGGTCATGTTCGTATGATAAAATGTTGCAGAAGATTGAAAACGGAGTATTTTATTGTGGTACAATTTCCAGTTCTTTGGAAGCCTGACTGACCATTTAGGACAACGGACCCCCCAGGTATTGAAACGCTTATTTCTGGGCAAACATTCATTTTAAAATAAAAATTCAACTTTCTGAATTGTGTTTTTCCTTCAAGTTTAATTAATCCAGAGAAATTAATACTATTAGTTGGTATATTGAGTTTGTCGAAGAACTTGGATCAACTAACATAAATTGTTTAGTCTGAAACCATTAGCTGCATCATCTGGTAGGATTTACTTACTTTTTAGTTCATTATATATATATATATATATATATATATATATATATATATATATATATTTTAAGGTAGTGGGATTTATAGCTTTTGTTATATAGAAAACTTGGGATAGGTAAAAGGTTTTGAGAGTTGGTCATTTGCAACAGTGTTGATATTTTAAAGACCCGAATTTATATTAATGGATATGAACATTATGGTGTTTCTTTGGAAATATGGCGTGTATTTGTAAATATACATGTAACAAATTATGTTGACAGAATAAGCTACAATCCACCAGACGTACGGTCAAGAGCACACCTTGCAGACTGGATGTGCAATGTCCACAATATCGTCAACAGGCGACTGGCAAAGCCTCAGTTTAACTGTGGCCTCTCAGACCAAAGGTGGAGGTACGGCTGGGACGATGGATCGTGCGATTATTGAATTCGAAGAGAAAAACTCTGTTCAGCCGGCTATTTTTCGATATTATCCACGGATAGCTAACAAATAAATATTCTCCTAAGTAGCAAGCTTTATTTAATTATGAAAATTTTAAAATATATATCTATAGAAGCTAGAGAAAAGATAATTTAGAAATTGAGGATCAAAACAGGATTGATGAAATGTTGTGTTTTTTATTGATGAATAATCCTCTAAGGATTATTATTAACAGTTACTAAAAACAGAAATGAAGAAATTGGCGTAGTCCTGGCTGTTGTTCAAATTATTCTTCAAAACATAAATAAAAAAAAAAAAAATGATATAGACACCACATGACCTCCTAATCTACGCCTCTTAAATAAAGTAAACAAAATGTTTTATTATTATTATTTATGAACGCCCACTTTTTGCTACTATGGCTTATTGGGACGGGTTATCTACTGGTTTTTACTCTTTTCTTGCCAGTATGGGACTAATGATTTTATTTAATGAGTTCTTCAAGTTCCTCGAAGCAATCGAACTCGCCAACGCTTTCACTCCCAAGGCTTATCTGAGCCTCCAAAATGTTTTGAAGGGCTTCATTTAACATGATTTAATTTGTAAGTTATGTAAGATATCTTCATTCCACTGGATTGTATAAAAAGTGCCTTATAACACGGTTCATAGATCTTTTTATGATAGATAAAAATGGTTCCATCCAATTTTTTTGTACCTCGGCAGAGGTACGGAGGATGTTGCAGTTATTTATTTCCGCCTACCTTCAAAACCCCTCCACTCTTCACCTTCAGTTCATTTTGTTCAATAGGAGAGGTACACACCTAGATGGTACAACAGCCATATATAAGAAATTTCAATATTACAAGGTGAGATGTTTTTGATTAATGCAAGTTACGACACATACATCCGTACCGTACATTCATCTAGTAGAAACTAGTCAAAATGGGTCCAGGGTAGGTGAAACCGGAAAATCTCTTTGAAATTTGATTCAAAATGTTTGCGAAAAATCGTTAATTTTAATTGAAACATGGAAGTCAAACAGTTAAAATAAAAGTCTAATGTAACATAAGATGGTGCAACATAAAACAGTCCAGTTAAGGGCCACTTAGCTTCTTTTTAATCCCCGTAATCTGACTGGGGCTATCTACGGGTATGACTCTTATTACAGAGAATTGCGACTCGTAAGAGGAGCTATAAATGAAGTTGACTTTTAGCAGATTTCCTTAAATGTCCATCGACCTATGTGATGACGAAAATGTGGTCCACTCTACGTTTTATATATATATATATATATATATATACATATATATATATATATAAAATTTGTCTGTTACCGGTCTAGCGGTCTCGTTACTAAACTCTATGTATAAGCGTTTATTACAAACCAAAGATCAGATTCGTTAGCAGCTGAAATCGGGGCGGGGTGAGGGAAGTGGGTTTAAAGAGTTGGTGATCGGAAAATCAAAATATTCCCATTATTATCAGTTGGATTGGAATATTGTATATAACTATTCATGTTTTTAGTTGTCAAGAAATGTTGTTTTGCACAAGTTGTCTATATCTCCAATATTAATCAGGATATTTACATTTTTTTATTTTCCCCCTTCTGTACCCCCCCCCCTTTCAGTCATCTTACTAAAAATAATCCGATATATAATGAAACGTTGTATTCCATGGTAAACTATAAAATATTGTTTTCAACTTATTTTTACAGTTCAAAATTTAATTTCTTGAATAGAAATTGATTGCTTGACCTATACTCGATATTTAACCGTTTCTTTTAATACTGAAGATCATATTCGTTAATTGCTGAAATGGGGCCAGTACTAGGAGGGTTTAGAGTGAGGGGGAATTTGAAATTCAAAATACAGAGAGCCCATCTTGTTGAGCTATTGGTGTTTACAGTTGTTGTACCATATACAGTAAGCTAGTTATTGTACTCTTGTTTTCTAAGGTTTTACCTCTTTTCTACCAATCGGAATTTTGTTTAGAAATAGAGAATATATGGTGAGATGAGATCAGTTTTTTGCCATACTTGCAAATGGGGGAAATCTGCTTAGTTTTGTTTACTATATAGACTTTTAGTATATGTAGATCGAAGGTAACTTTAAGATTGAATGATAAATCTTAAACGCACTGTACGAAATTCTTTGAAGAACGTCAAATAATCATGTTGAAGTTCATTCCCAACCACAGAGCAACAACTTTGTTTATCTTTATTAAGGAATGAAGCCTTTGTTTTTTGTTGTGGTATCAGATTCCTTCATCATCCAGCTCCTCAAAAATGGAATAAATTGTTTCCTTTTGTAGGGTTGGCTAGAGTCTTTTTAGGAGATTTCCCTTAAGGGAAATTAGCTATTAAGGTCGTACTCATGACGTTATTTTTGAAGATTTTCTTCAAATATCCATCGCTCCTACCCAGGAGATTACAAAAATGAGGTTCGTTGAAAATTATATATATATATATATATATATATATATATATATATATATATATATATATATATATATCTGTTAACGCTCTAGCGGTCGCAATTTTTGTTTGATCGTTACCAAACTGGATATTTAAACGTTTTGTGCAAAAAGTCAGATCATGTTCGTTAATGGCTGAAATCGGACCAGTGGGAGGGGGGTTTAGAGGGGGGATTTTCGAAAATTCGAAATATCTCCGTTACCATAAGTCGGATCAAAACATTGTGTAGAACTAATCTTATTGCAAATTAAATTTGCTATAAATATTGTTCTATACATTTATTCTCTATCTTGAATATTTTTATTTAAATTTGGGCCGATAACGGATGACGAAAGGGTTTCCCGCCAAAACCTAGTTCGGCTCTTTGCCGCAACTGTTCGGCTCTCGTATGCAGATTTCTCTATTGTATAACTTCATGTGGGAAATCTGCTTAGTTTACGCAGCCCCTGCGTGACGGACTTTATTATTCATTAGTTACGTTTTAGCCTTCATAAGAGATTTAACAATTATTAGAATTTTAGTTCTTCTGCGTTTTATCTATCAAGCTCGGATTGTATAAATGCTCCATAAAAATGTTTTTCAGGACTTTAGATTATACTAAAGTATTTAGCCGCCTTTATCCACAAATTCCGTCACGCAGGGGCTGCGTAAGTTAAGCAGATTTCCTACGTGAAGTTTTAAAATAGAGAAATGTGCCTACTAATAACAGTAGTAGTTAGGAGTCTCTAAACCGAACAGTTACGGAAACGGCCGAACTAGCTTTCGGCGGAAAGCCCTGAATAGAACCGACTTCAGCCGATCTCATCTTGTCTGTTATCACACTTAATAAAAATGCAAATATCTCGGTTAATATTCAAGATAGAGAATAAATGTATATAACAATATTTATAGAGTATTTTATTTTTCAATAAGATTAGTTCTATACAATTTTTTGATCCGACGTATATTAACGGAGATATTTTGAATTTTCGAAAATTCCCCTAAATCCCTCCGATTTCAGCAATTAATGAACGATTAAATATGGAGTTTGGTAACGATCAAACAAAAATTACGACATCTAGAGTGTTAACAGACAAATATATATATCTAATTTTGAACGGAGCTCATTTTCGTCATCTCCTGGGTAGGATCGATTGACATTTGAGGAAATTTTTTGAAAATCGCGTCATGAGTACGACCTCAATAATAGGTAATTGAAAATATGTTGAAAAGCAATTTATAATATAAAACCTTTCGCTAGGGGTGGGAGGGGGTCAGAAATACACGATAAGAAGAGAAAATTGCTTGATAAATGAGGAATTAGTCTGTTATCGGTTTCGTATGGCGTTTTTCGCTTATCGACGTTGAGATTCGTGCCGCGCCGTTGTAATTTCATGGCATTCCCCTACCTTGCATGATCAAAGTATTTACAACTTTGCTTATAAATGATTTCTTTTCCTTTCATTGGAGCTGGCCTTTCAGAAAGTGACCCCGGCAAAGTTTTTTCTTCGAGCAACCAGAAAATTTAATGTGAAAAATTTGTAGGTCTACTCAAGGCAAAATTAATTTCAAACTTTTCGTAGAAGTTAATATAAGATTCTATGCTTTGGGATATTAAATTAAAAAATAAAGACTCTAACGGAGTTTTGATTATTAGTGATTCATACTATTATTGGTAACGTATATTTTTGAGTATAGTCTCAATTCACACACGCACATACTCAAACAAGCTCCCTCACACACACGTCTTTTTAAGCTATTCATACCTCATTATTCCTTAGATTTTTATAGCGAGATTCACTCCATAAAATTTCCTTTTTCTTCGTACATTTTATTAGCAGATTTGGATTAAGTGCAATCTGTTATTGAGGTTCTACTAATGACACCATTTCTTTGTTGTTGGCAGGTTTTTAAGGATGAGATTGTCCCCTTGCAAGATAACTAATTCGTGATTAGTTTTGATACAATGGAATTAAGACTAATTGGGATTGAAGTCAGTTTTTACTTAAAACTTATTTATTTTTTTTTTTTGTGAAATTATTTTCCCCTTTGAGGTGGTAAATGATTAAGCTGAAGGATTCACGTTGTAAAAAAAAATGGCTGTTTTGAAAGGATAAGCAAAATGCTTCCACTAGGTTTTGACATCCGTTTCGAAAATAGAAATAGCTTGTATATTTGGATAATTTAATATATATATATATATATATATATATATATGATGATGTGATTTGTTTAATATATATACACGTTGTTTTGCCTTATAAATTATTTCTAATTTCTAGATAAATTCTAGTGTAGAGAAAAAGTAACTTACTTATTATAAGTTTATGTATATGCGTGAAATAGGCATGGAGCGCTATGAACGATAAGGAAATATAAAAATAACAAACGCCAAAAAATATTATTTTTAAGTTATTATAGTTTATTTATAACAACTGTTGTATCTTCAAATTTAAATTGTCAACGTCTGCATTTTTTGCTGCTAAAATAGCTCTTTCTGCAAGCCACTCATGATTTATGTACTGTGTGTGTACATCGGGAAATATTTGTTCAATGAGAGTATCTTGCAAATCAGCGATTGTGCAGAAATCAGTCGGTAATTTTACGTATCCAGTTTCATCTGTAGCAACTTTTCCATCACCGATATCTAAGAGTTGTTTTGAGAATGTTTCAGCGGATGGATCTTGAAGCATTTGAACGCGCATATTTACTTTCAGCTGTACATTTTCAACATTACGCCACAATGGAGATGATTTTAAGCAAGCGTTGATCTCATCAGTGTATGATGACGGGAAGTGTTTGTCTGAAATCACCTGAAAGCACCAACAGAGTGCCGCCAAATAGTTTGTCGTTGTTTTTAATATCTTTCAATATCCTGTTCAACTCAATTGAATGTTTGTGTGCCATAGTACATTCATCCTAGATGATAATTTTACACTCTTTCAGCACGGTGGACATGGAAGATTGTTTTTTAATGTTACACACTGCGTCAGGGTTATTTTGAATATTTAGTGGCAGCTTAAATACTGCAGCTGTTCTGCCTCCATCCAATAAATGCCCGATGATGCAACAGCAATGCGATTATTTTCATAAAAGAAAATTATGATTTTATTATTGTTATTTTATTTTCATAAAAAAAATAAAATTTAAATTTGGCATAAGCTAAGGGAAATTTTAAACGAAGTACAGTTAAAAACACTATAATTGATCAGTTATCGAGCGGGATGATAATGATTAAATTACTAAAATGGCTATAAAAAAATAGGGGTTGGTGATAAAAAAATTAAAAATTTAGGGTTGTATGTATTTTTTAATGCCACATTATAAAAAAATAAAAACAAAAAATTTCGTCCAAAAATTAAAAAAAAAAGTTAAGGGTGAACAACCCTTATCACTTAGGGGTATGAAAAATAGATAGTAGCCGATTCTCAGACCTACTGAATACGGATATAAAATTTGGTAAAAATCGGTAAAGCCGTTTCAGAGGAGTACGGTAACTAACATTGTGACATGGAAATTTTATATATTAGATATATATATATATATATATATATATATATATATATATATAAATTTGCATGGACCACGTCTTTGTCCATTACATGACGAAAAAGTAATTTCCTTGATGGGATCGTTGAAAGTTTGAAAAAAACGTCTGAATCGAAGTACGAGTGCAACAAATCTGCTGTATAAATTAACAATATATTAACTTTAATTAATATATTAACTATATAAAAAATTGACACACTTTGTGTCTAATGAAGAACACCGAAATATTAACTCACAAGTTTATATGGTTATGCTTTATGTACCCTGTTATCTTACCCATACTCGGAATTACGTTTTTTTTTTTTTTTATTTTAAATAAAAAATTCTTACCACCAGAATATTATTACTATTTATTGACGTCCACGTTTTACTACTATGGGTAATTGGGGCGGGTTATCTAGTGGTAACACCCTTTTGTAGGCGGTTCTACTAAGTTACTAAGGATTTTTTTTAATGAGTTCGTCACTAAATAAATTTCTTTAGCCCAGGCGTGAATCTAACTCCTTCTTAAGGAAGTCAGTTTTGTTCCCGAATAGGTTTTATACATTGTCTCATCAGGCGCACTCACTAATAATAAAAAGTGTGAGGGAAATAACCAACTGCTGATTTCCCCTTGAATAATCTGCTCAACGTGATGAGTATAAAATATTTTTTCTTAATCCACCGTTATTAGATTATGTTTAAATAATTCACTCGATTAGCATATTCCCTTTCTCATGGACATCCTTAAGAGTATGAAATAATAGAAGGTAACAGTATACGATTTATCCCTCGTCCTTATTCTAATAAAGTATAATTACTATAGACGGAGGGAGGGCTTATTGTAAGAAGGAGTAACGGCAGAGTAGCGCATGTATAATAGTGTTATTGTTCTGCCAGTGTCTAGGGGATGGTTCTTATTAACACTCCTCGCTATTCTTAGGGTGCCTATGCAAATCCTGTCCGTCTGTTCTTTGTCCGCCGCAGAACAATGTCTGCTTTAATTTTGAGTGAGCTGCATTTGCATGTCCTGTGGGAACGGGGAGCCTTAGGCCCTGTCCTCTGCAGGTGTTCTACTGGGTCAACGTTCCTCGCTTCCTTTAGATCCGACCTTGCATGAGTGCATAATTATAAGAATTCATTTTTCTCCCTTGTATGGTGTTTTCCTTTTGGCAGACCAAAGCACTTAAAATTTACACACCATGCGAAATTAAAGCAAAAGTCCGTTTCCCAGTAGTGTAAACTAAAGAGTTTTCTCATATGCTGCAGGTGTCGTCTACCAACACATTGTCTATATCACTCTATATAGAAGCCAAAGAAAGACGTGTTCAAACTTAAGCTACAGTTGCTGATTAATGATACAGTTGCTTCAAATGAAAACCGCAAGTGTGGGTTAATTTAAGGTAAAAAATTAAAAAAAAAAAATAGCTGGGAGCTCGGGTTAGCCATGTTAGTTAAAGCGTTGGCCTTAATCTCACATGATAAACCTAGAGTGGCGAGATCGATTTATTCCTGGGTATTAGGAATTAATTTAGTGACGGAATTCATTAAATAAAATCCTTAGGCCCACCCTGGATAGAAAAGGGTGGTAACCTGTAGATAACCCGTCCCAATTTGCCTTAGTTGTAAAACGTAGACGTTAATAAATATTAATAATAATAAATAAATACTAGTACCATCCTCATAAAATGGGATGTATTTAG
The DNA here is from genome assembly GCA_019009955.1 of Riptortus pedestris. Taxonomy (NCBI): domain Eukaryota; kingdom Metazoa; phylum Arthropoda; class Insecta; order Hemiptera; family Alydidae; genus Riptortus; species Riptortus pedestris. The sequence goes on from CM032232.1 coordinate 95,572,718, forward strand.
GATTTTTCATTTTACGCCTGTTCTAAATAGCAGACATTCTGGCCTGATTTTAGCCATTAACGCAGTTGGTCCTTAGTTCTCCATGTAACGTTTGAATATCCTAGTTGGTAACGGTTAAACAAAAAAGCCCGTCACGCAGGGGCTCCGTAAACTAAGCAGATTTCCCACGTGAAGTTTTACAATAGAGAAATCTGCATACTGGTAACGTAACACCACCGTGATTAAATACAGACCGTAATGAGAAATCTTTCAGTTAATTAAAATAAATTCCCAACTGAAACGGCTTCTGAATTGTAAGAATAATTTATATTTTAATAACTCAAATTTTAGTAGTCCAAGAACTAAAGAAGGGGGGGGGCGGATGAACTGAACGTATTTATATAAATCTCACAAAGTAAAGAAGGTAAGGTAAGGTTAGAAACGACAGGTAAGATTAGAAGGAGCTTCCACCTGAGCCGAACAGTTACGGAAACGGCCGACCTAATCCGAACTATACCCGACCACAGACTTCATAAACATGCAAATATCGGTTAATATACAAGTTAGAGGATAAATGTATATAACAATATTTATAGTAAATTTAATTTGCAATAAGATTGGTTCTATACAATTTTTCGATCCGATGCATAATAACGGAGATATTTTGAATTTTCGAAAATCCCCCCTCTAAACCCCTCTCCCTCTAATCCGATTTCAGCCATTAACGAACTTGAGTTTCGTAACGATCAAACAAAAATTGCCACCGCTAGAGCTATATATAATTTTGAAGGACCTCATTTTCGTCATCTCGTGGGTAGGATCGATGGACATTTGAAGACATTTTTCGAAAATCGCGTCATGAGCACGACCTCAATAGCTGAATTCCCATGAGGGAAATCTGCTAAAATAACGGCCACTAAATCATTACCTATATATATATATATATATATATATATATATATATATATATATATATATATATATATATATTCAATGAATATCTAGATTTTCCCTAAAATCGCCTGCCTGTAGTTGCCGATGAGGTCTTCCAGCGATATCTTACGTTTTGTATAATTTTAGTATTAAATGTGGCCTAAATATCTAGTCATTCACATTAATGAAAACTGCTTGGGTTCAGTACCTCGTTGGATACTTGACTGTTGAACGTCTGTTTATTTCCATGTTTTCTAGCCTGCGTTCTTTTGGGTGTCTGTGTAGAAGTTCCAAGCTATCTTATGCTTGACTTATATGCTTTTAGAGTTATCGTTTAAATGAGGGGCGAAATTCCCTTCACGTTTATTTTTCTATATGAACTTATGTGTGGGCTGAAACACTGCTGCGCACGCAGGAAACAACCATGTGGTACTGGAAACGATATTTGAAATAGCTGATCCCTAACGGGAGCAGCAGACAAGTTTCCCAATGGGATTAACAGCAAGAAGGAAAACGAATAAGACAAATCAACTGAACCGGTTGTGAAACGTCAAGTGTTTACTTTTACTGGGCCAGAAATATATGAAACATAAACATACTTCAGAAAGGACTCAACAGAATAAAAAAAAATTACACACTTAACAATGTCTAACGAATAACACCATAAATAATGACAAACAGAAAATAAGTAAAGTAAGTATATTGACTCACATAAGGCTGCTTGGTGTAGTGATGTTATCCTGTTTTTTTTTAATCCACATTACTCATGGGATTACGGTTCCTTTGTTGTTTTTTTTATAAATAAAAACTTCTTACCAGAATAGGTACAAAGCAACGTAAATATTACAAAAAATGTCCATCTTGCAGCGGCTGCGTTAACTGAGCAGATTTCCCACGTATTTGCACGTATGAGTGCGTTATCTCAAAACTTAAAAGTACAACGAGAACAATGTTTGGTATTTAGACTTCAAATGAAGTGCTTCCTAATAGAAAAGCTTATTGTTAACGTGAAATTAGTAGGCGTGAGGGTTTACTGAAGTCCGAAAACTGAAAAATGCAAATATCTCTTTTTATAATCAATGTAGTGAAAAAGTGTATCATTTGCAATAAGATTGTATCTATACAAGTTTGTGATCATCCACATAATAACTGAGATATTAAGAATTTTAGAAAATTCTTTCTCCTCTAAACCTCCCCCTATTGGTTGTAATTTTACCTGTTAACGAACTCGATCATCATTTTTAAATAAAACGTTAAAATATCGAGGGAAATCTGCTAATAATCCAGCCTAACTTGAACTTAACAACGTTGGATGCCTAATCATCCTGAATTTAGGAACTAATACATGAGATACCAAACCATAACTGGTAAGTCTTGTACTTGAATCTAGTTGTGACTTGACACATTAAGTAAGTAAATTATGAGGGTATATAACGCATAGATGACTTGACAGAAATAGAGAGATTGGAAAAATATCCATATTATAGTGCTCTTACAAATTTCACCCTTATTTCTGGTTGTTAAGCGTTGTAAGAGTGTTTCTCATCTAGGCATTGATAAAGAAAACATATTCTTTGAACGGTTGGCAATACTGTCTCCTCAATTAATGGAATATATTTTGTTACCGACTTTCACAGACATGCTAAAAAGACCTTTCGTCTTTGTATAATTTAATTACTTATTGTATTAAGCTACTAATAGAATAATAAAATGTTATATTAAGTTGAAAAGGCAGGATCTTTAAAGCCCTTGCCTGAAAGAGGCCCCCCCCCAACAAAGGGAAGGTAAATGTGAGGGATTATCTCGGCCAATATTTGCCTTGACTAATGACCTGTGAAAGGATCAGCTGACTTACCTGCCGCTCCTAACCCCTTCCTCGCTGCCTCATTTTTTATTTCAAGGAACAATGGTACCATTTATTTTAAGTTGTCCATTAGCATATGGAATACTAAACCTGGGAACTAGTTCTCTCTACTAGAGGGGATCTGCTTTGATGTTCACCACCTGATCAGTGTAGGGTTCTGCAATGGGTAGATTGTTTTACACACGATATGTAGGGTAAAGATTAAATGGATTTGATTTCTGTTCAATCAATGAGGAGGGGTGAGCAAAGAACCTGCGGTCCAGATCCTTATTGTACAGAACCAATCTTATTGAAACGTATTGTTTTATAAATATTGTTATATACAAGTTTTCTATTTTAGCAGATTTTGAAATCAGCTATTGAGATCGTACTCATGCGCGATTTCAAATTCTCTTCAAATTTCCACCATTGTTAATGAGTTGGATCGAAAATTTTATATATATATATATATATATATATATATATATATATATATATACATATATATATTTGTCTGTTGACGTTCAAGTGGTCGCAATTTTTGTTTATTCGTTGCCAAAATTGATATTTAGTCGTTTTATGTAAATAGAAAGATCAAGTTCGTTAATGGCTGAAATTGGACAAGTGGCATGGGGGTTTAGAGGGGGCGAATTTCGAAATATTTCCATTATTATGCGCCGGATTGAAAAATTGTATAAAGTCCAAATACTAAATATTGTTCTTGTTGGACTTTTAAGTTTTGAGATAAATTCAAATATGTTACGTACATACGAAATCTGCTTAGTTTACGCAGCCCCTACGCTTACGGACTTTTTTGTAATACTTACGTCATTTTGTACATACAGAACAATATAATCTCAAAACGCAAAGGTTCAATGAGAACAATATTTGGTATTTAGGCTTCAAATAATGTGCTTCATAATATAGATAGACTTTATTTGTACGTGAAAGAAATCTGCATAGTTAACGCAACCACTGACGACTTTTTTTTAGTTTTAAGCTGTAACTAAACCCCCGCTCCTACTCATGTCATATTAACAATAAGCTGTTATATAATAGAACATTTTATTCGAAGCTTAAATACCAAATATCGTTTTCAGGGGGTTTAGAGAGGGAGAGGAATTAAAAAATATTTCCGTCATTGAGAATTGTATAAAAATATGTTAATGAATCAATCTTGTTTAACTACTGATGCTCTCCAATTGTTTTTCTATACATTTTTTCTTAGCTTAAAAATTAAGGGAGTTATTCACTTTCTCGTTTTAAGCCGTCAGTAAACCCCCACTTCTACTTTTCGAAATTTTGTAGTTGTTGAGGTTTTGAGATGAACAAAATTTCAATTGGTCATAATTTTCTATAATAGTAATAATAATTACCAGTTTCTACTATTTAATTATAAAAACGGAAGGTATCCCTAGGATGTTCAAACTGGATGACGTCATAGGCTTCCCTCTATCTGCCTCACTCGTCAAAGGACTCATTTAAATAAGTGAACTAGTTGAGATCTAAGAAGACAACCTGAAAAAGATACGGCTGTAGCATATTTTTGGAATGACTTTTTCAGTAAAAAAGTAGACAATAAATAATAAATCAGGTTCACCATGGATTGTTCTAATTCCAAGCTGTTTCGTACCTTTACCTACCCATTGTTCACTTTAAAATGTGTTTCAAGACTTATTTTCAATCAAATATTCCTGCCTGACAAAATGGTGTAACCATAATACTATTGAGAACTGACATGTTTTTTTTTTTTTTTTTTTTTTAATTACCGTTAAATATATTTATCAGCAACTGCGTTTATTAGTTGCTTCATTTTTCTACTCACAATATTTATTGGCATTCATGAAGATCAGCCCAAAACGTGTCTGGACCAGTTTCTTCTTTACCAGTGATCTATTCTTGAGATGCAATCGATATATCCTTGGCCATTACTAAACATTTTATTATTATTTATTGACTCCTACAATTGGGAAGGTTTTTTAGGACATGTTAGAAAACCAGGGTGGAACTAAGGATTTTATTTAATGAGTCCGAGAATCGAACTCTAATCATGTGAGATTAAGGCCAAAGCTATAACTCACGTGGCTAACTTGGAATACCCCCATCTACTTTAAGTATCTATTTATTGAACATTGTCGGTGTAAAATGCAATTTTTTTTATCTTCAGAGTTCAAAAGGATTAGGTGATTCTTCGCCCGATCCTAGATGTTAGGCGAGTTCAGAATTATATAACGATTCAATGAACACAGCCTCTAGGTTGCGGTACTAAATAATTTTAGTTCTTAAATTTAATCGTCACAGTTTTTAAATAATGATTTTATTCGGAAAATACTGCAATAATGTTTGTAATGAAAACATAACTGTTATAAGATTTAAATGGGTTATTTCTATATAATTAAATCCAAAAGTTTTTTTTTTTACCCAGGGAAATCCATAAAACTCTTATTCTCGAGGGAAAATAAAATGAAACAGCAGAACCAATTAGTGAACGCATCTCTTGGGAGAAATCATCTCCTTATTTTTGAAACGCTCGCGAGCCGAGCTTCTCCCTAAAAAGGGAGAGGGAGACGGAGAGAGTTATTGTCCCTACAAATATGTAATTAGGGAGACCCTACAGCTTGAAGGAGATCCGAGACAAAGGGAGAAGGAAAGAGGAAGAAAAACGAAACTTTTGTCTCTTCCGTTATTAGGTCTTTGATAATATTTAACTTGCTTTAATTACTACTTCCTTCTTTCAGGGATTTACGCCTTGAGTCTTTTCTCTCTGGACTTTTCTTCTTACTCCCAACTCCTTTTAATCCGCCAACTTTGAAATCAACTGTTCAACTGAATAATGTCCGCTTCAGACTACCCCCTTCATTAGGCATTCAAAAGTACAAAATTGTTAATGGAGTAAGCACTTAATGAACCATCTTTAAATTAAATTTTTTAGAACCTATATAAAAAAAAACAACCATCGAGTATTTGCTGCCTTAAGAATCAAAGGAGTTAGTGCGAAAAACAGATTTACTCATAATGATAATAACTATGGTTGAAAATAAGCGCCAGAGATTATCGTTCCCTCAACACTTAGACAAGCTTTCAGCAGATATTTCTTAACGCAAATTAGCTATTGAGGATATAATCATGATGCTATTTTCGGGAAATGCTATTTATGTAAACACACACACACACATACACACACACACACACACACACACACACACACACACACACACACACACACACACACACACACACACACACACACACACACACACACACACACACACACATATATATATATATATATATATATATATATATTTTATTGTTCACTTTCATATTCACTGAAACATTCAGAAGAATTTCTAACAAAACACCAATTATTGTACAAGAGTAGTCTAGAGATATTGGATGAACAGCTTATATTATGACTACCTAAATAATTCATAATAAAATACAACTCCATTGACAAAGTACCTTTCGAATTTCTTGTTTGACGTTTTTCTTTGCCTTAATTGTATTCATAATGCGAGAACTTATACATACCAACGATAAGTCATATTTACTTTTCTCAAATATATACCTCCGTTCTCATGAATTTCCTTTATTGCCTGGTTAATAAATTAATTTAGAATATTTTTAACAATTTTTATTACTTATATTCTTGATATTTTTATATGTTCTTCATGCTTTCCTGTCAAGGGTCAGAAATGTTGGTAGCAATCTGTTATTAGATTTATAAATATATCTTGTAAGTAGCCACTTATTAATACAATATATAGCAAAGTATTATCATAGGGTTTTGTTAAATTATTGTTATTATTTGTTCAAATTAATATTATTATTTTCTAAAGGGATAGCCTGAGAGGAAAAAGTTTTTTATTGGTGACCCTTGCCATGAACCTATGAATTGCTTTTATTGTTTATTTTATTTTCTGTAGGATATTCATTTATTTTACATCACATATTAAATAACTGTTGACTAGAGACAATTTAGATATTCCACATGACTTACAGGAACTTTTGACCTATAACATTAATTATATAGACTCAATCATTAAACATCAAAAATACATTAATGTACACACTATAATCTACAATTTCTACACACTACTCTTCACTTATTTCCTACATTAGCAGGGTGAATACACTTTAATTTTATTTATTATTTTTTTATTTTTGGTTTCCCTTTCCGTTTGTTTTCTTTATTTATTTTTTTGGTTATTTTATTATTATTATTTTTTCTTTTTCCCATCGATATTTACATTTTCATTTATATTATTTTCACCACCCTGTATATTCAATATTGTTTGTTTCATATAAAGCTGGTATGCCAATGAACCGTATCAAAAACCACCATAGTTCACTCCTTTTCCGATTCTTCTTTTCTTTTTTTTTCTATTATTGTGCACAATTGAATAATGAGTAAATTGCCGGCGTTGAGGGACTCATTTAAATAAATAAAATCATTAATTTTAGCCCTGTTTAAAGGTTATTATCAAATTATAGTAGATGAAAGCAGGGTATGTAGAGAAAGTAAATACAATTTTCGAAATGCTCGGAAATTGAATCCCTAATATTTACGGGGAAATATGTATTTTTATTAAATACTTTTAAGTAATCTCCGTTAAATCCCAGTATGCGAGTCTTAGAGATACTGGAGCCCTCAGAATACTTGTCCCACCTTCACAATGGGCTGGCGTATAAAAACAAAGAATCCTCGTGAGATATTGAGCCGAGCTACAGCCCTTTGCTGTGGGAAGGAATATAATGCAGGAGTTGTGATAAAAAAGTGCATAGAGCCCCGCAGTGGTGTGAAAGGCCGACAGCATGAGAAGGGTCGGCCCATGGTTTTTAGACAAGGTAGACAATAGCACTGATTAGCATAGGCCGTAGACGTCCAACTACTACTGGCTCAGCTGCTCTCAGTACAGACCTAACTCCTCTCAGCTCAGTACTTACAACTAGCTAGCTTGTCTTCCAACTTCAGTTTCATTTTCAGCTGGCTGCGACACGGAACTGAAGAGATATGACCATTAGGTAATTATTACGATATCAATCATTCACTCATCTAGTCCGGAATTTCTTCCCCTAAAACTTTGTACGCGATCAACTAAATTTCAGTAGCAATTCGAAATTTCAAGCTCATTAGACAAAACTTTCTACGTTTTAGCAGATTTCCCCTAAGGGAAATCAGCCATTGAGGTCGTACTCATGACGCGATTTTCGAAATGTTTCTTCAAATGTCCATCGACCCTATCGCTAGGAGATGACAAAAATGAGGTCCGTTCAAAAGTGTATATATTTGTCTGTTACCGCTCTGGCGGTCGCAAACTTTTATCTTAGCGTTACCAAACTTGTTACATAATCGTTTTATACAAAAAGAAAGATCAAGTTCGTTAACGGCTGAAATCGGACCAGGGGGAGTGGGGGTTTAGAGGGGCAAAATTTCGAAAATTCTTAATACCTCCGTTATTATGCGTCGGTCGAAATAGTGTATAGAACCAATCTTATTGTAAATGTAATGTTCTACAAATGTTGTAATGTACATTGTTTCATTATCTTGATTATTAACTGAGATATTTGCATTTTTTATTTTTCAGTCTTCAGTAAAGCCCCACTCTTAGTCTTCTCATATTAACAATATTCTATTATGTTATGAAGCACTTTATCTGAAGCTTAAATACCAAATATTGTTCTCATTGAACTTTTAAGTTTTGAGATAAATGCAAATATGTGACGCACGTTAGAAATCTGCTTAGTTAACGCATCCCCTGCGTGACGGACTTTTTTAACTTGCAAAGTGTTTAGGCGTTGGGAGGACTATCACGTTTAGTAGTTGCGGAATTTTTGTCAAATATTGTCCGAGAAGTTAAACAATATATATTTCCTCTCCTAGTTTCTTAACTAAGTAAAATTATTTATGAGTTAAAAACCTCAAAAATAATATACAATGTAGTCACAAAATCAAAATACAAAGACATGCTGTAAACAACTAAACGCAGGCATGAAACCCATAAATGTGTGCGAGTGAAACTCTTAATGCGCTACAAGACTTTAATAAATCTATAACAAATATTACCAAATTATAAAACGCTCGTCTAAAAAATGTTTTCACAATATGAGTACCACAACCAATGTTTTAATATGACATAAATCTTAATTACAAAATAGGCATAATTACTAGACAAATATAATTCTGAACAGGCATATTGTAACTTTGGAATGGATACGACATTTTATTATATTGTTTTCAAATATTAATTCACATAATATCATTGTTAGTATTTTAAAGACATAAGAAATAAATATGATCAATTTACCGTAGCCCTTGATCTATAAATAAATATTGTACAGCGTTTATTTGTTGCTTTTACTCATAATATAATAACATAGTTTGTTCATAACTATTGTATAAATACTCTTAATAATTCTCGTACAATTAATTATTCAAGTTTGCAAAGCTAGAATGTATTTATGAAATCAATTATAGTGCTCTTTATATATTTAATTAGCTTTATTTGATTAGGAAAATGGACATAATCTATATACGTTTTTCAAATTAAATTTGAAATAATACCGCCTAATTTGATTTGACGATGTAAATGATTTCTATTTTCGGCTTACCACCCGATCTGTATTTTACTAGATTTATCTTAATTGATTTTCTGATTTGCAAAGGAACAACCTGTAACAACTTTATGCTCCCAAAATTACGAGCTGTTATGTCTAAACATGAAAATAATTAATTGAATGGGAAGAACAGTTCTTGGGATAGCTTTAAAAAAAAATAAAATAAACTTTCTTAAAATATATTTTATTATCTCGTACCTACTTTTCGAGTACGTGTTTCTATTCTTGGTTATCAAGCAAAAATAAATAAACATGTAATATGTTCTTATATAATGTAAATATCAATGTATAAAATTAAATCTTAATCTTAAACATTATTACATAAGAACATCCTTACCTGAATTTGAAATTACACAATGTGAGGTGGAGTAACATGCATGAGGTTAATGACTTAATGTTACTACGTAGAACACAAATATTTTATAGGTTCTAGAGGTGCTCATAAAAAAAAAATTAAATTTACAATTAACTAATAGGTCTTTAGTTTAAATTAAAATGGTTATATTTAAATCGTAGGATTATTGTTTTTGCATTTGTATTTTTTTGCCACCGATACTATTAGATGTTTTCAATTTTTATTATTCTCGTTGTATCGTTAACTTTCGACACTGTGGAGTATACGTAAGAATATTCCAAGTGGTTGCATCTAATGTTAGTCTGGAGAACTCAATACTTCATTCGTGTTGAAACGTTCGTTTTAAAGATATAGACCTGATTTTATTCCTAGTAGCAGGTAAATATTTCTTAAAATTTACGGGGTAAATTACTTTAAACAATTTCTTTTTCTTTTTGAAATTTTAGCTCAAAAACAGAATGTTAGAATACAATGTTTCGTATTTTTTATATTTAATATTATATTTACGGTTATTTTCTGCCCTTTTGCTTGGAAAATCAATTGATGGGGAGCGGAAATTTAGTGGAGGGCGAAATTAAAAAAAAAAATCAAATTTCTTCTTACGAATTAGAAATCCAAAACATTTGTATGAACCTTTTTTTTTTCATCAAAAAATGATTTAATGAGTTTATGTGCAATGTAATATGATGTATTGGAACTGAAATATTATTCATCATTTTTAAATGAAATAATTTTAAATGGAACCAACCATTTTGTTTATTTAATTTATTGGAGTACAAAGCAGTCATGTAATGAGCAACTCACATTTTATTTTGTGATTGCAAAATTTTGTCTTGTTCCCCCTGATGATTTGAATTTATTAGAGAAAAAATTGAGTTTAAATTCACAACTTCATACTTAATATAAATGTTATGGGGAATAAAAAAAATAAATAAAAATAATTTTGAAGCCGTAGCAATGAAACTAAAAATGTCTTTAGTGTATTCACCGTGATTATAAATTTTACATATAAGTAGAAAACTGAGAGTGAAGAATGTTTAAAGCCGGAAATCCAAGAAAAAAATGTCTTTCCTTACAACAATAAAAGGTTTTTTTGATCTTCAAATCCATCTAATAAAGGAAAAATTAAGAATGGAGGTTAAGCAATTCTGCAAACAAATTATGGTCTGAAAAATATCTGATGCCGATACCTCCTGACTTCCTTGCACTCCTATTAATTAAATAAAGAAAATTGTTGCTTGCATTTCACTTACAGTTATTTCATTTGAAACTGACACACGATATCACCATTCTAATGGATCATATCGTGAAATGTCAGAATACAATTTACCGATCTTTTCATGATAACCAAAAGCGGTCTTAATATTATTCATCTTTTGTATCTCTAGAACTATAAGAAAATTGAACTTCCTTTTATTGTTACCGTCCTCGTGAACACCCTTTAAGACAACCCGAATATGAAATTTCAAAATCCTCACACTAGCCGTTTTTGAGTTATAAGAGATAAGAGGTTCAGACCTCAAGCCCCCTTCTAGTGGCTAGTCATAATGGGATCAGAGTCTCAAAACGTATAATTCCATTGAAATCGGAAAACCGATAATTTTCGAGATTGCAATATTTTCTTTGCTTCCTACAAGGAAATAACAATAGTACTTTAAAGAAAACGCTCTATCACCCGTCTCATGGTTTTCTCACATTTATGGTGAAATTTGTTCGGTTTATTTGATTTGTTGTTCGTAATATTAAGTGCGTGATGTGCACGTTTTGAAAAAAAGCTGAAAAACATTTCTAAGAATGTTTTAGTTTATTTTATTAATTATTATCCTGGTACTCTTGGTAATTGAATTAAATTTCCGTGTTATCAGATAATTAATTCGTGCCAAGATTAATATTTGTATTTTGTTATTATATTAATTAAAATTAAAGAGTGAACTAGGAAACGAGTATGAATAAATATAAGTGGTTGAAGAACTTCTCGTTTACCAAATTATGGAATATGTAAACATCATTACAAGATAATACGTTTTTTAATCTTTTCCTAATGATTTTTCCTCTGCCTACTCTTTTATTTTAGTTTTCGCAAGTGTTTCTGCAACTTTGTGTAACGTAGGTTGAAGTCTGATCTCGGTATTGTAATTACAGTATATCAAATATTGTATTTTTAAACCAATGCAGTGACCACCAGTCATGGATTTTCCAGTACTTCCTGCAGTTTAAGGTATTTTGTAAATATTGTTTTAAAATATTAGTGTATATGAAATACTCGGCCATCGGTTTATAAGCTACATCTACTTCATCACAATAAAAACCGTCATTTAAACCCGAGAAGTAGTGTCAGCCACTCATATTTATGTTTTAATTTAGATTAAAGCCCTTCAACTCCTAGATTAGAAAAGAAATAGGTAGAAAAAGATGAGTGAATTGTATTTTTAGAATGCTTTCCTTTACAAAAAGTCCCGCCTTGTCTGGATGCATCCAGATAAGAAAAACAACATTATTCAAATTTGCATATACGACACGATACATTTTGAAGGGAACACATTATCACTGAAACTTGTTAAATAAATGTCCAAAAAGTATTCGGAATATGGATATTAATTCAACTACATTGCAAATTCAAACGGACGGTAACATGTAATAGCGAATTTCTATAAGCCAATTGGTTATGCTTGAAATATTCATAAAAACTTTTACTCTTCTTATTCTGGCCCCAATACTTTTATATATTCTTCATAGTTTTATGGAAAGGGTAACCAATAAAAAAATATTTTATAGCTTTGAGCGAAAAAAAAGCATTTTATTGGTGTCACTTGCCATAAAACTCTGAAGATACATAAAAATGTTTATGTTTAATATTTAGAATATATATTGTCGGCTTCGTCTTTTCTTCATCTTTCAAGACCCCGTCAGGGAGGTACATACATGGTATATGGCGAACTAATAGGAAATATTTAGTTTTCCTATCAAATTTAAAATGCAGTTCTCTTCTTCTTGTAAGTCTCAAGTCTATTATTGTTGGACTAGGTGCATTGAGCGATGCTCTATCTGGATATGGATGGGTATTGAATGTGGAAAGTTGTAGTTCGGCTGCAAAGTTCAATTTTTTTATTTCCTTGTACGAATTCAATAAGTATTGTAATTGCAAAAATTTTCGGTTTTCAGATTTAATCGGAAGTATCTGTTTGGACCCTTCCAGAAATTAGTTTTATCAGTAGTATGTACATATATCGCATAAGACAAAAACAGCTAGACTAGAATGTTTAAATTTCATATTTGGGATTAACATTTAGTTGTGTACCTCTACTTTTAATGATAATCAGCTCAGGGGAGGGGTTGAATAAAAAAAATCAAATTTCTTCAAATTAATTATCATTATCAAAAGTATTAGATATTCAAAACATATCTATAGGAAAACATTTTGTTTAATATGAAAAAAATCTGCAAATTATGTTCTATGACACTTTTTGGTCTATTGCATTGCATGAATATCGTATTTCACTTTCAAATGAAATAGATTAATGTGAAATGCAACTGAACATTTATTTAATTTAGTAATAATTATTATAAATATTTATGGGCTTAGAGAAGGAATTTCGGAAATTCAATATATCTTCGTTTATACTACCAACAGAAAAATAGTATAAACCTCCACTTTTTGTCATCGCACTTTAACAACGAGCGAATATATTATAAATCGTCTTATTTGAATCTTAAATATCAAATATTGTTTTCAACAGAAATTTACTAGATAATTAATGTACATGCAAATACGTTGTGTAATGACCAATTAAAATTTTATATTACTGAAAAATTATTTTCTGTATGCTATACTCGATATTTAACCATTTCAGTCAGTAGTAAAGATCCTATTTGTTAACGTGGGGATTGGACGAACATTATGAGGGGGATACGAAAAATCAAAATATCTCCGTTAAAGTGAGTCAGATTGAAAAATGTTAATGAACAAATTTTTTTACGCTATTGATGTCCTGTAATTGTCGTTCTATACGCTTTTTGTTTAACTAAAGTGTTCATGAGAGTTATTCTTACTGTCCTGTCATCATCCTACAGTAAACCTACACTTCTACTCATCACCGGACTGGCGGGTCTTCGGCAAAATGAGCCATGCACCTCCCTCAAGCGGAATGTTTGATACCAAATGTAATAAAAACAATTTTTTATTTAGTAACGAATACACACACACACACACACACATATATATATATATATATATATATATATATATATATATATATATATATACACTTATATCATAATATCCTTACTAGCATGTTTTTAATATGAATATTTTTAATTGAAATTAATAAAAAAAAGCATATGTTTAATTTGAGGTTATAAAATTGGCTTATAAATTCATACAAATATTTATTGTAGGCTATTACAAAAATTAATAAATCTATATTTACCTGTAATAATAATTCAGGACATTAATTCCCTAAAAAAACATTAAAAATTATTTTTATTTAAAAAAAAACCTATAAGTATAGCTTAAAGTACAAAATACCACCGTAATATTTCATAATAGAAATATGCATCAGCGATGAATTTACAAATGCAAATAAAAATTATTTGGGGTGTTAATTTATAATAAAATTAATGCGTTCTTTTAGATTTTTTCTTTTTCTCATTTGAGGCCCGTGTGTCCTCGGTATTTGCTGACCTGCCGACCGAGCTTCTACTCATAGGTTTTTTATATAGAAATGGAGAATGTAAGGAGAGATGAGATCAGTAGTTTCTCATACCAGCTCGGAACAAATCTGCTGAGTTTACGTAGCCTCAGCGTACCAGACTGTTTGAAATTGTAAGACATGAAGATTCCTCTGAGGATTAGAGAGCGTGGGAAAAGGGGACCTTAGAGAGGTTAGACGAGACGGTGACCTTAATATCTGCAGCTCAAGGTCAATTATTAATACTAAACTTTCCTGTTTGGAGTGAAAGTTGGTTTGAGGCGAGACTACAGGTGGCCGGAGCAGAGCTGCTGCTGCCTAGGTACTGCACACCTGCTGGCAGTCCGGTTCTTCTAACCCCTTCCTCTATGCAGATAGGACTCTAGAACAAAGCCTCTCTAGGCCAGTACTGCACAGAGTTCCACTCTAGTCACATCTAGGCTCTCTCAGCTCATATGGTAATATCTCATATGGTTTATCAAGTTTTAGCTATACATCTTGCTCTCCTTAGCTCTCTCCTAATATGATCATATCTCATATGGTTTATCAAGATTTTGCCTTATATCTACTCGGTCCTTAGCTCTCTGCTCATGTGGTATTATCTCATATGGTTTATCAAGATTTAGCATTACATCTTACTCTCCTTAGCTCTCAGCTCATATGGTAATATCTCATATGGTTTATCAAGATTTAGCATTACATCTTACTCTCCTTAGCTCTCAGCTCATATGGTAATATCTCATATGGTTTATCAAGTTTTAGTTATACATCTTGCTCTCCTTAGCTCTCTACTCATATGATCATATCTCATATGGTTTATCAAGATTTTGCCTTATATCTACTCGGTCCTTAGCTCTCTGCTCATGTGGTATTATCTCATATGGTTTATCAAGATTTAGCATTACATCTTACTCTCCTTAGCTCTCAGCTCATATGGTAATATCTCATATGGTTTATCAAGATTTAGTTATACATCTTGCTCTCCTTAGCTCTCTACTCATATGGTAATATCTCATATGGTTTATCAAGATTTAGATTTACACCTTGCGCTCCTTAGCTTTCTGCTCATATGGTTATTCAAGATTCAGCTTTACATTTATGTGCTCCTTAGCTTTCTGCTCATATGGTTTATCAAGTTTTAGCTTTACATCTTGCTCTCCTTAGTCTTAGCTTACATGGTATATCTCCTCTGGTTTTCAAGGTTGAGCTTTCCATCTACGAGTTCCTTAGCTCTCTCCTCATATGGTTTATCAAGTTATAGCTTTACATCTACACTATTCTTTGCTCTCAGGTCTTACGCTAAATCAAGATTTAGCTTTAAATTTTGCTCATCTTAGCTAACTGCCTTACATCTACTCGGTCCTTAGCTCTCTGCTCATGTGGTATTATCTCATATGGTTTATAAAGATTTAGCATTACATTTGTGCTCTCCTTAGCTATCAGCTCATATGATAATATCTTATATGGTTTATCAAGATTTAGGTTTACGTCTTGTTAACCTTAGCTCTCCGCTTATAAGGTAATATCTCATATGGTTTATCGAGTTTTAGCTTTACATCTAGCTCTCCTTAGCTCTCTTCGCTCATATTGTAATATTTCATATGGTGTATCAAGTTATAGCTTAACATCTATCTCTCTCTCCTCATATGGTAATATCTGATATGATTTATCAAGATTTAGCTTTACTTCTAAGCGCCCCTTAGCTCTCTGCTCATATGGTTTTTCAAGTTTTAGCTCTATGTCTACACTATTCTTAGCTCTCTCCTCATAATCGTAATATCTCATATGGTTTATCAACTTTTAGATCTACATCTGAGATCAGTTAAACTCTGAGACATTAATATTCTGAGCAAATCCGTGAGGTACTTTTAAAAATTAGTTAGTTCGGATAAAAGTCAATGTTGTGCTTTCATACTAGAGTAAATGGCAGTATAAAAAGGAGGGGTCTATAATTTTGAATAGTTAGTTTGACAAATGAGCAAGAGCCAACTTGTTTCAGTCTAAATATATTTTTGTTCTGTAACTTACACTTCATAAGAAATACCGTTCCACCAAACTTGTGAGGAGTGTATTTTAGATAGCTTTAACATATACGCAGACTTGCATACATACACACACACACGCAGAAACATATGTGCGTGTGCATACCAACGCTTAAGAGGGAGAAGCGTTTTGTGAGAAAAAATAGCGGATTTCCCTTGAGGGAAATACACTAATACAATATATCTGATTTTTTATTATCTATATAGACACAGAGGACGGGAATTTTTAGTTTATCACAAATATTATACCTTCAGTAATCTAAATAACAGAGCATATACTTATTCAGATACGAGACAATACACGTAACTGGTATTTCCCTGTTAATACATATTATTTTTTGTGCATCTGCGATTTGGATTGAGTTAGAAGGTATTTTTCTGGTGTCATAATCGTTCAATAAGATATATTTAATTTGCCTATAAGCGAATATATGTAGGCTAACTGTGTATTTACAAATGTATGCAAAATAGGTGAAGGTACTTTTTCTGAAAATATTTTACCTTTTCTTTACTTTTTTTTTCTTAATGGAAGCGTCTCTTTTTGGTAAATCACATTTGAAATACATATTAAAATCCCTTATAACAGTGGGTTTTAAGTCAATAAGATGTCTTTACCAACCAATATAACGATCACATATTTGTATTAGTAGATTCTCCCTTGATGCGGTTTTTGAGAGTGCCTTATGTGTGTAATGTGTTACACGTTTGTAGTAAAGTTATTTTTACTAAATTATTACATGTAATAATAAATTTCTTTAGTTTGATATTTGAATAATTCCATTAAATCTCGTTTATGTGGTTAACCTGATTTTTCTGTAGTCCAATTTTGAAGATATTTGATGCTCTTTTTCCAATTTTTAAGGGAAGAACATAACCAATGGCGTAGTCAGGATTTAATTGAGGGGATTCGAAATATTTTCCTCAAAATCTTATGATAATTAAAAAAAAAATAATGAATTTTAAGATTTTTATTTTTACTTTCTCATTATTCCTTTTGAGATACATGACAATTTAAGCTGTTTTATTTGGTTGCATATTTTCCTTTAAAATATTTCTCGTAGGAATTGTTGTGGATTCCAATGGTCCTTTCTGTGGTTTCGCCCATGCTCACATAGGAAGTGTTTGAATGATTTCTTCTTCGTATTATCGTTACGTTTAAAGGAATGTAATTTTGTTTCCTGTAAATTCAAATTAGTATGGTTACTTTGACCAGATGGCTAGATAACTTTAAGTTTATAGTTGTTAATTATTTATTTAATTTCTTGGAATAATAGTTGTATACATTTATACCATAGTTGTACTTGAGAAACGCTTACTCCCTTTCGTCCATTTATCATATGGCAGTTTTCGATCCCACGCATAATAACGGAGGTTGTATTTTACTCTTTGTTTTATTCTTCTCCATTAGCGTTTATATGAATCGCTTAATGATTATGCTTTATTTGGTAATGGGAAGCAAAAACTATATACACATGTATATACATACATACATACATACACACTTATAAATGGTGTAGTATACTTAAGATATTTTGAGTATGATTTCCCCCCCCCCCCAAAAAAAAACAACAAAAAAAACAACTGAGTTTATCCACCATTTAGAATTTAATAAAACAAATCCTAGTATTTTTTTAAATTTTTGTTTATAACATTTTTTACT
Organism: Riptortus pedestris; assembly: GCA_019009955.1. Taxonomy (NCBI): domain Eukaryota; kingdom Metazoa; phylum Arthropoda; class Insecta; order Hemiptera; family Alydidae; genus Riptortus; species Riptortus pedestris. The sequence goes on from CM032232.1 coordinate 95,590,836, forward strand.
ATACTGGTTTTTACAATTCTTTCAAATTTACATTCTATCTTTCTAATGAGTTAGTCTAAAAAATCCTTCAGACGCTCTTAAGAGTTTAATCACTTCCTCGTATATTTTTAGACGTTCTGTAGTGGCAATTAACGCTAACACAATTAGATTTTGATTGTATAGTAATTGTTACATATTGAATCGACCTTTCCTCGTCTCATATTGAGTACTCAACATTTTTTTTTCTTAAGGAATTGGATGTTTCTAACAAGTGTGTGATCTACTTATTCCATTCTGGATATTTGTCTTCCTACTCACGAGCTATTGCGTAAAAATATTACCGGGAATGGCACGGTTTCCTCGAGTATCTATTAGAAAACAACAGGTAAAAGTTGTTTTCGACAATCAGTTTTCCTTATGAGAGGTTTTCCTTGATCGATGAAAGCTATAAGAAATAATCTATTATTTAGTTCTATTCCTTGACAATAGAATGGTTTGAAATAGTTAAGACCACCAAAGAATCTTGGAACTTATGCCCGTCCATTCAGTGTATAAGATTCGTGACGATATGACAAAAACCTGACATTTGAAAAATAATAACAGAGAGACACTGATAATGATCACGAAGATGGATAACGAAAGATAAAATATTAAAGTTGATTTAAAAAAAAAAAAAAAACGGAAAAATAAAAATGTTTGTCTTAATTGTCCATCAAGAACCAACGCGTGCCAGACGGCTTCACTGGAATTGGTTAGGAGGAAATGATGAACTTGCATTCACTAACGTCCTGTGCTAATATTATGAATAATATCCTTTATTCAAGTAGCTGCTCAATTGCCTCCTGATGATGAGTTTCCACCGATGGGAGGGTAACCACTCAGGGAACCTGGCACCGCTAGGACATTGTAATCTAGCGCATTGTTCACTATACCACTGCTATCGCCAAAGATAGTCTTTGGCTAGATTAATTTATATATCTCAGTTTCAAATAAGCTATGTCTGAAAAACTTAGAAAGCATATCTAGAATGCACCTTAAAGCTCCTGTCACACTTGCACTTTATTTTACAAAACTTAGTAATAAAAAACAGGTCATAATCGATTTGAACATGGAAATGAAAATCGTTATATGAGAGGCACGAAATAATTAAATGAGGAGCAGATCAAGATGACATTGCGTTCCCGAGGAGCGGTATATCGATTTAAGAGATAAGGACGGGGCTTATATTCAGTTTGTGAAGAATGAAATTTTTGCCGGAGGGGGAGGGGGTCGTAAATGGATAGAAAATCAGGATCTTTGCCGCTCCCAAATGGTTCCGACCACACCGGCGAATTTCCTTTCCTGATGGGAAAATGGTAGAAATCGCCCATAGCGAGTTATGGGGGGAAGTTGGTGATTGGATCAAGGAGGCCCTGAACCGAGAATTGAGTTGGCTCGCCTCCATCTTCTAATTCGATATTTCAGGGGCTTAACTGTCCCGGGGATTGGGCGAGAGGGGGAGGAGGAGGCTCAGCCTTTTAGGGCCTTTTATTTTATTTTAGCGGGAAATATCGTAAATGTCTATCTTCAAGTCGCCAGCCGAGAATACCGCCCCTAAATCTCCTCAACTCCAGTGTGACATTATATCATTTTTCATTTCCATCTCAAATTCAGTTAGTAATCGCCGTTTCAAAGCGATCAAGAAGAAACCTACTATAGTGAGAGTATTAAATCTGTCAGCTCAGGCGTAAGTGAGCTCTTATAAACGGACTTCTCTTAAGCGAAATCAGCTATGGAGACTATATATCTAACACTTCAAAACAGTAGATGATGTAAAAATGTGCTTAAACCAAGCAAAGTACCTGGGGTCTGCAATGTCACAATGATAATGTCAAATCAAGATCTACCGAAATAAAAAGCCAATGTGAACACAACTTGATATTGAATTGGACATGAGATGTTTATTAATGCAACTGCTTTTGAAGGAAATAGCGTAAATAAATGAAGGTGGGAAGTGAAGACTTAAAAAAATACATACACAAATTTTTGAGTTAGAGAAAAGACGCATAGAATAATTATTGTAGTCATTTATACTTATAGACTCTTTTATTCTAGTTGCGACAGCAGGGCCTCACAGCGGTGAATGGGTACCTCGGTAATGGTTAGATCTCTCAGCTCGAATCTTGTTAAATGTACAGCTGCTGCCAAGATCCGGGTTTGATGTCTGGCTTTATTAAGTCTAGTGCCAACTCTGAGAGTTGCTCACCCAACAGGAGATATAACCAGAACAAGAGGAAATTGCTTAATTGATCTTTAAATCAGGAGAAAAGATCGAATTTATTTTCGGAATTTGCCCAAGCCTATTGAAATAGCCAAGAATTGTGAAGGAAAAAGAAAATTATTATTTTATAATAAAAGTATGTCTTACTATACCAACAATATCGGGACATAAAGGATTAAAAGAGGACAACGTTATCTGCAGAAATGGTCTCGTTGTATGTAATATGCTCTAGATCCCTAATCCTCCTATGATAAATGCCGTCATTCCGTGTTTAAAGAGCATTGGTATTTGTTTAAGATATGTGTTACTTTTTAAAATGCTATACCTAACGACTATGACAGTCCTCCTCCTTTCTTCGCTACAACACAATAACCTTGAACCAACCAATGTACATCGTGTTTCCTTGTAGACGTTTATTTCTGAATCCATGTCAGGGGAGAAAGATTAATAAACTTGAGCTAGATTCAAGTAACAGGTTTAGTGTGTTGGATTTTGATGGACTCTCCCATCCTAATTGGAACGGCTTATCTACAGGTTACCACCCTTTTCTAGCCAGGGTGGGACTAAGGATTTTATTTAATGAATTCCGTCACTTTTATTTAATGATTGCTGTTTGCCCAGACAGGAATAGAACTCGCAACTCTAGTATTAGTATGTGAGATTAAAGGCAACGCTTTAATTCACATGGCTAACCTGAGCCCCCTTCCAAAAAAAAAATTTCGAAATACTGTAATGAAATTTCTTTAAATCCATAATTCCACAGTACCCATTTTTATGTTTCCAAATTCACATAAAATATACTTAAACATTTTTAAAATAGTGTTTGCCATTTTATACTTTAAATTTAAACCCTTTAATGTAAATAAAACAAAGAATTAAAAATAATTGGTCAAAAAAAATACCGAAATAATAAAAATAATAATGAATCCCGTTCAAAAGGTTAAGCCGTTCTATATGGAAACAAGGAGCGACTTTTTACTTTTAATTAACATTTCCTAACAAATATACCCTTTAGATACAACAAAAACAACACCATACATCGAAGGAAATCACAACTCAACATTCAGTTTATGCTCGATCCGATGGCTTTAAGACACATGAGAAGGGTATCTGCTAATAATAATTTAATATACTCTTACAAGGTTTTCAAGGGTGCTCTTCGACTGGTAATTTTAATTAAAAAGAAAGAAAAAAAAAAAGGTAGATAAATTAGAGCCTGGTACCGATGATACACATGAGAGAGACATGGTTTATTAGGAAACGAGGAGTGGTATTAGAGAGTCGGAGCATTTCAAAAGCAATATCCACCTTACCTGGTATTTGTTGTTTGTTGCTTTCGTTTGGGGTCGCAACAAGGGATGGAATGCAATAAGAGAATGGTTTGTAGCAGATATTAAAACATGACATATTAAAAAAAAGAGAGAAAGCTGAGAGGGGAGGGGACGGCAAAAAAAAATCAAGAGACGGGTGCCTTTGACTGGAAACCCTATTTTTCTCGTTTATGTTTATGAGTTTTTATCAATTTTCTGATTTCACTTCTCTCTGTATCAGTCTCCCTCATTCTCTCTCTCTCGTTCTCATATCGTGCAAGCAGATTTTTTTTTATTATTATTTTTCTTTCAAATGGGAGCTCCATGAACATTTGATTAGCCGAGCAGGAGGGGAGTTTGAAGAGCCGTAGCTCCCCCAAGGTCGCCATGTTTCATCCAGAGCTCGCACGCTGATTGGCCAATGGGCCCCCCTCGGCAAGAAGTCACCCTATGGCAGTCCTACCTGCCGCTCTTATACTCTCATTCCATTTGCAGATTTAATTCAACTTTAAATTAGTTTAACCCAATTTGTGGATCAGATAAATAGAATTAAGCCCCTTTAACGAAGACCCAGAAACAGTTTCCCACTTTAGGGAGGAGGGCGGGGTGTTTAGGGCTAAAGGCTTGGGTGTAAACAATTCTTCCTAAAGGCCCCTGTGTCTTCCAATTTTGACCTTCTATTGAAATATTTTTGATAATTTCGTAATCGGTTCGTCTCTCTTTCTTTCATTGTGATACATAATGAAGGACACATAATGCTGATTCAAATAACTTGTAATCTAGTGACCTGGTTCTTAAAGTGTGCACTTCATATAATAAATATTTCTGGAGATCTCAGTAGTCACCAGAGAGGTCAAGATAGCTACTTATTGAGCAGCCGATCATCTTTGCTTTAGGTCTCAGGAAATCTGTAAGATGTTCTTTCTGGGATATGTATTCATTTCTTGGGCTTGATTTCCTCGAGGGCAGAGAAATGGAAGTTGGCCAACTGTCAAAACCAAAACAATAGTCCAACACTGGACGGATATGACCCCTCAAAAAGAGGATTAATAAGAAGATGTTAATTTACTTTAAAAATAGGACATAATTCCAAAATCCTAAGAGCAATAGAGCTACAGGGACAGGGAAATTAATTTTCATGATCCTGTATTTTATAATTTAATTTGTTCTGTTATTATGGACTTTTGGTACAAATTCCCTTGAAAATACCTTTAAAAGAATGGCTCAAAGATAACAATAATTCCCTATTAGAGTTATGCTACACCAGAATTGATGTGCTACTTCATTTTCAAAGTCACGTCAGTAAATCCTTCTACGAGGTTTATTAAACAAATAGAAACTGTTAATATTAACATTCATTCGGATTGATAAAGCCTAAATTATAGGAGATGAAATCATGTTCACATTGTAACCCATCTATTGCTTTAATTATCTTTGAATTGGCACTAAGTATGTGTTGGGGCTCCAGTTAGTCTTCTTTACACCCACCTTGGCTAGATAAGGGTAGAAACCTATTGGTCCATTAGCAGAAGTATAAGGTGGAAATTTATAAACAACAGTAACAATTTATGCATTTTTAGCGAAATCCATTTTAAGGAATTCGCCATTTTCGTAGCTCGCGTCCACAGACCTAGATGGGAGGTCAAGGTAATTTTTCATTTTGGCGATCGTGGACGACAGGTGCACTATTCATCCAAAACACACACCCATATATATATATATATATATATATATATATATATATATATATATATTATTATTATTATTATTTATTGCTTACAAGGATTTTCCTTATAGCAAGGAGTAGGCCATATAAAATGAGGTTATTTTTTTTATGTTAATAGGTTGTATATATATTTATATATATATATATATATATATATATATACATACACACACACACACACACACACACACACACATTTTTAATTAAGTATGACTGACTAGAATTTACATTAACATTTCTAGAAAAATCTAAACTATTTGTCATTATATTTTATTATCTTACCTAATATTAAAAGATTATATTTTCTATATGGTAAATACTGTTCTCTGAAAGGGGAGTAAATAGGGCAATGAAGCGTTATATGATAAATTCAAATATATATATATATATATATATATATATATATATAGAGAGAGAGAGAGAGAGAGAGAGAGAGAGAGAGAGAGAGAGAGAGAGAGAGGTTGTTACCCATAAAATCATAATTTTGGTATTTAGTGAGATATGTGTATAAATAACTAAAATAGTTTTTTTTTTTAAATACATTACATTGATTGGTATACATTGGTATATGATAAATACAAACCTTACAACAATTGTTGTAATAAATATATAGAAAATTTATAAACGACCTGAAAATTATCTTTTATATTTGCGTAACTGCAGCAAACATCACATATTAAGTTCTTAAATCGATAAAATAGTATTTAAATAAATTAAATATTTAAGTGTTACATTTTATTAACGAACTCTCATCAATATATTAAAATATTTTGAGTGGTCCGTGCAGCGGGAAATTGGGGCAGTACTGAAGTTTGATACGCCGGAGCTATTTAATTATATATCGATTGTATACATATGCATATTGAAATGGTAGTGGAATTTATTAAAATGATTTTGCAGGCAAATATTTCGGGGATTGCCTGGGTTTCATCTCTCCGTCCTTCATGGAGGAATATTGCTAATTAGGGACAATTTAATAAATACATTTCATAAAAGGATGTGTAAGCGCATGTCGGCGGAATTAATTATTCCAACTTGGAGAGGGTAAATACAAATAATATCTGGCCGGGTATTAAGCTCAACGGGGGCCCTGGGGCTTTTAATGATATCAAATAAAGAGAACATTTTAATGTATTCGGTTTAAAACATGCAGTTAAATCTCTCTCTCTCTATCTCTGCTGTCTCTCTGCTTTTCTCTCTCAGTAGATCAATAGATGAAAGGGATTTAATTTGAAATTCCACAGATTTGGATACAGTAAATCACATTATTTGCTGCTAAGGCCACCATAATTCGGATAACAATTTGAATGGTTTTCTTGTTTTAGCAGATTTCCCTTAAGGGATATCAGTTATTGAGGTCGTGCTCATGACTTGATTTTCAAAAATTTTCTTCGAAAGGCCATCGATCCTACCCAAGAGATGACGAAAATGAGGTCCGTTCAAAATTATATATATATATATATATATTATCTGTTAACGCTCTAGCGGTCGCAATTATTGCTTGATTGTTACCTAACTCGATATTTGAACGTTTTATGCAAAAATAAAGTTCTTTAATGGCTGAAATGGGACCAGTGGGAGGGGAGGATTGTTGAAAATTCGAAATATCTCCGTTATTATACGTCGGATCAACATGTTATACAGAATCAATCTTATTGCAAATGAAATTTACTATAAATATTGTTATTTACGTTTATTCTCTATCTTGAATATTAACTGAGATATTTTCATTTTTATTAAGTGTCGGTTCTAGTCGTGAATTTCCGCCAAAAGCTAGTTCGGCCGTTTCCGTAGCAGCTTGGCTCTCATGAAATTTCTCTATTGTAAATCTTCAAGTGGGAAATCTGCTTAGATTACGCAGTCCCTGCGTGACTGACTTTTTAGATTACAAGTTTCTTAACTTCCACTGAGGACTGTCAGAAGGTACTCTCTACATATTACGAGTACTTCACCTATTGAACCCATTTTGCGTTTGACAACCTCTATAAATACATGAGTTCCTAGGTCTCTCTCCCCACCCCTTAATCCCTATACTGTTATTTTCAGCTAAATGCAAAAAGGAATCGTCTATATCTATCCCAACATCCTCCTCATTCGTTTTCTGTTCGAATTCGATTCGACTTCGAGTCCATTTCTGGTAATAATGTTAAGAAGAATCCTAAACCCACTAAACAACTTATCAAACATTTTTTTCAGTATTCATGTTCATAAGTTTATTGGCTAAAATATTTTTATACTTCGATATATTTAGAAAGTGCTGTGTCTACTAACATCTCAAGTCGTTTATTTATTCAGAATTGACTTTCACTCTGTCTACTTTCTTCATCATTGTGCTTGTATAATATTGGAGGTATTTGTTAAACGCAGCTTTGTAAGCTTCACATGATATATGGAAGTGATCTTCTTATTCCACGGCAGTGTTTGTTGGAAGTGAAGAATGTTTACTTAGAGAGAGAGAGAAAAACGTCCAATTCTTCACAATTTGTTTATTTCAGCGCTAAGCGCTTTCAAAGACTAATGTCTCCATCTTCAGAGCTACTTGCATGCGCTCATTGGGAAAGACAGCAAGCGATCTTCTTATCTCACGTTACTTCCAATATAAAATATTGTTTCAACAGTCATAGAATTATTATGCTTCTCCACTCTTTTGACGATTGACCTAGACATCAATAGAAGGTGATAAAAGGCTGAGGAAAGTGAATTTATGAACGAATTATCTTGATTAAATTTTATCCTTGATTACTATAATTTTCTAACAAAGTCCATTTAGGAGTAAGGCGAGGGCTATAAGTAAGGCCAGAGTTGTAAATGGAATGGGGAAGAAATTAGTGAATCGCATGGCGGACTGACATTACACGACAAGCCGCCTTTCGTGAAGGGACTGTAATATCTAGGCGCACAATATGGAGATCTTATCAGCAGTGAGTAGTCTGAGTAACCGTTATAATTTTCGCTATTGGCTTAATTTTATCGGTTAATCATTGCCAGGTGTTTGTCAAAGTCGCTATAAACAATTATCGTGAGAGAAAGTCCTTATCGCGACCATTAACTGGTGCAGGCAGAAAGTCTCTCTCTCACCACCATACACTCACCACTACTCGAAAATCAAAATAAGTTGTAGTAATTCGATTCTTATGATACGTACATTCTTAATCGCAGAAAATAAGAATCTAAACTTCAAACCAAGATACAGAACTCTCAAATGTTATGTTTGGTCAGTTCTATTGTTTGGAGTAGTGGACTGGACATTAAAAGCAAACTCTTTAAATAAATTAAGAGCATTCGAGGTACAAATGAAGTTGTAGTAATTCGATTCTGATAGATACGTGCAGTCTCAATCTCAGAAAATAAGAATCTAAACTTCAAACTAAGATACAGAACTCTCAAATGTTATGTTTGGTCAGTTCTTTTGTTTAGTGAAGTGGACTGGACATTAAAAGCAAACGCTTTAAATAAATTAGAAGCATTCCAGATATGAATCAAGTGTGTAGTAATTCGATTCTGCTAGTTTTATACATCCTTAAACTCAGGCAATACCTCACAAATAAGAATCTAAGCTACAAAAAATATACAGAACTCTCAAATGTTATGTTTGGTCAGTTCTTTGTTTGATGTTGAGGCCTGAACATTAAAAGCAAACTCCATAAATAAATTTGAAGCATTTGAGATGTGAGGTCTGCTAGGAATACTAAGAGTATCGTCAATAGATCACATAAGAAAATTTCTTACGTTGATCTACATATTCCATATTTAATGATCTACCGGAATATGTAGATCATCGTAACAAAATATGCTAGTTGGAACATGCTAAGTGGAAAGAACATTATGAATTCTATCACCTTATCCTGCAAGTTAAGGTCGAAGGAGGGAGGAAGAGAATAGGAAGAAAGAAACTGCCGTTGTTGTTAAATATTAGACAATGGGCAGGGATTCAAAATTTTCAAGATCTACTAGTGATTTGCAATTGACAGAAGAATTTGACGGATGCCTACAAAAGAATTTACACAACACCTAAAAAGAAGAAGAAGTTAAATACAATTTACAACAGTGGAAATAGAAGCTAATAAGTATTGAAATAAAATAAAATATATGAACTCCTCAATAGAAAACTCCATTTTTTTTTTGTTATTCACGAAGATGCTGAACATCATTTTGCGTGAACTCTTCTTTCCAAGCCAAAGCCCGTTCAAGTAGTTGGAATGATTATTAACAGGGAGCAAGCAGATATAAAAAAGAGAATGGACACAACTTTCATCACAAAGTTCTATGATATATAGAAAGTTGACTAGAAAAATTATGCTAGCCGGATAGTGAGTACATGTTGAAACGAAAGTAGGTGCTTCAGAGATCTTCAGAGCCGCTAAAGAACCATAAATATGGAAGTTCAGAAGCAACGGAGAACCAATGGATTTATTTGGCGAACCTGATGACATCTGTCATGAAGAAGAGACTCCGGTGTTTGGATCATGAAATAATGGTTCAAAACATAATGGCTTATATGATACAGCTGGCTGAGGATATATAGTGGCCTTGGTAAAGGTGCCAACGTTCACGCAATGGTAGATGTCGGGTCTCATTTATGAAACATATCAGGAGGTCCCCAACATGAACAATAAGATATATCGTCCAGTAGGATGGAAACGGCAAGTGAGAGAACTGGGGATTGGGAACAAAGTTGAACCAGCGAACACAGCACGGGTAGGAGTCTCTTGGCCGTCTGAGGCGGTGTGTAAAACGACTGTGACTGAACCTGACGCGGGACTAGGAGGTCAACCGAGGCGCGCAACGCGACTCATGGTCTCACACCGTAAAGTAGCTGAGCGACGGACAAGAAAAACGTAGCCTGGAGGATGACCCGGGACGAAAGGTCAACCGGAGAATACAAAGGGGCCTCCAAATCTCGAAGGGCTTGCGTTACACACACCAAGTCGTGTCTATAGTCGAGTGTAGTGAGAGGCGGAGTCTGAAGCACAGATTCGAAGATTGACCGAGGATTACAGCAGGTCTCTTCTATTTTAGCCAGTGTCGGCGACAAGCCATGGGCGACTGAGCCTGATGTGGGGGCTGACAACTAAGGCAACCAGCGAAAACAACTCGAAACAGTTCTCCTCCTGGTGCTGCACCACTGTCAGAAGTCAATCAGTCATTTACTAACTTAAACTTAGAAAAAGAAAAAAAAAAGAGGCATTTTTTAGAACGAGAACTAACGAACTAGCTAACGGTGAAAATGACAATCTAAGGCTGCCCCTGTGGCTCAATCCTCTTTGCCTTATATACCATTGTTCACCTGTTTTAATATTTCATGTTTTTGAATATATATATATATATATATATATATATATATATATATATATATATTATATCTGTACAAGAGATGAGGCAGACATGGCTTATAATTTGTAGGGCCTCTACATGAGACGGAGGTTCAGAGTCCACAATAAGAAGGTTCTAGCTATTGACTGAACTACATGGCCGATATGCTATAGGGAATGTTGGAAAACATTAAAATAAAAAGAATCTAACAAAACTAAAAACAAATAGTAATAATGTAGTCTCAATTGTTATATTTGTTTTTTGATTTGATCATTATTTTAACTATTTCTTTCTTCATTTCGTATACTTTCTTCGTTAGAAGCATATAATTTTGATTAAAGTATGTATTTATTAAGTATGTATGAACTTATTAATCCAGACTTATGAGATTTGGGGATAATACATATTTTTTTATTGCCCTCTATTCTTAGCACTTTATTAATGCTATTTATCCGCATCCAGTTTAATAATAACTATTTCTGTAACACATAGTTTACCCATAAATAGCAGAGTTACCTACTGCTTTACCGAATGCGACATTTGCTGACTTCACGGACTTGCAAATCCAGGTATTACAGCACATTAAGGGCCATACAGCCCCATTTAATGCTATCAAAATAATTGTATTATTATTATTTATTTATTGGAGCTTCGCAGCTTCGGCGATGTTGCTCTAAACTAAAGGATTTGTAACTTTAAAAAACAAAACAAAAAAAACAATACAAACAAAAAAGAATTAACAAAATTAAACAAAACAGAAGGAAAACAAAACAGATAAGGAACACAAAACGCAAAAGGAACACAAAAACAAAAAAAAACAAAGGATTTACAAAACATAAAAGGATCAAAACACAGAGAGAAAACATAAAAAACAGAGATGATATCAAAACAGAAATGGGAAAGAAATAGGAACGCAACTCAAAACAGAACTGGAATAAAAAAAAAAAAATAGAACACAGAAGGCGAAATTAAACACTAAAACTGAATGAAACTCAAAAACGGAACTAGAACTCAAAATGTAAATGGAACTCAAAAACAAAATGGAACTCAAAAAGCATGAATGGGAATCAAAAAACAAGTATTGAACACAGCAAAGATAAAAAATAAATGAGCAAGAGAACAAATAAAGACAAAATTCAAAGCTAGGTGAAAACTGCAAATCAAAACTATTGATATTGGACAATAAAGAAATCATTAATAAAATATTTAAATATTAATTAAATAAATCAATAATTAAAAAAAATTGGTGTATAAAATGAATAAAAGAAATTTAAAATGATTAAGGTTTACATAAAACATAAGTTTTTACTAGTGACTATTTACATAAAACTCTGTACTCCCTAAAACACACTGGGGTGAGTGAAAACTCATACACCCACACAACACAACACACACACACACACACAACATTATAACATTTATTTTAAAATGCAAACATTAATTATAAATGGATTATATTATGTAGTTAAATTTTTGTGTATATGTTAAAAAAAATTTAACTAATATAATCCATTTATAATTAATTTTTGCATTTTAAAATAAATGTTATAATGTTGTGTGTGTGTGTGTGTGTGTGTTATTTTATTAAAGAATATTACAAAATAATTGTAATATTCTTTAATAAAATAGAATAGTGAAAATAAGCTCCTATGCTACATAAATGTTACTCCTACTCACGAGTTTATGCAATTTCTCTGGAGGGGGCGGGGGTGAGACCAAACCTTTTAAAATTTCTTTCTTTTGATAGTAGTATTTACCAAAAATTACCAAAATTAATATCCTGTAAATTTGTGCCACGGTAAAATTCAAATCACCTATCAAGAAATATATTCTCTTATGCGTACAAACGCATTAATTCTGCTCTTAATGGTTCATTGTAATGAAATAACCAATTCTGGTCGTTCACGCTGACGTCATATCACGTTCTTTAAACATGGTCTCTTCTCATATTTTCTAAATTCCTCTTTACATTGCTCAATCCTACTCAATTATTTCCTACAATTACTCAAGGAGTCTAAAATATTTTCAGCCAAGTTATTAGTGACGACAGTAAAGAAATCATACACGGAAATAAATTCAAGGGGTTTTCTATTCTTATCTACCTGCTCTTTATTGCCCCTTGAGTGTTTTTTTTAGGAACATGCTTCTGTTATGCAATTTCTATAATTATGCTTCAATGAAGTCATTGCTATAAATAAGACATTCTACAACGTTAGAGTCAATTAAGAAGGAAATATCAAGCATTCATTCTCAAATAATAGGAAATGAAAACAAACGATATTAAACAGTTGATCAGCATGACTAAGTTGGCATGTTATGAAAATAGAAAATTGTGAATTAGGTATAATATTTAGAGTATAATAATTTTATAAAGGAGTGTTAATTTAAAGGAGTACCAATTTACATTCATTCGAAGGGAGGGTAAAAAACTTATCTTAAGTGATAAAATACTCAATATGATTATAGGAAATTAATGCTAATTATTAATTAATTAGATTCCATTGAATATTGATATCCCCAAGTACAAACAATTTTCATTTCAATGACCAGCTGATACAGGGTACCCTATAAGTATTAATTGAGTATGTTGTACTCAATTCATAAATGCTTAATTACAATTCATTTATTTTTTGTTTAGCGCAATAACCTAGTTATATTGGTCGTTTTCTCTCATTTTAACAATCCTTATGTATTAATAGGTGAAAATAAAAATCTTTGGTTTGTCCATGAAAGCAATGGACCTTCCACACGGCTGTCATGGGAGTTGCTAGAGGCCATATAGAAGTTTGTTGGCATTATAAGCTCAGGATTGGTATTTCATAATTCAATTAGCTAAAAAATTGCCTAATGATAGTGAGACACCCCCCCAAGAAGATACCGGAAGAAATCCAACCTGAAAGGCTTCTAAATAACACTGATAAATAAGATTTTCAATCCCTGTTTCAAACATGGTTCTTATAGTTGAGCTTGGGGCTCGATTTAGTCATGTGAGTTAAAGCGTTGGCTTTAGCCTTACATAGTAAACCTAGAGTGGCGAGTTTTATTTCCGTCTGGGCAATACGAGTGTTGAAGTAAAGAACTCATTAAATAAAATCTTTAGTCCAAACTTGACTAGAAAAGAATAGTAACCTGTAGATAATCCTTTCCAATAATTAATTTATTTATTTTGGAGCGTTCGCAGCGAGGCGATATTGCTCATAAAAAAACAACAAAAACAATTTATATAAACAAAATACAAAATTAGCCATAGTAGCAAAAAGTGGACGTTCATAAATAATAATAATATAGTTTAGCAATCCATAGATTCAGAATTATGCATAACTGGACTCCCTTATGCATTAATGTTTCTAAAAATGTAAAAATACATTTTCAATTATAAACTAAAGTAATCAAAAAAATATTTAGTTTAATATTAACAGATTTCCCTTGAGGGAAATCAGCTATTGAGGTCGTACTCATGACGCGATTTTTGAAAATTTTCTTCAAATGTCCATCGATCCTACCTAGGAGATGACGAAAATGAGGTACGTTCAAAACTGTATATATATATATATATATATATATATATATATATATA